>QTSX02006472.1:134547-335879 GCA_014839935.2 Entomophthora muscae | reverse complement strand
CTGGTGGTAGATTGTATAATGATGGGTGTTTGGGATATCAGAAGGGCTGCCTACAGCTGCTGGTGAAGTGGCTGGGTATGAGAATAAGTAGCAGCGGTAATCCAAGTTAACCTCTTATGATGTTAATTTATGCTGAGGCCAGGAAGTTATCAAGATGTATTTCCTTCAAGGACACTGGTTTGTCCATTGAATTTAGTTTGCAATAGATAAATAAGACAATGGCAAAACTGTGATGGTTCAAGCAGAATAGACTTGAACTTGGGAATCCAACCAAGCAGGGGATGTAAGCTCAGTGGGGAAGGAAAAGATGAAACCCGACACTAAAATCAAAACACCTATCGAGAAACGGTGCTGAGATTTAGTTGGGAAGTAAACCAGCCACAATCAGGATTTCCAACTTTGGAGTTTTAGAAGCCGATAGGATTAAACGTATATAATAGAATTTAGTTCAGTCCCTGGCTTCATTCAATCTGTTGGATTTTATCATTCGTCATACCAGGGAAGTAGTTTCAGCTTTGTAAATATGCTTGCTCTAAACACACTTGAAATACCGACTTATACAACTCATTAGACCAGTATGCACTTAACTTTGAATAGATTGCGAACACTTCTATACACAAGGGTATACAATTCAACATAGAACCCCTCGGGCTTGCGTAAAAAAAAGCCGACTGTATTTGATATTTATGCTGATCGAATTAGCAAAAGGTGTTTCTTAGCAAATTATGCTCTGTGATAAGCTAGCTTATATCCAGCTGATGAACATTTTGAAGTTTAGAGATGGAGTGGGCACTTTAAGCACCTTTTTGCACATATTTGAATTGGTCCAGAAGCTCAATGTCCTCTTGAGTCGAAGCCATTGCAGCATTTGAAGCAATAATTAGGGCAGTCTGTAGGCTCGACAACATTGACCAAAGCATATTTTGGTAAGGATGAAGGCCAGTTCCTGTCGCCCTGAAATAGTAAAACGAAGCCCCTGATAGTAAACCCATGGCTGCATAGATAACTCGCAGGTCCACATTCAAAGTGCCGAGACTATATGAAATGGGTTTAGATTGATTTGGAGTCATCCAAAGCGTGCCTAGCCCAATCAAGAAGGATGCCGAGTTGAGGAGCAAACTTGCAGTAAGTCCATGCTGCCAAAACCAACTATGAGTCATTAGTATTGAAAATCGCTTTTAAAAGACCAAATAAGCTTTACTTGAAACTGAGGAATTTAAATTTAGCTGTAAGCATTGAAAGTAATTGGCGAGTTGCATTGTGGGTATGCCATTTAAAAATGAAGCAAAGTTGGATTTAAAGGCAGCCATCTAACAATATAACACTTCATATTAAATATCCATCCTTCTTAAATTTCAACTGAATTCAGACAGCTCTGGAAGAGATTGGCGATGGATTTGAGGATTGAGTGTACTTAAAGCTGAACCCATATCACTTAAGAGTAACGCGTCCATTCAACAGTGTGAAAATTAAAATATACTTACATGGCCGCTAAGATAGAGAAGCAGGATGATAGCACGACCTAAAACCCCATTCCAGTCAATATATGATTTCAAATTCAAGCCTTCCATTTCGAAACGAAGGCAATATTCAGTTTATCAAGCAAAGCGTATTGAGGATAGCTTCGAGCCCAATCATTTAGTTAAACTGTTAAATGCTCTTATTGAAGTTATGTTTATGGATTTTTCTATGGATCATTCCACTTCAAAAATCAAAAGTTTTGAATCAAAAGATAGTAGATCCCTTATAAAACTGTAGATTTGTGCTGCTCAACTTACTATTTTTATATGCCTATTATTAATGGCTTAGACATTTCCTGACTAAAAATCATGAAGCTCATCAGAAATTATTATAAATAGCTCTATGCACAAACTTGCTACAGATAGGTAAGCTTTTTGCAGTTGAAGTTTGAATCGACGCGGATCTTTGAAAGAAAAGCGTAAGCAAAGAAAACTAAAAGCCTAGAGCTTATTTCAACCCATCCTTGTATATCCATATTTTCAACCTCGAGGATTATTAATAATGCGCTAGTTAATTTTCAAAGCGCAAACCAGTCATTTTGAAAGAAACTTTTAAGCAAGGCACTACCATTTTAAAGTGAAAAATAAATGTCTTGCTCCAGCAAGCCTGTAGAAAAGATCTTTTTGGGAGGTCAAATAAAAGCAATAGTGCTGAGAATAACGCACCTCAGAATTTACAATAAAGGGAAGTAACGAAATGAATTCAAAACTTGAGCAAAAAATAGTCTATTTTGAGTAGATTAATTACATTAAAACCCCTATTCTAAAGGGCCAGACTACCTAACCCAACCGTTCCCCTGAAGAAAGGTAGATGAAAATATAAAGGCCAAGCATATGGCAGCTGATAAAACAACTGTTCGTGACAACTCCAACTAAAGATGATACAAAGATTTACATTAAACACTACACTTAAAAAGTGTATCGAAGGTCAATAAAATAAAAAAACAGTGGTAAGAGAACTAAGCCTAGCTAAGAGATTCTAAACTAACCTTGAAGACCGTGTTGGAAAGTTCATCGCTATGCTTGAATGCTGAGATTAAATTCTCCTGCTGCTCCTCATCCAGAACTTCATAGGGATCTATATCGGGTTCTTCAGAGAAATGAAAGGTCGCCCGTTTTCTTGCTGACATTGTGATGAAACTAAACTCAATAACCTCTACTCCTTAATAGAAAGGGTCTGGTGCCTATCTGCCTCACATAAATAGTATAAAGTACTCCGAGAATCAGTGTTCCAGAACAGGGCTAAGAGTTCCAATTGGATACTCCTATCAAGTCACAAAGCTGGCCGCGTTCCCTTTTAACGCCGTCTTTAAACTCAAATAAAGTTTTGCTCCCTTTAAAAATATCAAGTCATGAAGATAAGTTCACGCCACAATTTTTCGTTGGATAGGTGACTAATCAGACGTGTAAAGATCTTACTTGCTTTTCAGATAGGGCTGGGAGGCCACAAGGTAACATGGCTGTCCGGCCAGCCATATCAAATACTTTAATTTGCCAGGTATTCAAAGATTACAGATCCATCAATAATCCTTGGAGGGCAGGTATATGATACCATACTTAGATATCTCTAGTAACTAAGGAATAGGCAAATGATGATATTTCATAAATTATCATGCAAAACATACCTCACTATAATATGCTTTGCACACTACTGATCTACATTACAATGCCATTGCCACTCTTGATATTAGCTTGGCTAGTGTCAGAGACCTGCAGACCCAGGTATTGTTAGCTCCACCAGTTGGAAATCTTTAGTACTCTAACATTAGGAAAGTACAGGAGAACCTGTGATTTTGGCATATATGTGTCAGGAATATTCCTGATAAAATGTCTCAAGGAATCAATATTTGCAACAAAATGGCACAAATAATCAAGGGGATTATTTGCAGCAGTTTCCTGTCAGGAATATTACTGACACTTATAGTTGTGTAATCAATAAACTTTCACCCGCTGCCAACGTGAAGTCACCTGCCACCAATGTGCAGACATCTGCTGCCATAAAGCAGATACACACTGCCACCATGTGGAAGCCCACCATAACCAAGTGGTCACCTGCTGTCAACATGCAGGCACCCACCGCCACCAAGCAGATGTCCACCGCCACCGCGCAGGCCACCACCACCAAGCAGATACATGCCACCACCACGCAAAAGCCTGTCATAACCAAGCTGTCACCCGTCGTCAACTTGCAGGCACCCACCGCCATCAAGTAGACGTCCACCGCCACCGTGCAGGCCCCCGCCACCACCACGCAGAAGCCTGTCATAACCAAGCCGTCACCCGCCGTCAACGTGCAGGCACCTGCCAACAAAGCAGATGTTTGCCACCACCATTAAGCAGATGCCTACCGCCACTGCACAGGTGCCCACCACTCTTGCCAGCCCTACCTGCAAGCCATCCTCAAACCAGGCACCCATGGGCCAGTCAGCCACCTGCCAGCCTTTGCCCTCCCATGCCAGCAGGTCAGTCCCCATCCACTCCTTTGGGAAATAGCCAGATCGGGAAATCAAGAAAGGCAATTTCCCCAAAGCCAAACTTGGAAAGAACTGCTGCCCAATTTGGGAGCCTACCAAATGGGGAATGTACTGACAGGCTATCTAACAATTGAAATCATGCACCAAATTCAGTAAATGAATTTGATGTATAAAGAAGACCAAACTTGCACTATGCCAATGCAAACTTGGATCCAGCCAACCCTTCTCAATTGCCAGCCACCCAAGCTAATCCAGAAAAGGGAATAACAGATGCAACTCAGACTCTTAGTTCCCCAATGCTATGTCTTTTAATAATTATGCCTTACAGGTTCACTAGTATAAATAAAGACAAACCCCTCAATGATAGTGTGTGCTATCATTGAGTAAATATCCTCCTCAATATTATCACATTAATCAATCCTTTACCCAGGCTAAGCAAGTAACCTTACTAAACCCATTACCCCTCCCCAAGTCAGAAGATGAACTACATCATCTTCACAGCTGTCTTGATAGCTTACCTTGGGATAGGAGGCTACCAGCCAACCAATGCTCAGTTTGGTCCTGAACCACAGGGACCAAAAGGGATATTGTACAATGAGCCAACTTACCTCAACTCAATGGTTTTGAACCCGTAGACACCTCTGGCGTCATCTTGCCCAACTCCCAACTTGGCTACTTATGTGATCCCCACAGCTATGCTACTGTACCTTGCCGTCAGCCTTAGACAATGCAACATCCTTGCCAAAGCCTTCTGTCAGGCAGTAAACTTCTATCCAATTGTCTACGCATTAAACGGGTTTGAGCCGCTGAATCTGCCATCTTATGTTACTAGAGTTTTACCCTAAATACTTGGGTATTACATTTTCCCTGATTGGGGAAACTTCCACAAAAAGCGCACAGTAAAAAAATCAAAACTTGAATTTTGACAATTCTGCCTTTTATAGGCAGGTTGCAGACCACTCAGCTGACTTCCAGGCTCCCGCCAGCCACACACCCAGCCTGGTGACTTGCCCGCGCGCGCCTGCCACCAGCCAGCCAGCTGCTGGCGGCATCCCCCCGCTCAATGGGGAAAATTCTAAATGGGAAACCAAAAAAGGAAATTTCCCCAAAGCCCAATTTGGGGAGAACTGCTGCCCAAATTGTGAATCTGCCAAATATGGGAAGGGTTGGCATGCTACATCACACCAATGCTCATGCACCAAATGCAACTAATGAGTTTGGGTACATAAAAGCATCCCAATATCCATCATGCTACTGCCAGCCAGGAATTGGCACTACATTGCCACTAAATCCACCCCAATGCTATCCCAGAAAGGGAATCTCAGATAACATCAAGTGTTTGGGGGTTCCAATCCTATGTCTTTCATTATTCATGCTACACCAAGGTCACTAGTATATAATAAAAAACATTCACTTGATGATAATTTGTGCTATCATTGAGTGAAATTATCCTCAATCATATGACATAAATCACTACAAACCTTACCCAAAAAAAAGTCCAAGACACTAAGCTTTGTCTTCCCTTCCCCAGGGGATAGAAGATGAACCATCTTATCTTCTCTGCTGTCATTACAGCCTTTCTAGGGATTGGGGGCCACCAAATCAGCTTCAAACCACACCGGCCTTTCCAAGAACCCACCCAGGAGTACTATTACAAGGAGCCCGCACAATTAAACTCTCTCCAGCTGTACTCTTGGCCCGCCCTGGTTTTGCCCCACTCTACCATGCCCATGGCTGTATATATCTTTAGGTACTATGTACTTACTTACTTTGCTTGTAATTTTGGACAGTTTAATGTGCACGCCAAGGTGTTCCATTGGGTATTGACGGTATACCTGATTGTCACCTTGCTCACTGGGTTCCAAGTGTCAAACTTGGCACCGTACCTTGCTAAAGTACTTCCCCATATATTGGGTATTTACACCCGGTTTGCGCTTTGCGTAGGAGGTTGGACGTTTGCTCTGCTTTCTCTGCTTCACGGTAGAGGCTTTGCAGATTGGTTACTTGACCCAGGTTAACCTGCCTCATTACATGCAACTTGAGGGTGCTGTGGTACATGAGGTGTGCGGCTGGGTTGTCAAAAGCCATATCTGAAGGGGCCCGTAGGCAGAGTTCCTCATAGGCTCAAGTGAGCTCCTTTACTGTACCAATCTGGGTCAGGTTCTTTACTTGGCGTATGATCATGAGGGCTGTGCCCTTCATTAAAAATCTTGCCAGAAAGTCTCGTTTGAAGGTGCCCAGTCCTTATTGGTATGGTCTTTATGTAACTTGTTGCACCAGGTTCCTGTGTTGTGAGTAAGGCGGATGGATATATCTGCAATCCAGAACCTTTGTGGGCATTACATTTGCACTAATTTGTTCTGTGCTAAGTGTATCCATGCTGTGGCATTGTTGTCATTGGTTCCAGAAAATGACTCCAAGGCAGCACTGCATAGGTGTTGGGCTACATGGGCAGGCATAATACTTTTATCTGTCACACAAGGAGTGGTGATAGATGCTTGGAAGAATCCTTATGCTGATAGAGTGTTGAAGGCGGAAACCGGTATCACTAAGTTTTGGTACAGCACAAAACCTTCCGGTATTTCAGTTCCTGGTGTGTAGGGTGTTCAGTCCACAAGGAGCCCGGACATACTTCTTTTGTATATTTTTTTACCACAGCAGGTACAGGCAACAGGAGGAATTTTGAAAAGGAAGGTAGGGTGGAAACCCTACTTCTGATACCAATGGGGTAACTGTACTGTTTTAGCAGAGTTACAAGAGGAAAATGGTTAGAAACTAGATATATGTCTTTATTGAGAGATATGGCTTACATAGTTTGAGTAATCATGGATATTAGGAACATGATTACAGTGATCACTTGGTTGAATAGTTAGGGGGTGGCTTGATCCTGGTAATAAGCCAAGAACTAAATTGAGGCATCCATTGTATGGGATCATCATCTGTTCATGTTGCTGTTTCTGGAAATTTTAGTTGACTTCCGCATTTGGCTACGGGCCACTGTGAAGTTGGATTGCAGGTCACAAACCGGCTTAGTCAGAACCTTTCTGGAGGGTTGGCCCTGTTGTTTCAACAATGATGTAACATCTGCCTCCTGATAAGTTGTTTGTTTGTAATTTCCTTCAGTATGTCCCCCTTAATTTATTTTTATGATTAGCTGTGGGTTTAGAGCCCTCTTGATTTTTATAATGGGACATTTGTGTGTGATCACATCTAAAAATTTCTGTTTCTGATAGGTGGAAAGGCCAGGGTTTGGGCCTCAATGAGGTTTCTGAGTAATTTTGGGCCCTTTTGTCAGGAATGGCAATTTGGAGGCACCTGAATCCCAAAGTACGGAACCAGAGTCAAACCCTGAACAAAACCCTTCCCAGACCACCAGATCTGAAGGCTGGGAACCCAAAAGTTCACTACCAGTTGACAAAGTTGTTGCCAACCTGCCAAGGCCCTAACCCTTAACCACCATGCAGGGTTCTGCAAGCAAACCGCCAGTGTAAAGACCCAACAATTGGGGGAGTATTTTAACAAAATAAGGGACCAAGTTGGTAACTTGGAGGCCTGTGAGCGCTGTCACAATTGGATAGACCGTCATCATCAATCAAAAGTCTTTGGTGTGTATGTTATAACGTCCAAAATTACCGGCAAAATACATGAGTATGTAGTATACAAAGGTGTATATAGCTACAGACTGGGTGGAGTGGGGCGATACCAGCGTGGACCAGGAGTACTGCTCAGAAAAGTTGAGCTGCGTCGGCTCCTTGTAGAAGTACTTGTCAGATGGTTTGTTGAATGGCACATGCTGTTGATTATATTGGTGGCCCCCAATCCCTAGGCATGTTGTGAGGACAGCTGAGAAGATTAGGTGATTCATCTTCTAGTCCTGGGGAAGGGCAGACAAAGCTTAGTGTCTTGTTTAACTTTTTTAAAGGTAAATTTTTTGATTGATTTATGTCATATGATTGAGGGTAATTTCACTCAATGATAGCACAAACTATCATCAAGTGATTTGGCTTTATTATATACTATCATCCTTGTGGGGCATGAACAGTGCAAAGCATTGGACAGGGAACCCCAGACACTTGGTGCTGTCTGGAATTCCCATTTGGGATTGGGATGGGAGTGGTTTGGTTTGGTAGGCAATGAATTGTTATCCTTGGCATTGCATGGAATTGGAGCATCTTCAGGCACTTTGATGCATTCAAATTCAACTTTTGCAGTTGATGCATTAATTGTAGTGCTGGGCTGCTTGTCAATCTCCTCCAAATTTGGTAGATTCTAAATTTGGGCAGCAGTTCCCCCATTTTTGGGTTTGGGGAAATTGCCTTTTACGGTTCCCTGTTTGGGCAATTTCCCCATTTGGCGGGGGTGTGCTGTCCCCCGCTGGCTGGCTGGGGGACTGGCAGGCGGCCGCGCGGTTTGCGGCTGGGGTATAAACCCCGTCTTTTTCAAAAATCATTTTTTTAATTTCTGTTTCCTTCGCCGGTTGTTTTGCAGCAGTCTCCCCAATCAGGGGGAACTGCTGCAATTTTTTATTTTGCTCTTCAAGCCTGATTCACTTACAAAATCCTTTTGACACAAGGTGCTGTCAGGAATATTCCTGACAACAAGTTCCTCAATGAAAGTTATTCTGAACTCCCCCAAAGCCCAGGAAGTGACACTGAACCTGAAGATGCACCCAACGCCTAAGTTGCCAAACAGAAGAACTCAAAGTCTTCCTGTCCCAAAGCAGCCAGTGGTGACCCACCGGTGCTGAGCGCCACACTGCCATCTAAGACCCCTGATGCCAAACTGCCTGAGCTCAGGCAACCTGACCAGGAAATGAAGCCTGGCAGCGCGGTATAAGTACCTGCCAGGCAAGATCAATACTCATTATCATTTTAAAATAAAGGTTATGAGATATTGGTTTCCCCAATTGTTGCCTTATTTTATACTTGTCATCTGTCAGTTAACTCAAAGATCATCTGACTCTCCTGCCAACCCACCAGCTATGTATTGTCTGCTGAGGCTCCATTTGGTCCTGTCTATTTCACAGAGTACCCCTTGAAGTCTGAGTACAAGGACTACACCACAGACAATATATTAGCCTGGGATCCCTTGTCCAGAACTAAAGAGTTAACCAGATATAACCAGAAAAGCCCTTGGTACGTTACTGAGCCCCACCTGTTCAGAGATAAATACAACTTCCTTCATGATTACCAATAGACATGGAACCATCTGTCACCCCCAAACCAATGCCTGCATCTGCCGCTGAGCTTTCCCTGGACCATACCAATAAGCTATTTGGTATTGTTTGTATTACTCTCACGGGAGTAACAGATACTATTGTTCACACTGCTGGCCCATAGTCATGGGAGGGCAAGTCAATGTCCTACCTCATTAAGTTAGCACCAATCCTTAGGTGGGCTCTGCCCACCCAGTCTGCAACCTGCCAGTTCCCAAACACCAGCGAGCCGGCAGATCAGGGTTGGTTCTCTGACACCTTTAATAATTTAAATAATCATGTGTCGAGGGTCTGGATGTAAAAGTATTCTGGTTACCGCCATCACACTTAACATACATTCATTGCCCAATTTGGTGCCTTTCCAATATACCATTGGACATACCAGAAATGGCAACAAACCAATATCACATGACTGTCCAGGTATCCAGCAACTCAAACCCATCCAGCACATGACCAGCCCCTGGTTTTGATCCAACTAAAATCCCCGCCACATCTAAAGCTATATAAGTATAAAGTATTATCCAATAAAATATACTTCTTCTCTTCTTAATTCTATATTTGAAGCTTCCCCAAAAGGCGCTCCTTATCACTGGTAGCAGCTACAGTTTTTGATCACGCCAATGAAAGAGAAAATGACTGAACATAACCTGCCCACCTTCACTCACGTACTCAACCAGGCCACATCCCAGGATACCTGGAAAACGTACTACCATGCCCACAACATTGACAAAGATATTCCTAGTGGATGCACCATATTCAAAGGTCTGGTCATGCCCAAAGCATTTGTCAAGATAATTCAATACAGTCACTCTCTTCAACCACAAATAAATGCGCAACCACCTATCATAGGTCAAGTTACCAACACCAAATACATTGATATTGAAAAGTTCTTTGGTAAAAACAAAGAAAATGTCATCAACTGGCTAGACCATACAGCCACTAAACTCCGCGCCAGCTGCATCCCTCATGAGAAATGGGTCCAGGAAGCCAGCAAGCGCCTATATGAGGCTGCAGCCAACTGGTTTGCCACCTGGGTTGGCTCACAAACCAACAACCAGCTTGACAAATGGGAAGAGTTTAAAGCCAACATCACTCAAAATTTCTGCGTCACCAAATTCCTCCAAGACATCGCAATACAGCTTAGTGATCTTCCTCAGAAGACCACTATTGCAGCTTACGCCAATGAATTTGAGGAAATCCTCCGCAAAATCCAGAACCCAGCACAAGCTGACAACGTACACACCAGATCCTCATTCATCAACAGAATGAAATCCTCTGTTGCTGCCCTCATCCGCTTAGAGGCTAACACCTCCATGCCTGCGCTCATTGCAGAAGCCAAGAGTGCAGAAAACCGCGCAAAAATGGAATATGCTGCACACAACAACAATTGCTCCTCAAATGGCAATGGCAGAGACAACTTCAATGGCAACAAACGCCAAAACACCAATAATAGCAACAGCAACTCCAATTGCAATAATGACAACTGTAGCCAAAGCGCAAACTGCTCCTGTCCCAAGAAAGAGTACACTGCCAAAGTTAACAATGCCGAAATAGCAACCCACTATGAATAAGACCCCACATTCTCTGACCTCAAAGGACTTGAAACAGAGGAACAGGGAAAAGAGGATGGGGAACAGGCTTAAGTGTCCCTGTCTTCCCCCAAACTGACAAGAAGAAGTACCAAGGCACAAACTTTGCTGCTTGCATCCCACGTGTCCCGCAATCCCCCATTTTTATGAACATAAAAATTAAAGATTGCTCCCAACTTCTTGTCTAACATGCACTTACAAATCTCATACACATAAAATTTTATTCAACTCTGGTGCACAACACACCATGGTTAGCAAACCATTTGTAACCAAATACAAGATATCAGTTATCAAATCTAACTTCAAATATGCCAGAATGGCAGACAAGTCAAAAGTTCTACTTGAAGGCAAAACAACTCCCTTCAGAATTGACCTCCAAGGCATCCAAACATCCATAAAAGGACTCTTCATGATCAACATAAGCTACAAAATTGTAGCAGGCATGAACTGGTTCACCCGAGTGAATCCCAGCGTATGTTGGAAAACAAAAACCATGACCATCAAACGCAACAGAGTCAATTTTAACATTCTCAAAGAACCCAATGACCTCATCCTACAAGACACAGTATTTGTCCAAGTCATAAATCAAGACAACTCTGAACATCTAACCAAAGACAGTACCCTCCACATAATGAGGTACTCCAAATTTAACAATATACAAACATAAAAGATCCAATGCCCAGAACTTGCAACACTTCTAAACAAATACACCCATGTATTCAAGGAAGAACTCACAGAATTACCCTCCAATCAAGAGGTCAAGCATGACATCAACCTATGCAAGGCCATGCCTAAGCCAGCACCACTATACAGACTCTCCCCCATGGAGGCTCAAACACTCAAAGCCCACATCAAGGACAATCTAGCCAAAGGATTCATTCACCCGTCTGAATCCCCGTGGGGGACAGCAGTCTTCTTCGTAAAGAAGAAAGAAGGATATCTTTGCTTAGTTACTGACTACAGAGCACTAAACGCAAGTACAGTAAAAAACAAATACCGACTTCCCCTCATAGAAGACCTATTTGCAAGACCCTCTGGAGAAAAAAATTCTCAAAAATTGACCTCACATCTGGTTACAATCATTTCAAAGTCAAAGAGAAAGACATACCAAAGACCGCGTTCCGCACGCAATTTGGGTCATTTGAATGTAAAGTAATGAATTTTGGGATGATAAACGCCCCAGCAACATTTGTCACCATGATGAACCAGGCGCTAAACGGACTCTCAAACACATTATGTTACCTTGACGACATCATCATATTTTCAAAAACAAAGGAGGAACACCTCACGCATGTCCACAAGACACCCAATCAACTCGCAAAGCATAAACTATAAACTAAGCCTAGTAAGTGCCAATTTATGAAAAAGGAACTCTTGTTCTTGGGCCACATTGTCTCTGATGATGGCATCAAAGCAGACCCAGATAAAATAAAAGCCATAAACAACATGCAACACCCCATCTCTGTGAAACAAGTACAGTAGTTTTAAAAGCTATGACAACAAACAAAATGAACTCATATTTAAACGAAATGAATTCAGATTTAAGCGAAATTAAAAATAAATGAATTTATATTGATTTACAATAGATTTTGGTTCATTTCAATTTTGCTTAAATCTGAATTCATTTTGTTTAAATCTGAGTTCATTTTATTTGTTGCCTAGCTTTTAAAAATACTATAAGATGCTTTCTTGGAATGGTAGCTTACTTAAGAAAGTATATCAAAGACTACAGAAAGCTCACTGCACCAATCAATGACCTAACCAAAGCAAATGCCAAAAAGAAATTCATCTGGACTCCAGAATGCAACAAGAATTTACAACTGTTAAAATAAGCTTTGATTGAAGCACCAATCTTACAATACCCTAATAACAACGGGTGCTACAAGCTTGAGTCAGATGCTAGTGACACCGCCATTGGTGCAGTCCTACGCATCTGCCAGCCAGGGCAGCAAGATTTCCTGCCAGTATGTTACAAAAGCAGAAAACTAACAAACACTGAGCAAAGGTACCCAATACATGATAAAGAATTGCTAGCAATATATCACGCATGCAAGGAATGGAGATGTTATCTTGAAGGACACTTAAATGTCCAATTGCTAACTGACCACAAATCCTTAATCTATTTCAAAACTCAGAACGCACTTGCGCGGCGCCAAGCCAAATGGATGTTCTTGCTGGAACAGCTTAACCTGGACATCCAATACAAAAAGGGGGCAGAGCTGGTCACAGCTGATGCTCTCTCTAGGCTATGCCAGCCAAGAGAGGATCACCCTAAACCTGGACCCTGACTGGCCCAACCTATATAACACTGAGTACAAGACAAAAGGAAAGGATCCCTCCACCACCAAATAACCCATGATGTGAGAATTGGGGAGCAGGTTAAGAGGAAATAAAACCAAGCTCTCAACCACAATAAAATTGCAGCTTCAGCAACAACCAAAAGGTGGTCACCAACAATTCCTGGGAGGCCAAAGGGGGGAGGAATCAACTGAACACCAAAAGCAACAGAAAAAAGCACATGGCTAAATTAGACTAACAAATTTCAAACTTTATTAGAGTAGAGAATGATGAAGCAAGGTCTTTTACAACTCTTGTATTCATTTAAGGGTTAGGATAGGATTGGGATGGTAGATTGAATGTCACAAACTAATTAACCAATGATATGAGCGGATGCAGATGCATTTCTTGAGGCAGGAAGATCTTGACAAATTTTGAATGGGCATAGTCAAAAGGAAAACCGAACCAACTAACATCAGGAATATGCTTTGGATGCAATTACCACTGCTCCCGGCCGCTCTTGAACATGATATTTAACCAGAGGTGTCTCTTGGGTGGGTTAGGTGGGGGCATCTTCAGAATAATTCCAAAATATTAAATTTATGGCCTTTCTTGGGCTTTTTCAGTAACCTTTTAGATAAATATTCAAACATAACTGGGTAGAAATTCCCAAGCATTTGGCAGGAATTGAAGTGGAGGCCTAAGGGGGAGGCGTAAATTTACACATGATACACTAGTAAGGAATGAAAAATATTTCCATGTATCAAATGGCACTGTATATCAAATCATCAAGGACAAACAGTTTTCCTACATTCCACTTGCATAAAGAGTTGACACTATACTAAGACACCACTGTCTACTAGGACACACAAAGGCTAACAACCTATATCTCACATTTAAAGAGATAGTATGGTGGCCCAACCTAAAGCAAGACATAATTGATGTTCTAAAAAAGTGCACAGTGTGTGAAAAATATGCCAGCATCAAGACACCACAGCCAACAGTCAACCCAGTACCTGACCCTGAATCATTTAAGGTTTGGGGACTGGACATAGTGGGACCCTTCCCAGAAACCAAAACAAATCAACGTTTCCTAATTGTAGCCATCAACTTTGCCACATGTTGGCCCATCTGCTGGGCAACAAAAGATCACAAGGTGAAAAATATAAATTGATTCATTAACAAGGCAATCATAGCAGACTACGGCACTCCAGACAACATCATAAAAGATGGAGAAAAAGAGTTAGCAGGCCACATAGTAAATAACAACCTAAAAACAAAGAGCATCAAATATTCCACAACCTCGCCCTACAGGCCACAGGCCAACAGCAGAGTTGAACGCCTGAACAGCAGCCTTATCAGAACCCTCAAGAAAATAATGATTGGCAAAGCCAAAGACACATGGCCACTCTATGTGAAACATGCATTACTAGTATCCCGGGCTTGTACCAATCAAGGGACAGGCTACTCACCATTTGAGTTAACCTACAGGTACAAGCCAGAAATAATCACCCACAACAAACGGCCCTACATAAAGATCCCCCCAGGAAACCCTCCCACAGTAGAGCAAGTACCAAACCTACAACACATCTGCCTCAAAGCTAAAACAGCTGAAATGAAGAGGCTCAAGACACAAAAGGTAACCTCCACAGAGAAACCACTTCCCATCAACTCCCCTGTCTGGATTCTAGCTGGCAACAGAAAGAAACTAGACTCAGTACACAGGGGACCAGGAAGAGTCATCAAATACCGACCAGACAGGAACACCTACCTGGTTAAGTTCCAGGGTGCCAAAGAGCCCATCACCAAAAAGTATCACAGATCTTGCCTCCACCCTAGCAAAGGAGAACACTTGACCCAGTTGGTGCCCACTAGTAAACAACTCCAGGAACATCAGGCGGCAGCCATCAAGACAAAGCCCCCTCCTGATGTACCCGAGTAACCCCTTAAGGAAGAGGTGGGTCGAGGGTCTGGATGTACAAGCATTCTGGTTACCGCCATCACACTTAACATCCAGTCATTGCCCGATTTAGTACCTTTCCAATATACCATTTGACATACCGGAAATGGCAACAAACCAATATCACATGACTGTCCATATGACAGAAATCACTGGATAATATGAAGCTGTTTCTAAATGATGGGGAATTACCACCCAAATCCAAATAGAATTGATGATTAACCACCAACACGGCTTTAAATATCTTTTTGTGAAATTTCCAATTGAAACTCCAGGATTAAGTAGAACAATCAATCCTAACCAGAGTAAACCAAGATAAATGACCTGGGAAAGCATCAATGCATCTTCAGCGTAGAATTCTGGGCATTGAGAAGTGACACAATTTTCATTTTCCAGAATGGGGGGAGGAGCTACAAAATTGGCTGGCATGAAATTAACATTTTGCGGCGCCGACGACAAAGTTCCAGATGCTGGGCCCCATCTTCCTGAAATGATCCTGTTCAGAATCAGATTGTACGGGATATACCGCAACAACCCAAGCACAGGGTGCATTTTTAAAATTTAAAATTAGAACTTGGGATAATTGATTTTTATTGAGTAAATTTAGAAGGACTCAACTCTTAGAGTTGAAATAGAGAAAATTATTCAATATATATCAGAAAAATTGACTAAGCAATACCACCTGAGTCTTGATCTCCTATTCCTTTGTCATTTTCAAGTAAGTATCTAGTCCAGGTTGCAAAGAACCCTTGCGTGACCAGTTTCTGACAACCATGCTGATTAATGAGCTTATATTGGGTGACCCTCATATTACGTCAATTTATCAACGTCAGTTTACAAGGGGGAGCTGGTTTCAGCTGGCAGACTGGAGCAGCTGTGACCCATTTTCAATCGACTGTTTGGTTTAAATCCGTTAACTCGGTCAATTTTGATACAGGTTTCCTGGCCTTCCATACCTTCTTACTTGGACGGACAATACCCGGCATTATGGAACTTACTGTGACAGTCCAGGTATCCAGCGACTCGAACCCATCCAGCACATGACCAGCCCCTGGGTTTGATCCAACTAAAATCCCCACCACAGCTAAAGCTATATAAGTCTAAAGTATTATCCAATAAAATATACTTCTTCTCTTCTTAATTCTATATTTGAAGCTTCCCCAAAAGGCGCTCCTTATCACATGCTTCAACATTAGTATTGATCCTGGTATTCTGTTGCAGCATTACAACTGTTTTCTCCTTGGAAAATAATCCATCCATCTTTAAGTCTAAAGTCGCTTGAAGCAGCACCTCTAGAATAGGATCTGGATAATGATCCTTACCAGAAAGAACCCTGGCTCTCTAAAGAAACCTTCCAAAGTCCACTATTTCTATGGGAATCCTTTGACCTTTCGATCAGCTGTAATAAAATGTTTTCCTCAAAAAAGCTATTGCTCTCTTCTGATCTCATCACAATGCTATATCGCTTCATATTCTCCCTTGTTTGAAATACGTCATTGAAATAGATTATTGTTACATTGGTTTTAGTATGGTTATTCATGCCGTTAAAGTTGGTGATTGGTCTGGAGGGGGACTAAATCCCTAGTTTTAGATCTCCATCTGTTCTTTGGGTTGGGAAAAGGCCGTGGTCAGTTTTTTTGAACTCAGCGGCGTTATATTGGGAATGGATATGGTTTGTTTGACGCCCCAGTTTTGGTAGCATGTGCTATTGTTTTTTATTGAAATCCTAGCCGTGCTTCATTTGGGTTGGTGATGGTCACTTGATGAGTTTGAATCAAGCCTTTCTGATCCCCTGGCAGCAGGCTTATATCTTGGCATCGATTCAAAGGTTGAGCTTTACTTTAGGATTTATGCGCGAGGGGTTAAAGATAGAGAGCGAAGGCCGGCAAGCCCTGATTAATGATGGATTTTTAAACTTTGATGGGATCTTGGAAAGTACAAATGGCATAAGCAATCGAAGCCTGGTTCAGACATCACCTTCCTCGCCTGCTTAGTAGTCACGAGATTTTCTATATCAGGTAAAGATTTAAATCGTTTGGGTGAAGTGTCGCTTTTAAAAAATCAAACCACTATATGCGATATTATGCATCCTAGTTAATTTAACTTGAGGTAGGGTAAAACGTTCTAGATAAATTTATGGCGTAGTGGTTGGCCTGTGTTTGAATATTCGCTTTAATCGACATAATTTCTTTGATGTAAAGGAGATCTTCGTTGAGCTTTGATATCTTTCATTGGTGACATTCTAAGCTTGTAGATAGTTTAATTTTCCCCAAGAAACGTAGATCTAGTCTTGTGAATACTAGTAAACAAGAATATTCTTTTTGTGAGAATAGCTAGATTTTTGATATTCAAAAGTGAATATTTTCTTTTCTAGGCAATTATTATTTTATTTAATTGCAACGCTTGAGAGATGTGAAAGTTTGATGAAACATCATTGCATAAAAGGTGGAATTAGCTTACTTATCTGCATTAATAGGGGTTATATCTGCGTATACAAGTCATGGAAGCACCTGAACATTGTCCCGTAAATGGATCTTATTGTTTTTAAATTTTTAAAGTGTATTGTTTCGACTTGCAGCTTCTAGATTCGCCAATGGCTTTTTATTACCATTCACTTTTAATTCATTGTAGCTAATTTATTCAAGGGTACTGAAAGTGAGCAAGCTGGCAAATCCGATGCTTGTGCGGGGTGTCCGAATCAGCAGGTCTGCGCCACAGCACCCAAAGGACCTGATCCAGGTATTTTTAGGCCTTATAGCTAAGCTCACATGACAGATATAAGCATTATTCATCAAAAGCTTGAGTGTGTTAAACATATCATCTTGGTCATGTCAGGAAAGGGAGGAGTTGGGAAGTCCACTTTCTCTTCCCAATTAGCACTGTCATTGTCTATAGATGAGTCTATTCAGGTGGGCCTTCTTGACATCGATGTTTGTGGACCATCTATCCCAAAAATTTTAGGTGTTGAGGATGAAGGCATCCACACTAGTTCTTTAGGTTGGTCGCCTATCTACGCAAAAGACAACTTGGCCATCATGTCGCTTGGATTTATGCTAGCTGATCAAGATGACGCAGTTATCTGGCGCGGCCCAAAAAAGAATGGAATCATAAAGCAGTTCCTGAAGGATGTGGATTGGGGAGACGATCTAGACTACCTGGTGGTCGATACTCCGCCAGGCACATCTGATGAGCATCTGTCTATTGTCCAATATCTGGGCTCTCTTGTCAGCGGCGCAGTCTTGGTGACAACCCCCGCTGAAGTGGCTATTCAGGACGTGCGCAAGGAGATTGACTTTTGTCGCAAAGTAAAGCTTAACGTGATGGGAGTTGTTGAGAACATGTCTGCGTTCATCTGTCCCAACTGCACTAAGCCATCCCCCATCTTCCCTGCTACCACCGGTGGCGCCTCCAGAATGTGCTCGGATTTGAATTTGGACCTGCTGGGCAGCATACCTTTAGACCCTCGCCTTGGTCAATGTTGCGATAGCGGCAAATCTTTTGTTGAAGAATATGCTGACTCGCCTACTGCAAAGGTTTTGCAGACAATTGTCAGTAAATTGCGCTCAAAAATCGCTTGAGTACCTACATGTAAGCCAGCCATGCAGTGTGCCCTCTATTAAAGACAACTCACTCTCAAAAGTACTATATACCAACGGTAAGTTTTACCATTTCTACTAGTGCTCTTAATTCCAATAATGAATGCTGTACACGTTCAGTATTAATTTTCCATCTGGGAAAGTCTCGTGATCCCAAAGGAAGTCAGTAAATGTTAATTTATAAAACTACAAACAATAAATAACATGATTGGTCATGTATAACTTAAGACTACAGCTAAACTATCTGAGTAGCTTACTGTACACAGACCAAAATTTTGATCATCAATTTAAGCTCCTGGCAATGTGCTCGATAGGCCAGCACACTTTAATGAGGCAAGGTTTTTTTTTGAAAAGTTTCAACCCTTGAGATAAAAACTTTAACCTTTACTTAAGTTTTTCATCAGAGAAAGCATTTCTTTGATCCAGGGAAACCAAGGGATTCGTGGCCAAGCTTGACGTTGCTAAGCTATTGGCATGCATCCTGTACCTTTTTGGTGTGTTGACAAGAATGCTGATCTCAATATATTGATAATCACAATACCAGTGATTACCGTGTTTAACTTTCTCCTTTGCTGTAAAATTCTTGCTTAGTTTTAAAATGTGGGAACTCAACATATTATTGCTGGCTACTTTGGGTAACTATCGTTTAGCTTGCTAGACTTAAATCAGTTGCTCATAAATGTTACTGAATTCCTGGTTATTATAAAGCTTCACTGACTTTCAGCAGGTTTAAAGCACACTTGCCATTCTTCACTCCAACAATTGCATCTTCCAAAAATTGTCAGTACTCGACAGTTCCTGCCAAACCAACCACCATGCTGGCTAGCCTGAGTGCCCAATATGAAGAAGGTTCAGCAACCAAAGCCTGTTGAAGTAGCGCTGGAGCACCATATTGATGAATTGATTGCATGTAATGTTGCTAAAATCAAGAGCAAATCTCTCCTATCCAAACATTTCCCCTATTGGATATGAAAATTTTCACTATGGAATTGATCATATCAAATTTATAAAACAAGATTTAGAAATACCCTTTTTACTTCTTTATCTCCAGGGCTAGGTTTTATAGCCCTATGATAAGCCTGCATAACCCCAACTTGGTGATCTATTATATCTCAAATATTGCAAACCCCTTACAGCTAGTTATAAATCATTCAGCTCAAATAGATTTACATTATAAGTTTCCAAAGTTTAAAATGTCAAGGTATAAACCGGGGTTGGCTCTATAATAGATGCCAACCCTATTTTTCAATTCACTTCTCTCTCACTTTTCAAACCCCTATCCATCTATAACAGCTATGCGTTTTCACATGGGTTGTCAGTGTGCAGCACCATTTTCTTGGCGCTCCTCTCTGTAGTCCAGACTGTAGCCTGGTATGTGCTGTCTAACGCATTTGTTGATGTATGGCCAAAATCCCTCATTGTCATATGTGATTGGCCACATGAGCAATCAAGGTCTTTGGGAATTTTGACCAAGCAATGATGCCAATTATGGCAGAGCTCACAGATATGAATTACAGCTGCCAAACAACATGAATTGGTAGTATAAATCATATGTATAATGGATCAGCAGTAGTCTGCTGACCTGAACCATAAATCAGCCAATGGTAAGTGCCATTGCGGCTCTTAATGATACATGATTTGCTGTCATGCCACTTTGGAATAGATACAGGCCCTGTCTAGCAGTTGGATCAGGTGCCAAACTACTTTTACGTCAAGAGCCAACTGAAAATTCTTGCAAGCACCGCCTGACAAATATTGCAGGCACCAAGGCACTGCTTTACTTTTACATCAAGCGCCGAGGCGCTGGGTTCAATTCCTCATAATCTTGAATTCCCATATTAATACCATTAATAAGCATTAAGCTTGGAGTATGTCTGGAAAGTAGGAAGTGATCATAAGGTAACTAAATTATTCCATGCCAGCAAGGGCCACCTGTGCTGGGTGAAGATGAAGATATTCTATTGGTTGACATGCAATAGGCGCCAAACCTAGATTAATAAATACCCAAATAAGGGGTGTGTTAGAATGCCCTAGAAGACATTGCTAGCAGCCCAGCAATTAATCTTGCAGAAGGTATACAAAGAATTAGTCAATTACAATGAAATCATCTTTGAACCATCTTTGATCTATCTTTATTGTGGTTGACCTTTATCCTAATCTTGAAGTGCTTCTGTGTGATCAGAAGCCAATTCTGGACAATAAGCATGTTTTCATTTGATCCTGGCTCCTCTGATAAAATACTACACATATCTTCACATATGACTGTATTCAAGCAAATGCACTGTGCTCTATAATCTAAAATAATTGTGGCGCTGTAATGCAAAAATTGCAACAGTCTTTATGCATTAAAAATGGGATAACATCAACTCAATTCTCTAGTCTTTACCCATGAACAACAACAACCAAGCATTGGCCCTGGAGCCAATCAAACCGAATCTTAGCTTAATAATAATACAACCCTTTTTGTTGAAATAGAAGACAATAGCCAAACATTTATGTGCCAACCATATAATGACACATCTATTTTCAACACATTTACTCTCTTTCATCCTGTTGCCAAAAATAACTCTCTCTTCTTCTTGCTACTTACTCACTTATTGGCCCAGAGGCACCCAATAGTATAGGTATTAAGGAAAGGCCAAGCTATGCCAACTCCTTGAAAAATAGAAAGCCACTAGGACCATCCAGTACCATGCCCCATCCTGCCGCTAAAACCACATTGCCTGAAATACATGTAGAGATCCCCTTTCTTCCATCTTTCTATCTAAGACCAGCCCAGATCCATAACCTTAAAAGATGTGTAAGTCTGCCTTAAAAAGAGGCCCTCTTTTCTTACCTATTTTTGCTGACATCAACTCTACTGAATAAAGTTTATGGTCCCAGATATAGGGCTTTAAATATCTTAAATTTTTTTATGTTTTTTAACATTGATATCTAAAAGCCCTGCATCAAAAGCCAGTTTAAAGCTTAACCACCTCCTCTATTATGAGCAACCCCAAAAATCCCTTCTCCTGCTTCAACACCTGAATACCTCTTTTCTGAAGTTTCAACCCTTCCATTATATTAGTGTCTTAAAGAAAATCTACTTTACCGGAGCCCACCTTTTCATTAGCAATATAACTTCATACCCCAAGTGCTGCTACCTCCTCATTTCCTCTTCTCTGCTTCAGTTCTTCACACCCTGATTTCATAAGGATTATAATGTTACTTCTGTGATTTAGCCTCTCTTCTTGAAATACTAATACTGTGGTTACAGTAAATACAGCATTGCTTATGCCATCCCAATGAGACTTGCTGATCAAGCAATTCCTCACAAAAGAGCACTGCACCCCTGGATCACTGATTTAAGATATATCATAAGACTTGCACCTGCTATGTTCTAGTCCTCCCAGGTGCACCCAGCTTTTTGGTAGCTGAAGGCTCCCAAGAGCCCAGGCCATGACATTGATCAAGAAGCTTGCATTTGAGGCACCACCACAGCCTTACCAATCTTGCTAGGTTTTCAGAAATGGTGATACTTTTATGACCTGTGCCACCCTTTGCAATACATAGTTCTTGTCAATGAAAACCCTGGTACTATTTATTGTGCCAAAATGGGTGTAGATATTTAGCCTGCTTCAGGTACCTCCTTCTGGTTTGGTGGATATATTTTCTTGAGAATATGGATTGCTAGTTAATAATCAGATACACTAGGGCTATATTCTGGGAAAAGATAAATGGGCAGCTTTATTTTTTAGGCCCTTTGGCTTATTAAAGTAAACTATAAAGATTTAACACCAATGGTTGGCCAACATTAATGTTCAGAAAGCTTGATGCATGATGGTTATGGTTGGATGACTGGTAATAAATTTAAATACCAGCTAACACTTGTGATGCAGCTGTCAACTACTTATCTCTGCCATCTCACCACAACTAGGCCTTACCTTATTCCAATACCCCTTTTCTGGGAACCAAACACCAATATTGTTTCATTGATTATAAATTTTTATATTACAAAGTATCCCAAACTAATGTAAACAACGTCATGGCATCATAATGGGATATTTTGGTTGCTGAAAAGAATAATGTCATAAAGTGTGACAATGCCAACCCCAAGAGTCAAATATTCCCAGAGTGAATGATTTTTATGCTGTACATTGAAAAGCCCATGTTGTTCTCACTGTGGAACTGATTAAATACCATTCATAAGGCTTTAATTGAGAAGCCTATTTTCTAATTTTCATTTTCCAAGCCAGGTTTTATAGCCTAAGAGTAAGCCTCTATAAACCCGCCCCAGTCTTCTCAAACTTGAATAGGACAATAAACCCTCAAAACTAACTATAAATCATTTTTGGCCAAATTTAATTTATCCTTATCATTTAAAACTCTGAGCTTTCAAAGTTTAAAATGTTGACTGATAAAATATTCCAGCTCTGGAAGGGATCTTAAGCTTATTTTTTCAGTTTACATCTCCCCTGTTTGCCCTGGTGCTAAAATTTATAATAGTCTTGTGTCTTTGCCTGCATTGCTGGCAGATAGTTTATTCTGTTCTACTTTTCTCTCATCAATCTGAACATCTGCCTGGTCTGTAGTTTCCAACACCTTTTTAGAGAAATGACTCAAGCCCAAATTTTCACAGCTTGCACTTTTTCATATGCTTCAAGGGTCTTTGTAGTTATTGAGGATAACAGGGAAGAGCAGAGAAAAAGGAGGGGGTTTCAACAAAGTTAGTTAAACCAGTTGTCAATGTATCTCACAACACACAGAAGCTGCTCATAAAGCCACTTCATAATAGGTCTAACATTGTACCCTCACTTGAACTGAGTGTATAGAGAAGACCATATTCACATATAAGGGTTAAATAAAGTTATATTGAATATCCTAAAAGCTATCCAAAGAATCCTGCAAATTTTTACCTTGGTCAATTTCATATGTGCCACCCTTCTAGTGGCCCAGTAGCTTTACCACACAGTGTAAAAAGCTCTAAGTGTATCAATAAAGATTAACTTAATCCAAATCCATTTACTATCACTCTTAAAATGTTGTTGTGATTGAGGGGAGCTAAGCTTAAAAAGCATGGCTGCTATTCTAGGAAATGACTCACCAGGCCATCATCTAGTTTATAAATGGGATTCTCACTATAAGGGGCCTTCCTAGTAAAGACACTACAGAGATGAAATAAAATGAGTTTTGAGGCTCATGATGCCAAACCTAACTAACAGCAAAGAAATTTGATACATTGAAGTGCCCTTTGTTACAAGGCTCTCCTCAATAAAAAAAGATCATACCATCAGCTCTCATAACTTTTTCTTTGGTGTTATTAGAAGAGAATCATATGAATTAGTGTATCAAGGGCACATTGGCAAAGAGAGGAAAGATTATCAGGCACTGTTGAAAATTGGCGTACATCAGCAGATTCAACAGAAGAATTGGGAGGTAGGGGCACACACTCACTGTATGCCTTTGAATGTGAGTATTTGGAAGACATTGACCAACTGATTTATAATGAATAACTTTACATTAGTTTTAAAAGCTATGGCGACAAGAAAAAATTCTTCAGATTTAAACAAAATCCAAGTTGCGCGAGATTCAGGATTCAATTAATTTAAATGTCTTTGGTTAATAAATGAACTGTCAAACCAAAAACAAAATTTCACTAACCCATCATACAAAATTATATCAAACATCAAGCAGTGTAGTTCAAACCACAAACAAAATGAACTGACACAACAAGTGAAATGAGTGGATGCTATTCCAGAGTATATTATAATCCAATCAGGATTCATATGAGGCACCAACAGAAGGACTAAAGTGAAATAAAACTTGAGCAATCTAGAAGCAAGATTACACAAGCACAAAACGAAATGAACTCACACAAGATGTGTAGTATGAGAAGCCCAAAATAGAAAACTATCAATTTAACAGCCAATCAACAGCTATCCAATTTAGGACCAGAGGCATTTTATCCATTTTCATGGCTCCAGATTTGTATGAAAAGGTTTTGAGAACCTTTCAAATATGGGCTTGAGATTACACTAAAAATAAGTTATTAAATTTTAAAATTTCTACTTTTAGTGATTTTATCCTAGGTTTTTTTACAATAGTTTTTACAAGCAATATCTTTGACGGCACCAGCAGCCAAGCCAGCTTTAATGGAGGTGAGGCTCAGAATGTGGAGGCACCTGTTTACACCCAAGCCTTTGAGGCGGGTAACAAGGAAGCTGACCTGTTACTGTCCCCCGACCCATATGGCTTTGACTTGTTTGAGAGTCACTTAGCATTTAGCTCTGCCCTTGCTCCCACACCCACCCCTGCACAAGCTGCCCATCAACCAACCAATCAGGATGGCAACCTCAATCCAGAACAACTTCCTGCCACCAGCCAACCTGCCCCTCCTACAGCCAATCAGGCTTCAGCTCCCACCGCCCAGCACCTCAAATGCGGAATAATCACTGCCCAAATTCTTCAGGAAATTGTGGCACTAAACCTACAGGGTCTGTCGTGGGACCAGATTGCCACCCAGTTGCAATTTACCTGAGCCACCATAATGCGGGAGTTCAACAACCTAATGAACAAGGGAAATCTGATTGGGACGGCCAAGAAGCCAAAGAAGGCCACAGAGTCCCAGATAAACGAGGCCTACCCAATAATGCTTGACCTCCTCCAGAGGGACCCCAAGCTTCTCTTGACCCAGGTCCAAAATCAACTTGCACACCATGGCATTTGGGTGTCTGAGCGCATGGTGCAGCTCTGGATGCACAAAAAGATGGCTTCAATTAGGGTTCTTACAAATTTTGCCGGCAACCAATGGGATGGCGCTGAGGATTCCCCATATGACACTGCAATCAAATCAACCCTGGTCAGATGCTTGACAATTCTAACAGATGACATCATGTTTGTCTTGTACTACAAGTTATCAATTGCATTTGACAATTTTGGTGAGCAAGGAAAAGCTGCCATCAAGAATGTAAGGAAGAAGGCCAAGAAGGGGACTTTCATTGGTGCATTTCTGGTTGTTTCAGCCAAGGGTTTTGTCTACTATTGGACAAACCCAGATTTCACCAACAGCTACTTTTACAGCCACATCCTTGTTGGATTACTTGACTCCTGGGATGGCTCAAATTCCGAGCACCAGGTTTTCTTGAGCCACCAGATGAAGGATAGCTTCACTGCCCTTGAGGCCATCCAGCAATGCAAGCACCAGGCCTCAGTCTACCCTGCTGGCCATGCAGACATCCATCTGGGTGATGTTGTCTTTTTCAACATCAGATCTACATTATGAGAGTGCTGCCCTCAGGCTTTTAACAACCTCTATCTTGGGATCTTTGACCATAATTCTCTCTTTGGTCACCAAATGATGGCAGACTTGTTTGCCCAAATTGTCTCCCACGTGAACATAGGCAACCAATCACATAAGGATAAGCGCCTCCCACCCTGTGCCACAGCTACCTACCAGCCCATCTAGCCAATGACAGACAAGAAATATAACAAGCGTTATATGGCAGCCATCACGTGCAATCCTCCTGCCTCCACCCCTGCCACCAACACCCCCTGCCCGCAAACCCAACCCATCTAATCCCAGACCCCCCAGGCCAGCACCACCTCTACATCCTCCTTCCTGCGCCATTCTGCTTACTAGGCATCACTCTTCCCTGCCTCAATAAACCCCTGGTCCCAGAAATTTTTATTTATATTATCTTTATTTTGAATTTCAATTGTTTGTGTTCTCTTTGTTTATAGTTGGTTTTATTCTTTATGTTCAGCTTATTTCTATAAAATCATATATTTACTAAGGTGTGTATCTAGATCCTGAACATAGTTAGTTTTAGCACCCAACCATAGCCCCTTGTGAAAACATTAACAACAATTTGGTGATCAGCTAAATTTGAATTAGAAAATTATAGTTTTAACTGTTTTTAGATAAAGTTGTTACTGATCCAAATTCAAAACCTTAATGATAAACTTTAAGCCAATCAGGAGCAGAGTGATAAAGTGATTGTTGTGACATAAAGGGACATTCAATAATTCTTTGATGCATGTGCGCTAATTAATATGATTGGCTGGATGTTTTGCCATTGTACGACATTGCCGCTGTGGCAAGTTGTTGGTGGACTAGTGCCCAATCAGCTGCTGGGTTAGAACTAGTCCACCAACAACTTGCCACAGCAGCAATGGCGTACAATGGCAAAACATCCAGCCAATCATATTAATTAGTGCACATGCATCAAAGAATTATTGAATGACCCTTTATGTCACAACAATCACTTTATCACTTGGCTCCTGATTGGCTTAAAGTTTATCATTAAGGTTTTGAATTTGGATCAGTAACAACTTTATCTAAAAACAGTTAACACTATAATTTTCTTATTCAAATTTAGCTGATCACCAAATTGTAGTTAATATTTTCACAAGGGGTGTGTTTAAGGGCTAAAAATAATATGGTAATCAAGGAAACAATGCCAACACAAAGCAAACAACACACATATTGAGATGAGCGTAAAACATATACACAATGGGAAAAAAGATGGGATAATGTAGTAGATGGGAAAACAAAAAGGAATAAACAAAGAGGCAACAGTATCAAAATAATACAGGATTTATTGGGGCAAAATCTATAAAACATATGGAAAGGTTAGTAAAAAATAAAATGAGAGAACTCAAAAAGCTTCTAAAGGACCTCAACTTGGTGATTGCCAAAATCAAAGACATTGGCCGTAAGGTCAAAGCAAAGGTGAAGTCTGCTGTCCTTGAAGGCAAGAAACTTGACAGGGTGACATCCAAGGCATTAATGACCAAAATGCCTGACACATCAGAAACAACAATTGAGCGCTTACTTAATATCCAGAAGCACGCTATGGAAGGACTTCAATTCAAGGCCTACAATCTTTCCGCGCCATCCGTCTGGGTTGATGACCCAGAGATGTATGCACATCTCAAGCCAGCAAAGCGCGCCAGGGCAGAGGACACCAAATTGCCAGCGCAATCAATTGCGCCAAGAATGGCCAAGCCGACTGAAGCCGCCGGCAAAGAAGAAACACAAGAAGGTAACCTAAAAAATGAAATTAATAAATTTTCAAAAAAACTTACCTTTTTTTTCTTAGAAAATGTAGACAATGAACTCTGCCGGGTCCTGGTCCCTTTTGTCCCAGCCACCTTTTATGCTAATTATGCCACTCACGTGGCTAAGCAGCTCTATCTGTCCCCCCTATCATGCGGGAGCTTGAAGACAGAATTCACGGGTCCTTCTCAATGACAAGGGACGCGCTAGCCGGGCCGACACATGCTGAGGGGGCATCTGAGTGGGCAGTTACTGCCTACAAGGATGCCCAACTGGTCCGCCTGGACCCGGTATCCCTCAGTGGAGTTTACTGTGTAAACTCCATTGAGCTTGTTTGGGACGTCCTGGTGACGCTCCCATTCAAGAATGTACCGGAGATGGGCTGGGCTCACAGGGCTGCTTGCTTCTGCTTCCCGGTGGAGCACACCCTGTCTTACCTGCTTGAGAACTTTGGGCGCGCGGTGAGAAAATTGGCTGTTGCAGACGCAACAGCCATAAAGAAGACCAAGATCCTCCTGGTGGACTTTGGGCTGGCCTGGAGTGCCAACAAGATGGGGGTCCCAGCAGCTATGGAGCTCATGTTTGCCAAGACAAAGCACAACAAGAAGATAAGCGTGGTCTATAATAAACTGTGTGAGTTCACAGAAGCCTTTGCAGGGCAAAGGCTTCATCTGGTTGTTTACCTGGGGCTCTTATTCTTCTTTGGGATGGGTGTGTCTGTTGAGGACCTGGACAGGGTCCTTCTGGGGATTGACAAGGCCCGGCTCACACTCAATGGGAAGAAGGTCCCCCTGGATACAACTCAGTTGATCATGTGATCCAGGACGCCCTGGTCCTGGCTGGTATCTATGGGTTTGCAGCCCCGCCTGAAAAGCTGCTGCTTCACTCCCACCTGACCCTACTTCCCTTCATCAGCAGGAGGGAGTATTTCAATACGGGTGTATCCACTGCCACACTGTGGACAGTGGAGGTTGTGCGCCACCTCCATTGTGGGGTGGGTACATACCGCCAAACTTGCTACAGGTGTTCTTAATAAATTCTCTTCTAATAAACATATTTATATTCTACAATATTTTTATTATAATTGATTTTTCAAATAATATTTTAGCAAACAAGATTTGCAAAATATATTGCGGAAAAGGGTTTCATAAAAGTATAAAATTATATGTTAATAAAATAAATTCTAACTTGTGCATTTTACGCTTAATTTTTTTTAAATTAATTTTTACATTTATTTGACCAAAGTGATTTAAATATTTTTGCGTAATCCAATAATGAGCATTTGGGATTACCTCAGATGGCATAATAAAATAATATATAATAAAATAAATAAATTACTTAAATCTATTGATGGATCTTCTGAATGTGATTGTGGGTGTGGAAACATCTAAATATAAAATGATAATTAATAAATCTTGAATAGTAAATAAGAGAATATAAAAAAATTGGACACACTAAGCCTTTAATTGATTGGCTGTTTGGCTAGGCACGCAGGGATGAACAAATCAGCGTGGCCATAGAATTTGGCCATAGTCTCAGCTGGGAGGGTATGGATCCCGGCCTGCAGCAAATCAAACAGGTCCTCAGTCCCAGTTGGGGTTCCTTGCTTGAAAAATTGCTTGAGCCACCCAAAGACTTCCTCAATGGGATTTAGGAAGGGTGAATAGGCGGGGAGGAAGAGAAGGCGCATATTTGCTGTGGCCAATTGCTGGGGGCCCACTGCAATGCTTGTGTCAATCATTGGGAATTCCTCAAGAATGTCAGCCACCTTGTGGAGACCAACATTGTCCAACACAATTACGTTGGTGAAGCCCGGGCTCGTGCGCCTCAGGTGCTCCTGGACCAGTTGGAGAAATGATAGGAAGGTCTGGCTATTGTGGGAGCCTAGTATCATTTTGTAGAGCTTGACCCCCTTTGAACCAAGGAGAGCCACCATTGAATAGGCTGTGGCGCGGACTGCAGCACGCCAAGCCACCCTGTCATTGGAGCCTCTGAGGACATACCTATACTCATTGCGCATTGACGAGGCAAATGCTGATTTTTCAATATAATAGAATTTCACTGTCCCTTGGCTTTGAGGGAAGTGTATGCCTCAGCGTAATTTTTCCGGGTCTCAATATTGGCTGGGCTGTTCTAATTGTATGGGGATACCCCAAGTTTTTTCCAGGAAAATCACATTCCCTTGACCAAATGATAATAGAAGGAAATTGAGGCCTCAATCCCAAAAGCAGACTTGACCATGGCCTGTATATTTACCAGTTCAAGATGGCAATCTTGGGTTATCCACTAGTGGATTGCCCATTTGTGCTCCTTGGTGAGCATAGTTGACACACGCAAGGATTTCTCCGCAGCAAGGACACGACCAGTATTAATGAATTTATGGAAGGTCATGCTGGCGTACTTGGGATCCACTCCAACAATGGCTGTGGCCGCCTTGTAGTCACCCAATTCCCGCATTAGCTTAAGCAGGATGATGCGTTTGATGTCAGGGATGCGCTTCTGGGCGGGCTTTGTGGGTTCAGACAAGCCAGGATCCTGATTGATGACAGGCTTGCAAGGCATGGGCACCTTGTTGTAGAAGGCTGCAACCTTTTTGAGCACTAGCTGTCCCTCATTGGTTTGGTAGAACTGGGGCTCCTTGTCATCCTCCTGATTGCCATCACTGACGTAGGGCTCATAGCTAGTATCAAGTACAGGCTTCACCTTCTCCAGCATGGCTGACGGGACCAACTCTTGCCGGTACACAATGTCAAACACATAAAAAGTTATTTCTACCTCCTTGTTTCTAACCATTTTGGTAGTGGCAACCTTGGCTGGCTTCTGGGTCAGCTTTGGAACCTGAGGGTTTATGCTCTGCACCCTAGAAGCTTGTGCTCCTTGAACCGGCTGTGTCAGTGCAGCGTCACAATGGAACTCTCCTCTCCACCTCCCTCCTTAGTAGGCACTTGTATTGTACTAAGTCTATTCTTTGACCTGCGGGGGCAACCACAACCGCAGCACACAACTGTCATGGTAGGCTCCATAATGCTGGGCATTGTTTGCCCAAGCAAGAAGGCTCAAAAAGCTGGGAAACCTGTATCAAAATTGACCAAGTTAACAGATTTAAACCAAACAGTTGATCAAAAATGGGTCACAGCTGCTCCAGTTTGCCAGCTAAAACCAGCTCCCCTTTCCAAGCTGACGTTGATAAATTGACGTAATTTAAGGGTCACCAAATATGAGCTTGTTAATTGGCAGGGTTGTCAGAAGCTGGTCATTCAAGGGTTCTTTGCAACCTGGACCAGATACTCACTTGACAATGTGGAAGGAATAGGAGGTCAAGACTCAGGTGGTATTGCTTAGTCAATTTTTCTGATATATATTGAATAATTTTCTCTATTTCAACTCTAAGAGTTGAGTCCTCCTAAATTTACTCAATAAAAATCAATTATCCCAAGTTCTAATTTTAAATTTTAAAAATGCATCCTGTGATTGGGTTGTTGCGGTATATTCCGTACAATCTGATTCTGAACAGAATCATTTCAGGAAGATGGGGCCATGCATCTGGAACTTTGTTGTTGGTGCCACAAAATGTCAATTTCATGCCAGCCAATTTTGTAGCTCCTCCCCCCATTCTTGAAACAGAAATTTGTGTCACCTCTCAATGCCCAGAATTTTATGCCAAAGATGCATTGATGCTTTCCCAAGTCATTTATCTTGGTTTACTTTGGTTGGGATTAATTGTTTTGCTTAATCCTGGTATTACAATTGGAAATTTTACCAACAGATATTTAAAGCTGTGTTGGTGGTTAATCTTCAATTCTATGTGGATTTGGGTGGTAATTCCCCATCACTTAGAAACAGCTTTATACTATCCTGCAATTTCCGTCACAACAACGGGTGCAATGGTAATCTGTTGTTGTGTTCCTTTCATTTTAAATTTAATAAATATTAAATAAAACTTAATTAGGTTGCTCTCTATTTTTAATTTTTGCTTTTATCTGTTTATGGATATTCAATTAATATTTTTTCCCACCCAATATCCCAATTATAGATTTTTATTTCTTAGTTAGTTGTTTTTGGTTTTACAACGCCCATTTTAGAATACTCAAAAAAATCCACCCATTTTCCTAGATTTTACTGCCAAATTCAAACACCCAACACAATATTTTTAAAATTTATGTTTCAGATCTTGTGTCTTATTTTAGATACCTTGGTATCATTCATGATTACAATCCATTGCACACATTGTGTGAGTGATTTTGTTTACATTGTGAGTTGCTATTGTGTTTTGTTTTTGGATTGAGTCTTGACACACCTTGCTTGGGTGTATTTTGTCACCAATTCACATAGTAAACATATGTACACCAAAAGTCAACTCACACCATTTTGTTTGTGAATCAATGTATTTTGGATTATATTTTGAATGGTTTTGCTTTACGTGGGAGCCTTTTGTTGCTGTGTTGACCCATTTTGCCCATTAACACCAATAAACCCTGCTAACAGAGTATATATTTTACCTGAAGTTGGATTTTGTTTAAATCTGAAGAATTTTTGCTTGTCGCCATAGCTTTTAAAACTACTGTATTTAATCCTATACAAGTAGGAAAAATCTGCCCCCTGGCGTTTACTGCTAACGCCTTTTATAAGGGAATTCTCATATTAGTAATCATCAATCACTGGCAATGTTTTCTAGGACATTTCAGTGCACTGTAGAGTCTTGGTTAGGTTGGCAGAAAAAGGGACAACCTTCTACTTTAGGGCACAATCCCACAATGCCTAGCACAAGAACACCCTCTGCTAGCACATTAATCAGTGATAATTTTTAGGATTGTCAAAACAGCAGGCTTGACCCGCCAGCAAGGTTCCAAACAAGCGGGTTTGTGACCTACAATCCAATTACCCGGCCACTAAAAGCCAGACTAGGAATTCAACTCAAATTACCAAATCCAACAACATGAACAGATGATGATCCCTTACAGTGGATACCTTGTTTTGGTGCTTGACTCATTACCAGGATCAAGCCACCCCCTTCTTCCATCCAACCGTGTGATCAACAATCATGTTCCTGCTATCCATTGATTCACTATGACTATATAATCACTATCTCTCAATAAATATTATTATCTAGCTTCTAAATATTTTTCCCCTTGTAACTCTGCTAAAACAGCTTAGTTACAACAGGATGTACAATCACTTCTATATCCAGCTCCAATTAGGATTTGAATTGACCATTGGAATTAAACCTGGCACCTTGGCGTTATTTCTTCTCAAAGCTGGCGTTATGGCGCTTGATGTTGATTATTGTGGCGCTCTGGCGCTTGCAATTAATTGTGCTGGCGTCCTAACGCTCAATGTAAACTGTAGCGGCGCTCTGGTGTCCTGGCACCCAGTATTTAGAGTGGCGGCAATGTGATATAATTAATCATTGATTACGGCACCATGAGCCATTAAGTGTACATTTATTAATATACTTTTAATGATGTTAATTTCTTAAAGGGTAATTGATTGGCCCTTATCAATTGTAATTGATTGCCTAATAAATTAGGCTTTCCACAATCCCTGGTCAACAATTCTTCACAGGCACCAAGTCTTTTTTGAAGTGTTTGGTTAATACATTAGCTTCTGAGCTTAGAAAGAAAAATTATGAAATGGGACATCAGCATATGGCAACTTGATTCACAGGTTTACAGAGGTGATGTTGCTGCCTGTTTAGTCTATTAGACTATACGGCATAATTCCAAGTTTTATTATGGATAGTTGCTAACCAAGTGCGTGATTGAGAATTGCCTAATCAATAACCAGTGGCAACATAATTTTCTATATGAGGGACAAATGTATTGCCTGTGACCTGCCCCAAATACCTTTTGGGTTCCAGAAATGCCCCTCATGTCATCTTTACAAGCTTGGCACAACTAACAGCTTTAACGCTAGCATTCACTTTATAGGAAGCCATGAGAAAGCAATCAATTTATTTACTAAGTGTTATGGAATTGAAAATGACATATTGTTTCTTTGTGGTGCTTATTATGGTTCTTGTCGCAACATCTTTGATTACTCCCTCTTGGGGAATTAACGTCCCGAGTAAATCACTGAGCAACTCACTGAGTGGTTCACTGCCCAGCCAATAAGCTGGTGGCACCTTTATCAGTTAACCATCTATAATGGGGTTCATTCAATCCAGGTCCTAAATGGAACACAACTTGATTAAGCCTCGTGACTCAAGAGGAACATTACTCAGATAAGCCCCGTGACCGCCATGGCGTACATGGACAACATGTGGCTTATCATGATACTATATATTAACCTATATTCATATTCAATAAAGTATCATTCTCTTCTTAATCTTCCCCTTTATTTTGTTTATTATACTTCCAAGAAGTATATACTTGACAATGGTAGCACAGGTAGGTTATCCATACCTACCCAACTCAAAGGAAAAATTCCTCCCAAGAAAAGAACCCAAGCAATGTCACTCCCTAACAGTTGGAGAGATTATAAAGTAGGACAAGACGTCCCCCCTGTACTTGTCATCTAAAATAATCTCCTTGTGCCCATTGACCAGTACAGCACCCTCAAAGCCTGCAGTCTGTTCTCTACCACGCCAGCCACAACAGTGTCTATGCAACCTGAGATACCCAACATTGTGTTTTAACACTTACGTACCGCTGAGATTGGCACCTTCACAGGACTACGCCGTGAGAACGCCTCCCTTTGGATCAACAGCACTGAGAGCAAGTTTGAACAAGTGAAGTACCCCCAAAGACTCTGGGTTAGTGAAGTTGCCCTCCACACAACAGGAAATGCCTCGCGTTTTGTTACCAAATGGCTAGCCCAACACCCTGATCAGAAGGAAAACTGGGAAGTATTCAAAGCCGCATTCCTTGAAAGATTCTCCATGAAGGATTCAGATGTAGTAATCATGACCAAACTCCAGACCTTCAAAATGACAGGAGCCATTGAGGAATATATTGCCGCATATGAAGGACTACATGACTGTGCACCCAACACCATCAACTTTGATGAACCTGGACGACGCCTGGACTTTTACAATGGCCTTCCTACACATATCAGACGTCAGTTTGACATGACCTGCTGCAAGAACCTCAAGGATGTATTCCTAGAAGGAAAACACACAGCTCAGAAGTCTGATGATCTACATGCCACCAACAAGCGCAAGGAAAACCCTGCAGTTAAAAGAGAGCCTTGCCCCAATAAGCAAAACAACCAAGCCAACAGTACCCAACTTTGACACAGGAATCACATTGCACAAGCCAACCAGGCTAGCACTGAAGATACCAACAAGGAGGGAAAAGCTCAGGGGAGTGCTTAGGTGAGCCGCCCTCCCCCTCTACACAAGACTTGTACAGAGAAAAGGATGTGGACTCCATCACCATGATCCAAGTTCCCTCCAGTGACCCTCTCCTGTTTGCCGCTCAATCTGGAAATAAACTCCTTAAATATCCTTTCCGTTTTTGCAGATACCAGGGCACAGCGCTATTCAACACTGGAGCTGATCAATTGCTTATTAACAAGAGTTTTGCAGACCTCATGAAGTTACCTACCATTTGAAGTAACATCAAGAGAGTTGTCATGGCGGACAACCGCAGCACACCAGTTACCCGTGAGACCAAACCTTTCCGGGCCCAAATTGGAGACGTCCAAACGGCAATTAGTGACCCCATCATCCCAATCCTAAAATATGACATCATACTTGGATTAGATTGGATGCAAAAGACAAAACCTCACATAGACTGGGACAGTGCCACCCTCACAATCCAGCAAGGAGAAGTCCATCATCACGTGTACCCAATGCACCTTGACACTCTCATGAGAGACCACATATTTGTTAAGGTCATGGAAACAGAGAAAGAAACTGACATCAGCAAAATAAATTGGAGCACATGTACATATGAATTCATCCACTTCAAAAACACAGAAACCCAACACAAACAGAACCCAATTAGAGACCAGCTAGTCAATGAGTTTCCCTCTGCATTCCAAGAATCACTCCCTGGACTGCCCCCTGATTGGGGTATCCAACATGAGATTGACTTAAAAGATAGTGTGCCTAAGGCATGACCCATCTACTGCCTCACACCACAAGAAGACGACACTCTGAAAGCCTACCTTGACAAAGCACTCAAGAAAGGCCTCATCAGACCTTCAAAATCACCCTTTGGTGCTGCTGTCTTCTTTGTGGCAAAGAAAGATGGAGGCCTCCGCCTGGTCACAGACTACAGGGCCCTCAATGAGGTCACAATAAAGAACAGGTATCCCCTTCCCCTAATTGATGACATTTTTGATGCCCTGGGGGGTCCCAAATCTTCACAAAAATTGATTTGACAGCAGGATATCACCAAATTCGCGTGAAACCTGAAGACATTCCAAAGACTGCATTTTGGACTAAGTATGGATCCTTTGAATGTGTTGTCCTCAATTTCAGCATGAAAAACGCTCCCAGTACCTTTGTAACCTTCATTAATGAAGTATTTAAGGAACACATTGGGAAAAGAGCAATCATCTACCTGGACAACATCATCATTTATAGTCCCAACCTACAACAACACTGGGAAGACGTCCGCGCAGTCCTCTGCACCCTGCAGAAAAACCAACTGATTGCCAAACCATCCAAATACGAGTTCTTCTCAACTGAACTCCCTTTCCTTGGTCACATTGTTAGCAAGGACAGTATCAAACCTGATCCAGACAAGATACGCGCTATAACAGAAATGCCAGCCCCAAGAAACAAGAGCAAACTCTGCACTTTCCTTGGAATGGTAGCATATGTACACAGGTTCATCCCTGACTGGGGTGCCCTAACAGCCCCCCTGTCAGCCATCACGGGGAAAACAACCAAGTTTGTCTGGACACCTTTACAAGATCAACATTTCCGCCAGTTAAAAGAGCGCATGGTTACTGCCCCCATCTTGCAATATCCAAACCGCAAGGATATCTATGAGCTAGAAGCCGACACCTCTGATTATGCCATAGGAGGAGTCTTCTGTATCCAAACGGCCCAGAAAGACTTCCTCCCTGTGGCATATGAATCCAAGAAACTATCAGATGGCAAACAAAGATACCCTATACATGATAAGGAGTTGGTTGCCATCATACACTGTCTCATAAAATGGCTATGTTACCTAGAAGAAGCTCAGACGTTCAAAGTACTCACCGACCACAAGTCATTGGTATTCTTTAAAACACAACAACACCTGTAAAGAAGACAAGCTGAATGGATGAGTCTCATACAGAGATACCCCATGCAAATTGAATACAAACCAGGCAGAGAGATGCTTACTGCAGACGCCCTATCAAGGCTATACAATAAACACATCTTCTGCACTGATAGTGACCCCAACTGGCCCATGTTAATCATGGGGAATCTCCAGGAAGGGTTCCTACCTGGCATACCAATTGACATCCAAGAGAAAGTCCTCAAGAACAAACATCTGTTCAAAAACGTATATGGTACCCTCCACCAAATCCTTCCAAATGGTGACACAGTACCCTACGTTCTGTCAACACAGAAGATTGACACAATCCTCCAATATCACAGAGACTTGGGACACACCTGTAGCAGAAACTTGCATTAATATCTCAAGACTTGCTACTGGTGGCCCAACATGCTAGATGATATCAGAGAAGTACTAGAACAGTGCAAGGTCTGTGAAAAGTACGCCCAAACCAAAGCTCCACCCAAATCAGTGGTACCCGTATCCATCACACAGCCCTTCAAGGTATGGTCGTTGGATATTGTGGGACCTATGCCTGGTGAAAGCAAAGGCAAGATGTACATTATCACAGCCATCAATTATGCAACCAGATGGCCCGTAGCACAAGCCACAAAAGAGCACAAAGGCAATGATGTGAGACAATTCATTGGCAAGGAAATCATAGCTAAGTTTAGAAAACCCGACCTCTTAATCACAGATGGAGGCACTGAACTCAAAGCTATTGACACCAACATATACCTTGCCAAAAATAGAATAAAACACGTCACAGCCAGCCCATATCACCCCCAGGAAAATAGACGCATAGAACAACTAAACAGCTCTCTAGCAGAAGCCCTCAGTAAGCTATCTGCCAACAATCCAAAAGCCTGGGTTGACATGTTACTAACTGCCCTTATGGTCTGCAGAACACAAATCAACCGCAATACAGGCAAAAGCCCATACAAACTTGTCGTGAATACTGTTATTCACAGTATTTTTATTTTGCCTTTGGTGGGCCATTTTGAGGACAAATCTCTTGCTTTTGCTTTTGCTACTCAAAATAAGTTGATGACCAATTCAGTAAATACAATTGTTTGGTTTCCTGATCCCTGCACAACTCACTTGCCCCACTAATGCTGGTGGCAAGTGATCCTACTGTCCTGGTAGTGTTTTGTGGTATTCTCAACCCTTATATATTACATTCCCTTATTTACTAATAAAATTAAGTTCTATTCACATTTTTGTCTTTGTGTCTTCTGTACTTCCGTGCCTCTCTCTAGCCACAACTAGTAGAGATTATTCTTCCAGGGCCGCAAGGTAAACACATTTGCCTTCCCTGTCATCTAACCAAGACTTAGTATGAATCCAATCCTAAGGTTAGGATTTCCTGTTGTGTGTCTGTGCCGCGCCTCAGAACACAACAGAACTTGTCTATGGTCAGAAACCTTTGCTTGTCCCCTTTGCATCCACGTTTTCAGGTCCTTTGCCTCTGCCTATACAAGAGCCAACTTTACCTGAAATAACCAGTCCTCCTATTGAGGAAGATATTGCCAACCAGCCTATTACCCCCGCAATACTGAACCTTGGGAATGGTCCCCGCCTAGTTGCTTACCCCATGGGTACCCCTGACTTAGATCAAGTCATGTTGGTAGCCCTTGGGATATCCTGTGAAGGAGCCATTCCTTGCCTTCAGTTGCAGTTCAGTCAGGCTGAATACTACAAATTAATTGTGGCTGCTCAGTTTCCTTAACATCTCCTCTCAGCGGCTGGCTCTGTTGAACACTTGCTATCATCCTTTGTGCAGCCTGCCTTGGCCCACCATCAAATGGTGTTGGGGCTCCACGTCCAAGAAATCTTGTCTCTGCAAGCTGCAGTTACTCATCACTGGGACCAGTTTGCTGCCTATCAACAGTGGATTCATTCCCTGTTTTTGTTGGTATTTGACAATCAACGCGACTCTGTCACCTCCCAGGCCCGTTTGGTTAATTCTATTGAATAAATGCACCAGTCTATCCCCAAATACGTGAGAGAACGTCTACACAAGTTTCACCAGCTAGAACAACCCTGGCAAACTCAGGTGGATTCCACATTAAAAGCTTATCTCGTTGACTTCAATCAACTTTTGCAACAGCTCAATGCCTTCAGTACATATTCCTTTAAGCAGTTACAGAAGATAGCGGACTTTGCTGCTAGAGGCCTTAATGAACTCAGTACCGCATTTGAGCAAGAGAGAGCAGCCACCGCTGCTGCCATAGCCAAACTCCAGAGCCAAGTAAATGAGCTATCTACGCTCAAGCCAGATGTTCCGCCCTCTCCCCCCTTCAGATAACTTGGTGGATAGGGAACAGAGAATATGGGACGCCATTCAAGAACTATGTTTGACTACTTGCAGTCAGGGACGTCCTGCTGAGGCGCCTCAACCTGACCCCCAGGCTCTTGAACTGACTACCCAAGTTGCAGAGCTACAGCAAGAACTTGCCGCACTACGTGCAATGATGGCAACTGCTGCTAGTTCAGTTAGGGTTGTCGATGAAGATGGCTGCTGCCCTGGTTTATCTGGAGCACCTCAAATCCAATGCGCTAGGGAATTAATTGCCCTAGCTAATGAGGTGGATCAATTGAAGCAGGACCACACTGAGCTGGATAGAGACCTGCAAGAGATGAATGAAGTAATCAAATCTGTAAGTGATAGATTTGCCCCTTGCCTCTTGGTGGGGCCACCCCTTACTTCACGTCTGGCTGAACTCTCCACACTAGTGACCACCCAAGGTCAACGCTTAGATGCTACTGCACAACAGACCACTCAAGCTGCCAATACTGGGCCCCGTGCTGTTGAGACTCTTACCACCCTTGAAAAAAGCGTTCACCAGCTATGGGCTAGACAACCCCTCAGAATCTGAGGCAGAGTTTTCCCCACATATCAACGTACTTGATAGCAACAATGGTGGTCCAACTCACAAGACACGTTTTAAGCCTACCTTTAAGCAAGTATTTGACCCCAGAACCTCAACCATTGCAGCTTTCCTAACTATCTATGAAAATGCCATACAAAGAGCATCAGATGACGTCAAAAAGGATCACATCCTGACCTGTCTACACCCGACCTGCCAAGAGGTAGTTGTGCCAGAACTACCCTCCATTGAGACGTGGGAAGATATTAAGCAGCTTCTGATTGATGAGTTTGGTGGTGATCTTAGATTGGAAGTGAAAAAGGATGCCTTCATGCATATTGCTTTTAAAACTAAGGAGATACTAGCCAAGTTTGTAGACAAATTCTACATGGAAGGACAGCAATTGATTACAAGCAGACAGTTGACAGCCCATGAAGCCTACATGGCTTACGCTCAAGCCCTCGAGGTTAATCAACTTCTGTGCCTTCACTTCAAAGCCCATAAGTCTATGCTCTCTTCCATGAAGAGCATAAAGACGTTGTTGCAAGATATGCATCTTACCCACTCTGGTGCCGTTGTTAGGGAAAGTTGAGCTGCTTCTAACTCTGGTTCATCTTCCCGTGGTCCTTGCATTCTCACTATGAATTCACAGAATCCTCCTCAACTCCAAGGTTGCCACAACTGTGGTCAGATAGGTCATCATTCTCGAGTCTGCACCAATCCGCGGGTTGAAGGAGCTGATCCAAAGGAACAGGCAGGAAAAGAAGAGTCAACCTAGAGGCAGAGACGCTCTCAGTTGACAATTCCTCCCAGTCTCTTCCAATCCCTCCCTCTATGGCTGAATCTGAGCCTGCTGATAATGAGGTTCCTCCTATCCTCCTCCTATTTCACAATATCTCCAATGACTCTGACCTGGATGATTCTGATATTGACAACACTGATGCATATGGGTACTCTGTTCTGGCCGTTCCCAAAACCATTGCAGTTCCCTATAAGTTATGCTCAGGAAAGACTACAACTACTGATAAGTCTCTGCCTGAGGCTAAAGAGATTGTTTTGTGCCCTTACCTCACTCAGGCCAAGAGGTCCCCTGTGCTAGTGGAGCCATCAGAAGAAGCTGCTGAGGTTTCTGATGCTGTCTTCAAGAATGTGTCTGTTTTGCTCCCCCTCCAGACTGTTTATAAGGAGTTCCCAGGATTAAGATATATGATTGAGAAGTGGGATAAGGAACTAGCAGAGGCTCAAGATATCCTGGCTGTCCTTTCCCCCTTTGGCCGCACTACCACTCAAGTAGAGATATCCATTCAAAAAGTGAAGATTAAGGCAGTTCTAGACACTGGCTTGCCAGTCAATGTTGTATCCTCCAAGCTTGTGAAGAAACTCAAACTTGCCCCTGACCTTAATTATCACCAGTTGTATGACACGGCTGGACTGTCTATGACCTGCGCCATAGGGGCTTACTCCGCTCTGCCCATGTGGTTTGGCAAGCTTCTCCTAGCCGTGCCAGCAGTTGTCCTGGAGAATGAGAGTTATGATCTCCTAGTTGGCACCCAGTTCCTTAGGGAATATAATGGGATAATCAACTTTAAAGATGGCTACCTCTCTATTCTAGGATACAAAGTCCCCTTAATCTTCAAAGAGCCAGTTAAAGTTCCGGGAAAACGCCTCAAGACCTGCGCCTTGGAATATCCCACTGGGGTTTTCAACCTCAAGTATCACACCCACTCTTCAAACATGAAGTGTCCACCCATGGCTTGTCCTGCGTCTGAGGGGATCCCCCTCCTAGCCACGTCTGCTGTTATCATCCCACCTGGGTCTCAGGCCATCCTGGACTCCCAGATATCATATAAACTATCTGAACAAACCTTCTTGGAGTTGTACTCTCCCCCCTTGTTAGGACGCAACAAACCTCACCTCTGTCCTGGGATCCTAGATGTCTCTCATAAAGACCCTGTTCAGTTGTTGGTAGCCAACCTGACTGCAATCCCCATGACCGTATCTAGGGGACAGGTTGTTGGATATGGCAAGTTGTTGGGCGCTCCTGATGTCCTGTCTCTTCATCCCTTTGGCACGTTTCAAGATTTTAACCTACCTGAGTATGAACCCCAAGTCCTATCCTTGTTCACTGCGCAAGACTTTCCACAGCTGTCCCTGGTTCAACAGAAAGAGGTGCTATATTTACTAGACCAAGTTTCCAATATCTTTACTTAGGACAGTACAGATTATGGGTTAGCCAAAGGCGTTATCCATCAGATTGACACTGGCAACGCCCCCCTTCCGTGCTAAACCATATTGCCGCAGTTGTGTAGAAGACGCCCAGGTATCTAAAGAGCTCAAACAACTGTTAGACGCTGGGCTGCTGGCGCCTTCCCAAAGTCCTTAGGTATCCCCGCGTCTCATCTTAAAGAAGAAGGATGGGGGTCATTGTATTGTGATGGACTATTGCCAATTGAACTATTTGACCAAGAAGGACTTGTACCCCTTGCCGCGTATTGATGATGCTCTCTGAAGTCTTGGAGGGTCTAAGTTCTTCTCCACTATGGGTCTGGCGTCTGGATACTGGCAATTTGACCTATCCCCAAGGATTGTCAGAAAGCCGCACTCATTACTTCTGAAGGGCTTTTTGAGTCTACTCACATGCCACAGGGACTTTGCAACGCCCCAGCCACCTTCCAAAGGGCCATGGACTCCATCCTTTGTGACTTGAAGTTGTTGTGCGTCCTAGTGTACTTGGATGATATAACAGTTTTCAGCGCTACTTTCACTGATCACCTGGCTCATCTCAAAGAGGTGTTTGTAAAGATTCGAGAAGCTGGCCTCAAACTGAAGCCTTCCAAGTGCGCCTTCTTCAAAGAACATCTTGAGTTCTTGGGCCATGAAGTAACCCAGACAGGGATTTGCCCAATGACTAAGAAGGTTGAAGCCATTGACAAAATGCTTCTTCCCACCAACTTGCAAGAAGTACAAGTCTTCCTGGGGATGATGGGCTACTACAGACAGTTTATCACTGACTTTGCCAATACTAGTGAACCATTAGTCCAGCTTTTACATAATGTCCCCTTTGAGTGGACTGCCAGTCAGCAGCAAGCCTTTGAGACCCTTAAGCAAAAACTCAAAGAAGCTCCCATCCTAGTGTATCCTGACTATGACAAGGAGTTCATCCTGTACACCAATGCTAGTTATTTAGCTATTGGAGCCATTCTAGCCCAAATGGACGACAAGGGTGTAGACCATCCTGTGGCTTACACTTCCTGCATACTAAAAAAGCATGATAAGAACTATAGTGTCACGGAGAAGGAGTGCCTTGCCGTGTTACATGCAGTCAAGCAGTTTTGTCATTACATATACGGCACCCACTTCACAGTTGTCACTGACCACGCTTCTCTCAAATAGTTACAGCAGCTCAAGGAACCTGAAGGACGCCTAGCTAGATGGGCTCTACGCCTGCAGGGATATGACTTCACGGTGCTCCATTGCCCTGGAATTCAACATCAGAACGCTGATGGGCTCTCCAGAATGCCTATTATTGCTCTGCATCCTGCAGAGGCTGACCAATTATACAAACTAATTGGGTATCCTTATTCTTGAGAAAGTGAGACAGAGGAGGTACAACTGGCCCTGTTTAAGCTATTCAAAGATACCCTTATACACGACAATCAGCTACTCAAAAAAGTACAAGATCAGTATCTGCCTTATGTATGGCCCAGTCTTTGCCTCTTGTTGGTGTCACAAGCCCATAAAGAAACTGGACATGGAGGCATTGCCAAGACCTTTGACTGGCTTCAGAAGAGCTACTTTTGGGAGAACCTTTGCCTGCTGATTCCAGATGTCATTGCTAGCTGTCACAACTGCCAGCTACAGAGGCCTTGAGCTGCTGCCCACGAGTTTAAATTAGTTCCCCCTCAACATGCCTTTCACACTGTTAGCATTGACGCAGTAGGTCCTCTTCCCTGCTCTCGTTCTGGGTGTTGCTTTATTCTGGTTGCTGTTGATCACTTTAGCAAGTGGATAGAGGCTTGCCCTACAAAGGACATCACGGCTAAGGCAACTGCTGCCTTCCTGCTACAAGATGTTTTCTACCACCATGGCTGTCCTCAAGTGTTGCTCTCAGATAATGGGACTAACTTCAATGCCAAGCTAGTAACCTCTGTTGTCAAAGCTTTGGGGTCCCACCAGTCCTTCTCTTCCCCCTACAACCCTTCTACCAATGGGGCTGTTGAGCGTACAAATTCAACACTGGTCTCCATCATGAGAAAGCTCACCTACTCTGATGCTGCTAATTGGGACTTGTACTTACCTGCTGCCCTCTTTGCATACCGCCTTAGCAAACATTGTATCACTGGATATTCCCCCTTTGCTATGCTATATGGGAGAGAGGCTACTACCCCATTGCTCTTGGGGGCCCCCTTCTTACCTTGGATAAGGCCATGAATCCTGACAATCACATCAAAGATTTAGCCAACCAAATAATCAATATTCAAGCCACTGCTTACACTTCTGCATATAAGACTAAGATGCTTGAGCTCTCTCCTGACAATGCTGGACGCTCCCCCCTGCCTGAGTTCAATGTTGGCGACCATTTCCTTTACTACCAACACAGAGTAGGTGGTTGCACATATAAGTTGAACTCTCTGTGGATCAGCCCTCTAGAAGTAACCTTTAAGCGAGGGTCCGAGTACACTGTAAAGCTCCTGTCCAGTGGCCGTCCTTTTGCTCAAGTGCACGCAAAGTTCCTTTGTAAATACCACCCCCCTAAGGCCAATCTAGGGGAGGGCAATGTTGTGAATACCGCTATTCACAGTAATTCAATTTCGCCTTTGCTGGGCCATTTCGAGGACAAATCTCTTGCTTTCACTTTTGCTACTTGAAATGAGTTGATGACCAATTCAGGAAATACAATTGTTTGGTTTCCTGATCCCTGCGCAACTCACTTGCCCCACTAATGCTGGTGGCAAGTGATCCTACCGTCCTGGTAGTGTTTTGTGGTATTCTCAACCACTATATATTCCATTCCCTTATTTGCCAATAAAATTAAGTTCTATTCACATTTTTGTATTTGTGTCTTCTGTACTTCCGCGCCTCTCTCTAGCCATAACTAGTAGAGATTATTCTTCCAGGGCCTCAAGGTAAACACATTTGCCTTCCCTGTCATCTAACCAAGACTTAGTACAAATCCAATCCTAAGGTTAGGATTTCCCGTTGTGTGTCTGTGCCGCACCTCAGAACACAACAGAACTTGTCTATGGTCAGAAACCTTTGCTTTTCAGTACAACCGCGGGACCACAACTGCCACTTCCCAAGAAGATTCCAGACAGCAGTGACCCAAAAGTACTACAAGCCAGAAAAGACCAAGAGATGATGAAACAACAAAGGGTTCAACAAGAAGCAATCCCGTTACAACAAGAAAGGTTCCAAGTTGGAGACAAGATCTGGGTTGTCAACCACAACCAGCACAAATTAGACCCAGGATTGCGCGGACCAGGCATCGTCATGGAGGTGAAACCCAATAACATGTACCTCATCAAAGGGATTGGAGCTCAAACCAAACTGAAACATATGCATCATGATTGACTTTGTCTGTGTAAAGCAAGAGCAGCCCAACTAACTTCAAGACTCCCTGTTCCTAACGCCAAACTGGATCAATACCAGGCCCGTATTCCAGATACCCTCAAGAAGATTCCCAAGGCTCCGCCTTCTAGCACCCCAGGGAGAGATGTTGCAACATCTTCAATTACTCCCTCTTGGGGAATTAACGCCCCGAGTAAATCACTGAGCAACTCACTGAGCGGTTCACTGCCCAGCCAATAAGCTGGTGGCACCTTTATCAGTTAACCATCTATGACGGGGATCACTCAATCCAGGTCCTAAATGGAACACAACTTAATTAAGCCTCGTGACTCAAGAGGAACATTACTCAGATAAGCCCTGTGACCGCCATGACGTACATGGACGACATGTGGCTTATCATGATACTATATATTAACCTATATTCATATTCAATAAAGTATCATTCTCTTCTTAATCTTCCCCTTTATTTCGTTTATTATACTTCCCAGAAGTATATAGTCGACATTATGCATTCTTTTTTTCACTATTTGCTGAGCCCTATCCTTACTATATTATATATACTTTCTTGATTCCCCAAATAAACCCACTTTTTATTCTATTGTCTATTATTCTGTATTCACATCAGTGTGCACTATCCTGTCAACAGGTATAGTGGGCGGATTATGATTATGAGCTAACCACAGCAGTGAAAACAACATGAACCAGTCAGATTCATAACAGGTAGAAATTTGATCCCTAATCCTGGGGTTGAAGACCATACTATTAGTAGCAGGGAATCAAATAAGAAAGAATATCTTTTGGGTGAGAGAACATAAATTTCTAGCTCCCCCTAAAATCCTGACACAAAGAGGGTGACTTCTTGGGCAAACTCGATTAGAACTGGAGGTAAACCATCAGAAAACATGGTTCAAGGCGGCAGGGATGCTCAAACTTGAACCTTGAGAGTTGGTAGGAAGTGAAGAGCGGGTCAAAAAAAGGCAAATCAGGGGTTGAACTTGAATTTTTGACTCTGAATTAAAGTTTAATACAATGTTTTATGCTAAAGCTTTTTTTGGAAGCAGAAAAAATTAAGAAAAGAGGGTGAATATTGATTTTAACTAAACCAAATTCCATTCAACTCAGTATATAGAATCTTTAGAGAAGGGGAACCAAGGAAAATTCTGGAAAGATAATGGATAAAAATAGAAAACTATAACAGATTTTATTTGAATGTAAATAAGTAAGGGGTCTAAATGTCTCTTACTTGCTTAAGAGTGAGGCAGTTTTCAACTTTAGTACTTCTCTCTCAAAGGAGGATTAGATGAGGCTTTTTGGTTAGCTGAAGAAAATTTTGAGCCCTGAGCCAGGAGGCTTGGAAGGGTTTCTATTTAGTGAGAGGATCTGAGTAATGAGAATCATTAGAGAAAGAGGCATCTGCTGAAAAATCTAAACTTTCAGGAGATTATGAGCCAGTTGTTGTGGAGTATTCTGATTGATTATAGGGGACTTCTTTTAAATAAGCTCTATACAGGGTAAGAAGGCAATCCAATTTCATCAGTATTTTTTTGATAGTGGGTGTAATGACGGAGTTGGTGCAAAATTTGGAAGTGTTTACAAAATGAGGTATAAAATACCAAATGCTCAAAGAATTGAGAATAAGTAAAAATTGTAAATTTAAAATGTGCAGGCAAAAGTCTTGCAAATTGGTTCAACAATTTCCTCAATTTCAAGATCAGGAGCATTAAAAAAAAAGAGAAGAGGCCGTAGACATCACAAAATTGACGCTACAGCCAGCAAGATATCTCACCACCATATACACAAGGAGAAGCTCCATATTCTGTAAAATCTGTAAAACATAAAACTGTAAAACTAGTGGTAAGTTATGATTTTTTTTGAAGTACTGCTACGGCCAGCAAGATATCTCACTGCTATGTACACAAGGAGAAGCTTCATATTCTGTAAATTCTGTAAACTTAAAACTGTAAAACTAGTGGCAAGTTATGATGTTTATTGAACTACTGCAGTAGTTCTGGTAAATTTTTGAGTGATATTGGGCTTTGGCATAATGCTGATGTGGCAGGGGGAATTTTTGTCACCAGGCCTCCAGGATTGACCAAAAATTGTGATGTTATAAATTGATTTTTGGGGCTAAAAACACCAAACTACCTGATTTTTGGGTTTTCGGGCCTTAAACAGCAGCTTTTTGTGTCCTGTTTGAAGAGGCACCTGCTTGGCCACCACTCACTTCCTGTTGATTGATTGATTCAGGTCAGTGTAAGACTTCATTGGTGTTTTCTGACTGGCAGCTCCTTTTTGTTAGGTTTTCTTGGGGTGAGTGATGCCGACCAAGATGTCTTTAACCATGACAGTGGGAGTGGATGACAAGAGAAGTTGTGCCAATATTGGAATTGTAATCAGAAAAAATATTGCCGGCAGTACGTGCTAAATCTCCTAGAGAATTCTGGGGATTAGTGGGTGCTCTTTTAGATTTCTTGGCTTGATGCAGAAGGGTAGTTATGCTTAATGCCAGAGAGGGGTAGAAGCTTTACTGTTGTCTCACCTCATTGTTGCAACCGAGTTTCTAGGCTTGCCTGCTAACGTATCTTACGATACACAGGGGGCGCTCAATAAGTCGCCCCTTGACGTATCTAACGTTATGGATCAATCTGATGGCAATGTTGAATGGCGGGTACTTCATCCTAATTAGGAGCACTACCAATTCGACCTGTTGATCCCTGCACAAGTTATTCCTTGGCTCCAAACCTTACATGGAACTTCCCACTATGCCACCCCCTTGTGGCCTTGTGGCTTTCCCCATATGTATATTAATCACAATATTCTACAATAAACGACACCTTATTCTTATTATTCTGTCCTTTCCTATTGGACTGTTGTCTTCCCCAATTCCAAGTACTGAACTCTCATTGGTTCAGTTGCAACATCATCTCCCTGAGTGCTGAACTATAAATATTCAGCTGAACAAATTTTAGGGGTTGAGATTGCAAAACTGCACTAAATTGGGCGCTATCGTAAAAGATGATTGGATCTTTCTTCCTAATCTTTCTGTTAGGCTAGATATTTTCAAGACTGATATATAGAAATCAAAGGAATTACATAAGAAAAAGTTAAAAGTTTTAATTCTTGTGCTTACTCTTATCAATGTTCCACTGCTGCAATATAACTTAAGCGTTTAACATTATGATACTTTGGAGTAATATTTTGAAGAGATTGCCACCATCAAATTATAAACGTGCTATAAATTGTATTCTAATAAATTTATTTAGAATTGTCCGGATTAAGCGATATTCTTGATCAGATTAAATCTGTATAAACGTATCACTTTACTTGATTTCATTGATGTAACCGAGACTCAATATTAAGTTGACGCTAAATTTAAAAAAACACGTGACATTTGCTTGATGATAACGAGTTGAATAAAAAGATCAGGAAGCCTATCGCTGGATAAGCTGTTTTGAAGAAATATTTTATACCTGAAAATGATCGATATACTTGTCGTACAGAGCCAAAAAAATAGGATTCTTCTAGAATTATAAAGGCTTAAATCCTGTCTAGGAAATTTTCACTTGCAATTCAACCAACTGAAAAATATGTAATATCAAGATCCCCATTCCTCATAGCTGCTGAGATTTTAAGAAAGATTAGGTTTAGCTTGTACTAAATTGTAATTCCAATTTTATATTTTTTATGAGGAATAATACTGAAGTAATTAAAAAAATTTAATTATCATATAAATCGATATGCTTATTATACATCTTCTAAAGTAGAAGATCCTTTTAAAGGAAAGAACAATAAGCTTATGACTACTTATTGAACTTTATACTCTAAAAGTACTATTTAAAAAAGGAGGTTTAAATAAACTGGCATAAATAGGTGTTGAAAGGGCTCAAGGAGCAATCAAATTTTACAGAGTGAAATGGGCATCACTTTGATTCTGTAAAATCAGGTCCAAGCTTAATAAGAATAGACTTAATCTCATCGTGAATCTCCTGGCAAAAAAAGTCTAAGGGAAGGTCGTTGGGATCGTATCCAAAAGGATTTTCAATCTCCTGCCCAATTGCATCAATCCCATAAAGAGTGAATGCAACAATAGCTATGAGAGGGACAAGCATGAAGTCCAAGTCAGTCAGAGTGAAGGGCAGGAATAACAGATAGAGAGTCACAGCCTGCTTAAGATGAATCAGGTAGGCAAGAGGGATGGGAGTGCGCATAATTCTCTCTAGCCCTCCTAGACATTCGACTAGAGTAGAAAGGGTGGAATTCATGTTATTGTTTGTCTGAGGGTCGATGTTGTTTTCCTGGCGCTGCTTATCAACGTACTCATTCATGTAGTAAATTATTTCAATGGGTAAGTTAATTGCGTGAACTTCAGAAATGCCAATCATTGTTTCCGACACCGAAGAGACAGAAACATAGCCTGATTGATAAACAGGTGAAAACTTGGGTCTTAGAGGTGAGTATTCAGAAGCAAGTCCTTGGTCGCGCATACGCGCAACTCCAGGAAGGGCTTGGGAGCCTGATTCAGTTGTATAAGAGTTGACCTGCGAATGACGAAACCGGCTTGAAAGCAGGGGAGTGGTCAGAATAGAATCAAGTTCTCGGTGACGTTCCTGGAGTTCATCGCGAAGATATAGCTTGGTGGCATAGTTGAAAGCAACAGCTAGGTTTAAGGTATCCTTCTTTGCTTGAATGTCTGATGAATGAATCATATATACAGAGCGTGCGAAATTCCTTGTTGAGGATTTGATAACAGTCCAAAGTCTTCGCCCTTCATAGTAACGATCATAAGCGGTGTTTGTTCGAAAGACTAAAAGCAGACCGACAACCACAGAAAGAGAAGGAACTAATTGTGGTGTTAAAAAGGGTCTAAGGTTTAGGATCTATTGATCAATAAAATCACAGGAAAACCCAGATAACTCTGAATAAAAAGCATGTGCAGATCAGATTTAATTTAAAAGGTTATAAATAAAAACTGCTTACCAATACTGTTGGGAAGACCAAGCTTTATCTGATAATGATGATCGACAAATGCAACACCCAAAGCAAATAAAGTCAACAGGAATACGGGAAGTATAACGGAAGGAATGACAGAGCCTTTGTAGCGCAGAAAATCGGGGTAAACAAATATCTTGCGCTCGACGGTCGGTCTGACAAAGGAAGTGCCTGATCTGTTTCGAGTTATGTTAACTCTGTTTCCAGCCATGTGTTTCAAAAAATAAAAATAGAAAGATAGCTTACCCCATGTTATATTATCACAGCTAAAGCAAAGTGAGGCGGTATTTGGAATGTTAATGCACCTCTGTTTTTAGGATTGCTTTCTGCAATCAAACTTTGAGGCAATTATTCGCATAGCATTGGCGGATAGATTGTAATTAAGAATATATAATTTGTGGCTTACATGACCATTAAAAAGTGTGATGGCTGCATGTAGGTTTGATGCCAGCACATGAATGTACGTGTATAAATGTTTCTTTAATTTTAAATCAAGCTCAAGTGACTCCCTTGCAAATGTCTGGAAAATTAGATGCTGACATCACAAAAGTTCTAAAATTAAATTCAGCATACAATTTATTAATGTCTCCTCAAATGCTTGCTGGAAAAGGAGGCATGGAGCCTTTCAAAAACAATTCAGAGCACCACTGCAGCAGAGATCCACTTTGGCGCAAGTAGCAATCAAACATGTATACTCGGTTTGAGATGCTTGCCTCAAATACATTTGATCATGCAAATTGATTTCAAACATGCTTATAAAGCAAAGCTTTGTTGAAATAAAATCCTAGTAGCATGTACCGTTATAGCTTTAAAAAGTCAATCTAAATAATTACTGCTCTAAGCGCATCGCAATAATTTATTTGCAAATGCCAGAGATTGCCATAGCTCTTGGCCAATCAGATCTATCCCATTCCGTCTCAAACTTACATTGAACTTTCCTTTGTGACTGAACGTTTCAGATCAGCTTAGTTGTACTAAATTTATCTTAGCATCAGCTGACTTAGGGACCCTTAAATAGCTAGGATGTGAGGAATGGTCTTTGAACAATCTAAAGTTGAGGGGTTCCCGCCTAGGGATGACTCAGCCAAGCCCTGGCTCTATGGGCCGCTACAACCAAATAGATTTGCTTAATATTAAATCATTTAAAATAATTCCAAAAAAGTGGCCCAGAGCCAGAAACTGGCCGCAGCTAGCCGGAGCATGGCTGAAGCAGCCCAATTTTCAAAACCTTTTTCTGACCGTTTTTCTGAAAACCTAAATCCGACATTGTTGCATCTTTTACATGGAAAAATATCTTCTGAAACACTAAAAATGATGTCATAATGCCAGTTTTTGGGGTTCAAAAACGGTGTCGGAAATAAGGTGGGGGTACACAATTTTCGCCTGGATTGTAAGTGGAGTGCTGTGTAGCATGTGAAAATTAGTTTGATCTCCAGCTGAAATCTAGTTAAACTGGATCATCTCTCCAATTAAATAGATCAACAGGTTTGTTTAATTGGTGCATTGCCAAGTAGCACATATCCTAGTAAATGCCTTTTAAACCTCTTGATTTCCTGTTCCAGCAGTTATCAGAGATATCTGTATATCTACTATTCCCATCTATACAATATGGTTAAACATAATAGCCAAATTGCAATTGGGGAAGAAATCTGGCACACAAATCTTATACCTGAACAATTGGCTACAGCCATAATGAGACCATTGCGGTAGTATCCATGCTCTCACAGCTGCTTCAAATCTATCCTGTGCTGCTGGGAACCTCATGCATGTTTTAACTCTTATACCATGTTTGGAAAATTCTTGGCTAACAGCCATGCCCCAAAATCTGTTTCTGGGACATTTTTCAAGGAAGGATTAACGTTCTGGGATGTTTTAGACCAATTTCCACTTTGATATTAAACTTTTAAATCCCACATCATATTTTTAAACCTATTTATTAAATTAATCTAATATATTGATACAATTTGATAACAAATGATGCAGTACCATTTTTAAATATCAAATCTAGTTCTGTCATGGTGAAGTAGAGTGAGAGCTTGTCATAGTCAATTGAATGGGGAATATACACCCAAACAAGGATGACACTACCAATGAGAAGAAGGTGTGTATTTACTCTGAAGTGATAACCCTTAAGGAGATAATATGAAAAGGTACAGCAGACTATAATGTACAGGTACAAGAGAAAGACTTTTATTTGACTCAAAGTCAGATAATCATCTGCATAGATGGGTTCACACTCAATCTTGCAAATTTCAGGGATCATTTCATCAGGAGGAGGAAGATTTCCAGGAGATCACAGTGGTAAGAATGCGGAGCCTAATGATCTTGCTATTAAAAATCAGATGGGCAGATAATGAAATACTTGAATTATAAGGCAATATATTTATTTGAAAGAGAAAAATCAAACTATTACTTTAGTTTGTTAGTAATAATGTTACTTAAAGCTGTTAATGACCTCCTTGGAAATCAGGACTTTAAGATCAACTGATGGTTTTAGGAAAGATTGAGCGCAGGGCACCTGCACCCCGCTTGGACTTAATTTTTCTTGCCATCACCCACTTACAATCAATTGTTAGATTTAAATATACAATTGCCGCAATCAGGCAGGGCTTTGAAATGGAGGTTCCCAGGTGGCAAAGCTTTGGCCTGGCCATACCCAGGAAAACTATGCCCGTGACATTGTAGTCACAGGGATTATTAGCAAGGAGAGACTGGGAGTATGGGTCAAGCGGGGTTGCAGAGCATCTCATGTCTACAACTTCCAGGCTTTTTTCAAACTCTCAATATGTGTTAACTGGAACTACCCCCACGAGGATGCCTGTTGCTGTTATCTTGCTGGCGGGGCTGGCGGTGTCTCACTTGACTGTGAGTGCTGCCAGGTGTGTGTGACGGAAATAACTGGATAATATGATGCCGTTTCTAAATGATGGGGAATAACCACCCAAATCCACATAGAATTGATGATTAACCACCAACGCGGCTTCAGATATTTTTTTGTGAATTTTCCAATTGTAACTCCAGGATTAAGTAGAACAATCAATCCTAACCAGAGTAAACCAAGATAAATGACCTGGGAAAGCATCAATGCATCTTCAGCGTAGAATTCTGGGCATTGAGAAGTGACACAATTTTCATTTTCCAGAATGGGGGGAGGAGCTACAAAATTGGCTGGCATGAAATTAACATTTTGTGGCACCAACAACAAAGTTCCAGATGCTGGGCCCCATCTTCCTGAAATAATTCTGTTCAGAATCAGATTGTACGGGATATACCGCAACAACCCAAGCACAGGGTGCATTTTTAAAATTTAAAATTAGAACTTGGGATAATTGATTTTTATTGAGTAAATTTAGGAGGACTCAACTCTTAGAGTTGAAACAGGGGAAATTATTCAATATATATCAGAAAAATTGACTAAGCAATACCACCTGAGTCTTGATCTCCTATTTCTTCGGCATCTTCAAGTAAGTATCTAGTCCAGGTTGTGAAGAACCCTTGTGTGACCAGTTTCTGACAACCATTCCAATTAATGAGCTTATATCGGCTGACCCTCATATTACGTTGATTTATCAATGTCAGTTTACAAGGGGGAGCTGGTTTCAGCTGGCATACTGGAGCAGCCGTGACCCATTTTTGATTGACCGTTTGGTTTAAATCTGTTAACTTGGTCAATTTTGATACAGGTTTTCCGGCCTTCTGCACCTTCTTACTTGGACGGACAATACCCAGCATTATGGAACTTACCGTGACAGTGTGAGGCATAATTGAGCGGATATGTAGTTGGATCTTTGGGTGCTCATCATAGCTTGGTTTTTTGCTTCTACAATACTCTTGTAGCAATTTTCAATAGAGGTACAACTCCCCACAGGCACTCATTTACAGATATGAGGGTTTAACCCATTGATGATGAGGGTGAGAAGCATTTTATTTCCATTGAGAATGGCTTCTGGGGCGGTGGCAAGATACTCAGAAATGCTTCCTGCTTGTTCAAATGCAAGTAGGTGTGTTCCTACACCAATGGGTGGGGGTTTCACTGTATCAAGACTTAGTGTTGTCCCTTTTATGCCGCCCAGGTGACTTGGATCTCTTGGCTGGCCCAAGTGGTGAGCCATGAGGCAGCAGGTCCAGTGAGACATCCTGACACTCTTGTAACTTACATGAGCTCAGGTACTTGAAAAATGTGGAGGCAGAATTTTGTGGAGTAGAGCCAACTTACAATGTCAGCAACTTTCACACCACCTGTGAAGGATTTCAGCTGTAGGTTCAGCATGTGTTGTGACATATCTGAATGAGGCAGGGTGACGCTGATGTCACGTTGTCCCAGGTGAAGCCAGTTGTAGAGGCTGGCGAGAACTGGTTAGTCTTGATATACAGCATAACCTTCTGGAATGTCTCTATCAGGAATGGATAAGAAGGTTTCCTGTTGAGATGTAGCTATACAGCCAGCACTATTCCCTTTCTTGGGATTTTTTAGATAGGTTGCTAAATGAACCTACTGCGGCTATCACTATTGCAACTGCACCAATAATTTTTCAGTATTTAGATTAGGGAAGACAATAGTCTAATAGAAAGAACAAGAGTAGGAATAAGATGGTGTTTATTGGAGAATAATGTAATTGATATACTATATTGAAAAGCCACAAGTGTCAGGGATCCAGCCAGTGGGAGGTTCCTGGGGACTTGCGGGCGGACAGCCTGCAGGCCCGGCAGGGAGGGCCCATCACAGGATTGGGGCTAACTTTACAATATAGGATAATGATTTGCCCAGGATTGCCCAAGGTCCGCTTGCTGGCACCATAGAATTGATCAGACCAGTAAGAGCGATGTAAATCACCCTGAATATCTGAGTGGAAGAGAATTCATTGGCATCAACGGATTCATGCGGGCGGTTGGGCTGCATAGTGTGGGGCAGTGTCATGGGGACAAAATATGTGGGCAGGTAGTTGTACTTGTCGCGGAATAGACAAGGGGGCCGGGTAATCTTGACGCCATCTCTTTAAAGGATTTCCAACTCTCTAGTTCTAGCTTCAGGGTTGTGGATCAGGATTTCCTCTAGGGTAAACTCCAAATACACAGGGTTGGGTGGGTACTCAGTGAAATGTACTGGGCCAAAGGAAGCTCCTGGGGGACAATAAAGGTTGGGCAGCTGGTTTGCGGTTTCTTGGGGAAGGTGAACGCGGGGTACAAAACCGCAAGAAGTAGACTGAAAATGAAATAGAACTAAAAAAAGTATGGTATAACCTGGTTGAACCAAAGGTTCATGTCACTTTATTGCAAGAATAGTGATGGGCATCTTTCTGGTGGTCCAGGGTATAAGTATGCCCATCTGTCATGAGAAAACTTTTATAAATTCCATTGGCCCGGGATTTACTGTTTACCAGGTTTTCCCAGTCCTTGGTGGCATCCATTGTGGGGGTTATTCCATTGGCTGGCTCAAACTGAGAATACTTGAATTCCCTAGTCAGGTCGTGGAGTTGGTCATCTCTGGGTGGCCTGCGTTCTATAGGAAGTTTCTTTGTTTCCCCTTTCATGGTGGCCTGAGCTATTTTGGGGTCTATAGCTAGACCCGCCCGCTGATTGGTCGAGTTAACAGGAACCTTTAACGTGGGGAGTGTTGATGTAGATGAATTCAACTCATCAAGCTTTAGAGAATTTTCTGAAGTCAAATCTAGCTCTGGTCCAAGCCCAAAAATCTGCAGGCGGCCGGGCGGCCAGTCCTGTGAGCAGGCGGCCCATGGGGTGTCAGGGTTTGAATCCCATAGTTGAGGCTTTTCAGTAAGAATAGTTGATAGGATTTTGTCACTTGTGACAACAAGTCTTTCAGGAGGCACTGTGCCGGGTTCAGTATAAGATTTTGAGCTGAAAATATCTTAAGTGAGGGGTTAGCATGTCAAATTGTCATTGCTTCTGTTCAGGAGATAATGGCTGTAATTAGACATTGACCACAGGGTTTTCTTGCCGTTAGTTATGTTATGAGGGTCTCTTCAAATTCCCCTTGTGTATCATGATATTTGTTAGCGGGCAGAAAAGTAATCTCAGTTGCAACATGGGTACCTTTCTAGCCACTAAATATGTCTTTTACCTGAAATTTTCTCCCCCTATTATAGTCATCATATGTGCCTTTCACTAAGGCTTTTAGAGGCAAGAATTCACTCTCTTACTGCTACTTTCTTCTCCTCTTTGCTCTCCAAGTGGTTAGCTTGGGAATTTTCAGAGTAACCAACTCCACTTTCTGGGCATTGCTCTGATCTCTTGGGTTCTGCAGCTGTTTCTCTGAACAACCACCCCTCAGGTTATTTCAGGCACACTATGCTTAAACAGTGATACAAAGGCTCTTCCTTAAAATCATTCATATTATATAGGCAGAGAAACTTCTCTATCTCTTTTTATCAATTCAAGATTAAACTAGCTGAATTTCCCCCAAGTTGGTCTTCTGAAAGGGCAATGCTGACTCAACATCCTCCCCTTTCAAGAGAATCTAGCTTTCGTGTTCTGAGGCGCGGCACAGACACACAACGGGGAATCCTAACCTTAGGATTGGATTTGTACTAAGTCTTGGTTAGATGACAGGGAAGGCAATAGTGTTTACCTTGCGGCCCTGGATGAATAATCTCTACTAGGCGTGGCTAGAGAGAGGCGCAGAAGTACAGAAGACACAAAGACAAAAATGTGAATAGAACTTAATTTTATTGGTGAATATGGAAATGGAATATATAGTGGTTGAGAATACCACAAAACACTACCAGGACAGTAGGATCACTTGCCATAAGCATGAGTGGGGCAAGTGAGTTGCGCAGAGTCAGGAAACCAAACAATCATATTTCCTGAAGCAGAAGCCAGTTCATTTTGAGAGTCAAAAGCGAAAGCAAGAGATTTGTCTTCAAAATGGCCCAACAAAGGCGAAATCAAAACATGGTGAATGCTGTTATTCACAACATTGCCCCCCTCTAGATTGGCCTTTGGGGGGTGATACTTGCGGAGGAACTTGGCGTTTACGCGAGCAAAAGGGCGACCACTGGAGAGGAGATTTACAGTGTACTCAGATCCTCGTTTGAAAGTCACCTCTAAAGGACCAATCCACAGGGAGTCCAGTTTGTGTGCGCGCCCACCCACATGGTGTTGATAGTATAGGACATGGTCACCAACAGCAAACTCAGGCAAGGGGGAGCGCCCTGTGTTGTCAGGAGAGAGCTTGAGCATCTTAGTCTTATATGCGGAAGTGTAGGCAGTGGCTTGTATATCAATGATGCAATTGACTAGGTCTTTGATGTGGTTGTCAGGGTTCATAGCCTTATCAGAGGAGAGTAGGGGAACCCCCAAGAGCAACAGAGTGGTGGCTTCATGCCCATACAACATGGCAAAGGGGGGAGTACCCTGTGACCCAATGCTTGCTCAGACAATAGGCAAAGAGTGCAGCAGGTAAGTATAGATCCCAATTGGCAGCGTCAGAGTAGGTGAGCTTCCTCATGATAGAAACCAGGGTTGAGTTGGCACGCTCAACTGCCCCATTAGTGGAAGGATTATAGGGGGCAGAGAAAGACTGGTGAGTTCCTAGAGCTTCAACAACAGAGGTTACAAGTTTGGCATTGAAGTTGGTTCTGTTGTCTGATAACAGCACTTGAGGACAGCCATGGCGGTAGAAAACATCCTGCAGCAGGAAGGCAGCGGTAGTCTTAGCAGTGATGTCTTTAGTAGGGCGAGCTTCTACCCACTTGCTGAAGTGGTCAACAGCAGTCAGGATAAAGCAGCATCCAGAGCGTGAGTGGGGGAGAGGACCTACAGCATCAATGCTGACAGTGTGAAAGGCATGTTGAGGGGGGACCAATTTGAACTCGTGAGAAGCAGATTGGGGCCTCTGAAGTTGGCAGTCATGGCAACTAGCTATGACATCTGGGATCAACAGGCAAAGATTCTCCCAGAAGTAATTCTTCTGAAGCCAGTCAAAGGTCTTGGCAATGCCTCCATGGCCAGTTTCTTTATGAGCTTGCAACACTAAGGAGAGGCAAAGTCTGGGGCGCACATATGGCAGGTACTGACCCCGCACCTTCTTGAAGAGTTGGTTATTGCGTATGAGGGTGTCTTCAGACAATTTGAACAGGGCAAGTTGAACCTCTTCTGTCTCACTTTCCCAGGAAGAAGGGTAGCCAATTAGCTCGTACAGGTGGTCTGCCTCAGCAGGATGTAGGGCAAGGATGGGCATTCAGGACAACCCATCAGCGTTCTGATGTTGAATCCCAGGGCAATGGAGCACAGTGAATTCATAACCTTGCAGGAGGAGAGCCCATCTGGCTAAGCGTCTTTCAGGCTCCTTAAGTTGTTGTAACCATTTGAGCAAAGCGTGGTCAGTGACAACAGTGAAATGGGTACCATACACATAGTGGAGGAATTGTTTGACTGCATGCAGCACAGCAAGGCACTCCTTCTCTGTAACACTATAATTCTTTTCATGCTTATTCAGCACACGGGAGGTATAGGCTACAGGGTGGTCCACACCTTCATTGTCAAGCTGAGCCAAGATAGCCCCAATAGCAAGGTCACTAGCATCAGTGTACAAGATGAATTCCTTGTGAGAATTGGGGTACACTAAAATGGGTGCCTCTTTGAGTTTCTGCTTTAGAGTCTCAAAGGCTTGCTGTTGGCAGGCAGTCCATTCAAAAGGGACATTATACAATAGTTGGACCAGGGGTTTTCTAGTATCAGCAAAATCAGGGATGAATGGTCTATAGTAACCCATCATGCCCAGAAAGACTTGTACTTCTTGGAGTTTGGTGGGCGGAAGCATTTTGTCAATGGCTTCAACCTTCTTGGTCATTGGACAAATTCCCGTTTGGGTTACTTCATGGCCCAGGAATTCAAGGCGCTCTTTGAAGAAAGCACACTTAGAGGGCTTTAACTTGAGGCCAGCTTCTCAGATCTTTATGAACACCTCTTTAAGATGGGCTAGGTGATCTTTGAAAGTTGCGCTGAAGACTGTTATATCATCTAGGTAGACTAAGACACACGACAACTTCAAGTCACGCAGGATGGAGTCCATGGCCCTCTGGAAAGTTGCCGGGGCATTACAGAGCCCTTGCGGCATGCAGGTAGGTTCAAACAATCCTTCTGATGTGATGAGCGCAGCCTTCTGACGGTCTTTAGGAGAGAGGTCAACTTGCCAGTAGCCAGACGCCAAGTCCATGGCAGAGAAAAACTTAGAACCTCCAAGGCGTTGAAGAGCGTCATCAATGCGCGGTAAGGGATAGGAATATTTCTTGGTTAGAGAATTCAACCTTTGATAGTCCATCACAATCCGGTGGCCTCCATCCTTTTTCTTTAAGATGAGCAGAGGGGAAGCCCAGGGACTTTGAGAGGGAGATAGCAGTCCAGCATCCAGCAGTTGTTTGAGCTCCTTAGAAACCTGCACATCTTCCACTTGGCTACAGCGGTATGGCTTGGCACAAAAGGGGGGAGCATCTCCTGTGTCAATCTGATGAATCACACCTTTGGCTAGCCCATAATCAGTACTATCTTTAGCAAAGATATATGAGAATTGGTCTAGTAAATCAAGCACCTCTTTCTGTTGGACCGGGGACAACTGAGGAAAGTCTTGGGCAGTGAACAGAGATAGGACTTGAGGCTTGTCTTTGGGTAGGTTAAAGTCTTGAAACGTTCCAAAAGGATGAAGAGAAAAGATGTCAGGAGCATTTAAAAACTTTCCGTAACCAACAACCTGTCCTCTGGATACTTTCATAGGAAGCACAGTAAGGTTGGCAACTAGTAATTGAACGGGATCCTTGTGGGAAACGTCCAGAATTCCAGGACAAAGGTAAGGCTTGTTACGCCCCAGCAAAGGAGGGGAGTACAGCTCTAAGAAAGTCTGTTCAGGTAGTTCATATGATATCTGGGAGTCTAGGATAGCCTGAGAGCCTGGGGGGATGGTGATAGCAGACGTGGCTATGAGAGAGATTCCCTCAGTTGCAGGACAAGCCATGGGAGGACACTTCATGTTGGTGGAATGGGTTCGGTATTTTAGGGTGAAAACTCCAGTGGGGTACTCCAGAGTACATGTCTTCAAACGTTTACCAGGAACTTTGATTGGCTCTTCAAAGATCAGGGGGACTTTGTACCCTAGGATAGAAAGATAACCATCCTTTAGGTTGATGATCCCATTATATTCACAAAGGAACTGGGTACCAACCAAAAGGTCATAGCTCTCATTTTCTAGAACAACAGCCGGCGCAGCCAACAGGAGTTTACCAAATTGCATTGGTAAGGCAGAGTACGCACCAATGGCGCAAGTCATGGAGAGACCAGCGGTGCCATAGGATTGATGGTAGTTGAGATCAGGGGCCAGCTTAAGCTTCTTCATCAGTTTAGAAGAAACAACGTTGACCGGAGAACTGGTGTCCAGGACGGCTTTGATCTTGACCTTTTGAATAGATATCTCTACTCGGGTGGTGGTGCTTCCAAAGGGTGGCAGAACAGCCAAGATATCCTGTGCCTCAGCTAGTTCCTTGTCCCATTTATCAATCATGCATTGTAGTCCCGGAAACTCCTTATATACGGTTTGGAGAGGGAGTGAGACAGATACATTCTTGAAAACAACGTCTGTGACTTCAGCGGCTTCCTCTGATGATTCCACTAATACAGGGGACCATTTTGCCTGAGTAAGATAGGGGCAGGAGAAAACTGCTTTGGCCTCAGACGAGGGCTTGGTGGTAGTTGTAGTCTTCCCAGATTGTAGCTTGTAGGGAACTGCAATAGTCTCAGGGACGGCAAGAACAGAATACCTGTATGCATCATGGTCTTCAACAACAGATTCATCCACATCAGAATTGTCAGAAATGTCATGGAACAGGAGGAGGATAGGAGGAGCTTAATTATCAGCAGGCTCAGAGTCAGTAGCAGGCAGAGGTGTAGGAGGAGACTGGGAAGAATTGTCAACCAAGAGCGTCTCCGCCTCTAGGTTGACTGTTCTTTTCCCGACTGATCCTTGGGATCAGCTCCTTCAACTCGCAGATTGGTGCAGACAAAAGAGTGGTGGCCTATCTGACCGCAGTTGTGGCAACCTTGACATCAAGGAGGATTTTGGGAGTTCATAGTGAGGATATGAGGGCCACAAGAAGAGGAACCAGAGTTGGAAGCGGCACAACTTTCCCAAATGACTGCCCCAGAATAGGTAAGATGCATATCTTGGAGTAGTGTTATTATGCTTTTCATGGAAGACAGCATAGCCTTGTGGGCCTTGAAATGGAGGCATAGGAGTTGATTCACCTTGAGGGCCTGGGCGCAGGCCATATATGCTTCATGTGCCGTCAGTTGTCTGCTTATTATTAACTGTTGTCCCTCCATGTAAAATCTGTCGGCAAATTCAGCTAATGTCTCTTTGGGCTTGAAGGATATGTGCATGAAAGCATCCTTTTTCACCTCCAGGCTAAGATCAACACCAAATTTGTCAATCAGGAGCTGTTTCATGTCCTCCCAGGTCTTGATGGAGGGCAGCTCTGGTACAACTACCTCTTGACAGGTTGGGTGTAGGCAAGTCAGAATATGTTCTTTCTTGACTTCATCTGATGCTTGTCTCATAGCAGTCTCGTAAATAGTTAAGAAAGCTGCAATAGTTGAGGTTTTGGGATCAAAGACTTGCTTAAAAGTAGGCTTGAAGTGTGCCTTGGGAGCTGGACCACCATTGCTGCTATTGAGTACATTTATGCGCGGGGAGAACTCAGTTTCAGATTTGGAGGGGGTTGTCTAGCCTACAGTTGTCAAACACTTTCTTCAAGGGTTGTCAGAGTCTCAGTGGTTCTGGCACCCGTAGTGTTGGCTAAAGTAGTCTGTTGTTCAGTAACATCTAGGAGTTGTCCTTGGGTAGTGACAACAGTGGAGAGCTCAGCCAGTTGCAAAGTAAGGGATGGCCCCACTGATAGGCAAGGGGTGAATCTGTTGTTTACCAAATCAATCAACTCACTCATCTCTTGTATGTCCCTGTCCAACTCAGTCTGGTCTCATTTCAAATGATCCACCTCATTAGCTAGGGCAATCAACTCTCTGGCACAGTGGATTTGAGAAGCCCCCGCCAAACCAGGACAACAGCCATCCTCCTCGTTAACCCCAAGTGGGCTAGCAGCAACTGTTACTACCTCACGTAAAGCAGCAACTTCTTGCTGTAGTTCAGCAACCTGAGCAGTCAGCGCAAGAACCTGGGGATCAGGTTGAGGCATTTCAGTAGGACGTCCTTGGCTACAAGTGGAGGCGCGTAATTCCCGGATGGCTTCCCAGATTTTCTGCTCTCTTTCCACCAGATCATCAGCAGGAGGAGAAGGCAGGACATCAGGTTTGGGAGTGGACAGCTCATTCACCTGACTCTGAAGTTTGGCAATAGCTGCAGCAGTGGTAGCTCTCTCTTGATTGAATTCCGCACTGAGCTCATTTAGACCTTGGGCTGCAAGGTCAGCTACCTGTTGCAATTGCTCAAAGGAATAGACACTGAATGCATTGAGCTGTTGCACTAGGCATTCAAAGTTGGAGAGATAAGCGTTTAGGGTGGAGTCTACTTGAGTTCACCAGGGTTGTTCTAACTGGTGAAACTCATGTAGTTGCTCCCTAATGTACTCAGGGATGGACTGGCGTATTCACTCAATGGAATTGACTAGACGTGTTTGAGAGGTGACCAAATCACGCTGATTATCAGATATCAGGGAGAACAGAGAATGTATCTACTGTTGGTAGGCAGCAAACCGGTCCCAATGATGGGTAACAGCTGCTTGTAGAGACAAGATTTCTTGGATGTGGAGTCCCAACACCATCTGGTGGTGGGCCAAGGCAGGCTGTACAAAGGATGACAGCAGGTGATCAGCGGAGCCAGCCGCTGAGAGGAGATGTTGTGGAAACTGAGGGGCCACAATTAACTCATAGTATTTGGCATGGCTAAACTGTAGTTGAAGGCAAGGGATGACCCCATCCCAAGCTATCACAAGGGCTACCGCCATGACTTGTTCTAAGTGAGGGGTACCCATAGGGTAAGCAACTAAGCAGGGACCATTCGCAAGGTTCAGTACAGTAGGGACAATAGGCGGGTTGATGATGTCTTCCTCAATAGGAGGGCTGGTAATTTCAGGCAAGGTTGACTCCCAAATAGGCGGAGGCAAGGGACCTGCAAACATAGATGCAAAAGGGATAACCAAGGGGCTTACAGCCCCTGTAGTGAGCACCATTTTTTGTTGTGTTCTGAGGCGCAGCACAGACACACAACAGGGAATCCTAACCTTAGGATTGGATTCTTACTAAGTCTTGGTTAGATGACAGGGAAGGCAATAGTGTTTACCTTGCGGCCCTGGATGAATAATCTCTACTAGGCGTGGCTAGAGAGAGGCGCAGAAGTACAGAAGACACAAAGACAAAAATGTGAATAGAACTTAATTTTATTGGTGAATATGGAAATGGAATATATAGTGGTTGAGAATACCACAAAACACTACCAGGACAGTAGGATCACTCACCACAAGCATGAGTGGGGCAAGTGAGTTGCACAGAGTCAGGAAACCAAACAATCATATTTCCTAAAGCAGAAGCCAGTTCATTTTGAGAGTTGAAAGCAAAAGCAAGAGATTTGTCTTTGAAATGGCCCAACAAAGGCGAAATTGAAACATGGCAAATGCCGTTATTCATGACACTAGCTATATCATCACCCCAGCTGGTCTAGAGTTGCTTGTACCACTTTAGTATAACCATCCCTGGGTACTTTTTTTACCTTTTATGGTATAAAGACAAATGAAATAGATAACACACACTCAGAAAACAAGAAACCTACAAAGAGCTTCAGCTAAGGCCTTGAAAACATTAGAAGATTTAAATGCTGTTATTAACAAAAAATGGATTAAAGCTGGATTTTCTCAAATAGCCTTAGAAAATATGGACTTACCATACTTATTGCCAATTAATTATGACAAGAAAGCTGTGTTATACATTATCTGGAGACTGTAGTGCTTGGCCTGCTGACCGCCAATATTTTTCGGACTATGATATTGTTGAGTTGAATTCAAAAGTAGGCCCCCAAACTTCTGAAAGTATTCCTGCCAGCCAATAAGATACTGTAAAATTTCCACCACCACTATCCTAAAACACTTCATAACTTTCCCTTCCCACTCAAGAAACTTGTTTCTAGATATCTTATTTACTGTTAAATAAAGAAAGTCTTCACAAAGATGCAAGCTTATCTGAGACTTTTTGCCCTGTATTTGAGAAGCTAGCCTCTGCCATGGTCAAGGCGACCATTAATTCCCTGGTTACCCCTTGGCCTGCCTTTATATGCCAGTGTCCCTGATTTCTTCTTTTAATTTTCCCCTGCAAATCACTTTTTTGCTGACAGTTTTCATCTCCATCTTCCTCTAAACAACCACTGGCGTCAAGATGTTGAAACTGTCCTCCCAATTTGGTCATCTGCTTCTCAGGCAGCTTACAATTTTTTATTATATCACCATCATATTAATTTGAATAATGTGGCATATCATCTCACTCTAACATTGCCCTTCTCAGGTACCAATAGAGGGATACCCTACTAGTGTCTCAAGGCATAGAGTGCAAACTATATGTACAAAACTCTTTGCTTCTCTAGGCTTAAAACTCTTTTTATGGTGTCTAGCATACATCCTTGTCCACAAAACTGCTGCCATGTGAATTTTCATACAGAGCCTTTGGGGGTAGCTAACCTGTGTGAATGTGTTCTGGGTACTTTGGATCTAGAGGTTGGCGGTTTTCTGGCCTAGTCTGGAAAATGTCCCAATCTCTGCTACACAGAGACGCTAGAGTACAGTGTTGGGTATTTCAGGCATGTCCTGGATTGGAGGCGGGTTTGGAACGCCTTGGGTGCTGAGAAAGTTGGAGTGCTTGCTGGATATAAGTGTGTTGTTGAGGATGTGTATTCTGTAGGGATGCTCTGGTCTTCTTCATATCTTTGCCAGCCATTAAGAAGAGCTGTTTTCTGGGCCTTTTTCTTTGGAGTAATTTTTTCTTTAAGTTGCTTAGGTGTAAATACCTACCTGTGCTATCACTGTTGAGTATATACTTCTGGGAAGTATATGAAATGAGATAAAGAGAAAAATTGAAAAGAGAATGATAATATATTTGATATGAAAATAGAGAGTTATATAGTATCATGGAAAGCCACATACTGCCCATGTAAATCATAGTAGTTATGGGGCTTGTCTGGGTAGTGTTACATTTAGGATTCAAAATATTTGATGCCGCATACAATATACATCTGATAAGAGTGTCATCAATTATTTATTAATTGGGGGTTTCCTGGGAAATAGTTTCCCTGAGAGGAAGTAATGTTGTAACTGTGCTGTTTTAGCAGAGTTACAAGGGGAAAAATATTTGGAAACTAGATAATAATCTTTATTGAGAGATAAGTATTATATAGTGGTAGTGAATCCATGGTTAGTTGGAACATGAGTGCAGGTCACACAGTGGGATGGGCAAGGGGGTGGCTTGATCCTGTTAATGAGTCAAGTGCTAAAATGAGCCATCCACTGTGTAGGGTCCTTATCTGTTCATCTTGTTGGATTTGGTAATTTGAGTTGACTTCTTGGTTTGGCTTTGGGTAACCGGATAATTGGATTGCGGGTCACAAACCCGCTTGGTTGGAACCTTGCTGGCGGGTCAAGCCTGCAGTTTTGACACCCCCTTCTGAAAGTCAGCCTCCTCTGGGGATAGGTCGTCAGGGAGGTTGTCAGGAGCCCAAGCGCCATACTGGACTAGTTGTTGTTTGGTGGCAGGTAGAGCTGCTTTGCATTGCTTTTGTTGTGCCTTGCAAGGTCTGAGGCAATCATGGTAAAGGGCCTTGTCCTGCTTGCGTTTCCAAGTCCTTGCACGAGGTAAGTGTTGTTGTTGTTTACCTTTAGGATGATTGCTGGCCCCACTTTCTTGGGTTGTAGCTTGCTCTTATTGACGTTCATGACCCACACCTCATCCCTGACTTCATGTCTGTTGCAAATGGGGACAAAGGTCTTCTGTAAGCGCTCTTCTTCTTTCTCTGTTTGTCCTTTGTTTGCTTCTGCAACATGGGGATCTGAGCGTGGGGGAACTTTGCTTGGGATTTCCAGCTTAGGCCCTGTTAATGCTTGAATGATATTTGGCTGTGTGCTGTATACCAGTTCAAACAGACTTTTCCTGGTGGATCTGTTCATGCAGGTTCAACACACAAGTAGCGCAGTTGATAGCTGCTTATGCCAGTCCTCAGGCTTGCCGGCGGTGAGTTTGGCCAAGGCTTGCATGAGGCTATCATTTAGTCTCTCAACTCGCCCATTGGCCTGTGGGTGGTATGATGTTGTTACGGTGTGTTTGACCCCACTCTTTGCAAGGTACACATTGGTATTTTTGGAGGTTAATTCTTTTCCTCCATTGGTTATCAGGAGTTCTGGCTTTCCAAACTTGCTGATTATCTCTTTGCCAATGAACCGTTGTACGTCGTTGCCTGTGTGAGATTTTACTGCTTGGGCTACTGGCCAACATGTCGCAAAGTCAATGACGGTGATGATGTACTTCTTATCATTGTGTTTCCCTGGCATGGGGCTAACAATGTCAAGAGCTCATACCTTGAAAGGTAATTGTGTGTGGATGGGAAGTACTGACTTTGGCAGGGTTTTGCTTTTGGCAAACTTTTTGCATACTTCACATTGTTCCAGCACTTCTTGGACGTCACAATAAAAGGTTGGCCACCAGGCTTTATGTTTGAGGAACTTGTAGAGGTTTTGGCTCTTGGTATGGCCAAGGTCTTGATGGTAACAAAAAATGGTGTCCACTCTTTGGTGTGTGGGAATGTAGGAGATGGTTGTTCCATCTGACATTTTCTGTGTAAAGTCCTGTATACGTCAGCAAACAGGTGCTCATTCTTGATGACTGTTTCCTTTGTTATATTGGTTATGCTGAGAGGGAAGCCTTCGTCTTTTGTCCGTAGCACTAAGAGAGACCAGTCTGGATTGAGCCCATTTTCTCCTCTTGAGGCACAGATATACAGGTGGGAAAGGGCATCTGCCATGGCAAGTTTGGCTCCAGGTTTGTACTGGATGAGCATGTTAAATCTCTCCAAAAGCTCCATCCATTTGGCTTGTCTGCGGGATAGATTTGCTTGAGTTTTGAAGTAGATGAGCAATTTGTGATCTGTCAAGGCAGTGAACTCCTCTTGGTGCTCCAGATAGCAACGCCATTTAACCAGGCAGTGTACAATTGCCAACAGTTCCTTGTTGTGTATTGGGTAGCGGTATTCACTGTCTGTCAGCTTGCGTGACTTGTAGGCCATGGGCAGGAAATCACCAGTGTTGGTCTTAATTCAAAGTACTCTGCCAATGGACGTGTCAGAGGCGTCTGTTTCCAGTTGGTATTCTCCATCACATTTGGGGTACTGGAGGATGGGCGCCGTTGTGAGCTTTTCCTTAAGGCGTAGGAAACAGAGGTTGTGTTGGGGAGTCCACACAAACTTGGATTTGGCTCCAGTTATGGCGGATAGTGGTGCAGTCAATAGACCACAATTGGGTATGAAACGCCGCATGTAAGCCACCATTCCTAGGAAGGTATGAAGTTCTGACTTGTCCTTGGGTGGTGGCATCTTGCAGATGGCCTGGATCTTTTGGTCGTTGGGTTTGATGCCATCTTTTGAAACTATGTTCCCCAAGAAGGGTAGTTGTTTGCAGAAGAACTGGCGTTTGGAAGGTTTGGCTAGCAGCTTATGTTGTGCCAGGGTGGCAAAGACTGCTTCCAGATCCAAATGATGTTGTTCAACTGATGGGCTGTAAACAATGATGTTGTCCAAGTAGACCAGGGCACACTTGCCAATGTGAGGGGCAAAGACTTCATTCATGAAGGTTACAAAGGTTGATGGTGTGTTGGTCATGCCAAAATTAAGCACCACACACTTGTATGAGCCATACTTGGTGTGGAAGGCTGTTTTGGGGATGTCCTCTTCTTTAATGCAAATCTGGTTGTAGCCGGCTGTGAGATCAATCTTGGAGAAGACTGCGGCGCCACTAAGGGCATCAAAGAGGTCGTCAATGAGTGGTAGTGGGTAACTATTCTAGCTAGTGACTTCATTTAGGGCTCAGTAGTCTGTGACTAGGCGCAGGGTACCGTCCTTCTTTGCTACAAAGAATACTGCAGCGCCAAAAGAAGACTGTGAGGGGTGGATAAGTCCTTTTTCCAGTGCCTCCTTGAGGTAAGCACACAGGGTGTTGTCCTCATTAGGAGTGGGTTGGTAGATGGGACGGGCCTTAGGGACTGCTCCTTTGAGTTGAATGACATGTTGGATGTGTTTCTTAGGTGGTAACCCGGGTAGAGCTTCTTTGAAGATTTCTGGGTGTTGAGCTATAATTTTGTAATCCTGTGGCGTGGTGGTGTCCGGATGGTCCTTGAAATGGATAATCTCATATTGGCAGGGGTCCCAGTCAATTTTCTTGAGATTCTCCTGTTTGTCCAAGGTCTCAGTGATGCGTACAAGGACATGGTTGCACAGGAGTTGATCCACAGAGTCAGGGTAGATCTGGTGGTTGACTTCTTCACGTTTGATGGTCAGTACCGAGGTTATCTAGTCCACATGAGAGTTGTTTTTTTGTAACCAATTGAGCCCTAGTACAATGTCAAACTTGGGAAAGTCAATGACAGGGCCCTGGATGGTGGAGTGCAGGTTCTCTAGCATCACGGAGAAGGGGGCAGTCTCCCTGTCACGGCTATGTGATGCTCATCAGCTAAAACCACGTTTTTAATCCGCGAAGGATTAGTGGCTAACTTGAACTTGTCAACAAAGCTACTATTGACCAGGGTTTGATCTGCGCCCGAGTCCAGGAGTGCAGAACCTGTGTAACTGCAAAAGCGGAAAGGATAGGACATCAGTTTATTTGGGTGTCTGGCAATGATGTATAGTACTGGGTCCTCTGAGGGTACTTGAACCATGGGACATTGGTCCACGTCCTCTGGGTGATACTCATTATTGGGCGAGTTGGGGGTAGTCTGGGGAGAGCTTGGCTTGCTTAATGCTCTCCCCGGGCTTTTCCCTTGTCTTGATTGTCTTGAGTAGTCACCACGTGGAAGTGGGTCCTGTTTGATTGGCCATAATTCCCATTTGTGTGTCCATTTGAACCAGGGGGTTTGTGGTTGGCGTTGCCATTACTGTTGCCAGGAGGTGGTCTGTTGGAATGCCCACTTGTATGTGAGTCCTTGGGTATCTCTCTCTTTCCTGTCTGTGCCTTGTGAAGAGCGTTGGAGGTTTGTTCTGCCTTCTTGGCTTCACAGTATAGGCTTTGCAGGTTGGTTACTTGGTCCAGGTTCACGTGCCTCATTACATGCAACTTAAGAGCGTCATAGTACATGGGGTGTGTGGCTGGGTTGTCAAAGACCATGTCAGCGGGTGCACATAGGCGGAGTTCCTTGTAGGCGCGGGTGAGTTCCTTTACGGTGCCAGTCTGGGTCAGGTTCTTTACTTGGCAAATAATCATGAGTGCTGTGTCCTTCAGCACAAATCTCGCCAAGAAGTCCTGTTTGAATGTGTCCCAGTTCTTCTCAGTGTGTTCCTCATGCCACTTGTTGCACCAGGTACCAGCGTCATGTGTGAGTTGGATGGAGATCTCCGCAATCCAGAATTTCTGTGGGCATTCCATCTGAGTTAGCTTGCTTTGCGCAGACTGAATCCAGGCAGCGGTATTGTTGTCATTGGCTCCTGCAAAAGGTTCCAAGGCAGCGCTTCAAAGTCTCTGGGATACATAGGCTGGCATGGCATTCTTGTCAGTTGGTTGCGGCATGGATGTGGGAGCCTGAAAGAAACCTTGTGCAGACATGGTGTTGAAGGCGGGTAGCAGGATCACCGTATTCTGGTACAGGACAAAGCCATCAGGTATTGCGGTACCAGGAGTGTACGGGGTCCAGTCAGGCAGAAGGCTAAACATGATTCTATCAAGTATTTGTTGGCCGCGGCGTGTGCGGGCAACAGGAAGAATTTTTCAAGATAAGGTAGGATGGAGAACCTACCTGTGCTACCAATGTTGTAACTGTGCTGTTTTAGCAGAGTTACAAGGGGAAAATATTTGGAAACTAGATAATAATCTTTATTGAGAGATAAGTATTATATAGTGGTAGTGAATCCATGGTTAGTTGGAACATGAGTGCAGGTCACACAGTGGGATAGGCAAGGGGGTGGCTTGATCCTGTTAATGAGTCAAGCGCTAAAACAAGCCATCCACCGTGTAGAGTCCTTATCTGTTCATCTTGTTGGATTTGGTAATTTGAGTTGACTTCTTGGTTTGGCTTCGGGTAACCAGATAATCGGATTGCGGGTCACGAACCCGCTTGGTTGGAACCTTGCTGGTGGGTCGAGCCTGCAGTTTTGACAGTAATCATAGATGTTGCAACACTACCTTATTTCTAGGAACCAAAGGCCAACATTATGATATCATTTGTAGTGTTTTAAGGTGAAAGCTATGTTCCAAAATACTATAAACAGGAGTATGCTGGCAGTTTTTGCTTTCTGGGAATAAAGCAGGTAGCTCTCTAATTGGTGAGAATGGTATGGGCTTACAAAAAAGATTTTTGGTCTAAAAGGGCTAGCTCTTAAGAGGGTTTAAGCTCAAGAAATAAGGAGTGTAGTGATATTTTCTCTATCAGGTGGGCAAAAAACATTTTGAATGGTTATTTCTAGAGGGTGATGTTTTATAAAGTTTCTAAAGGGTTGTTTACAAGGATCAAACTGGACTCTGGATTAGAGGGGTTAGAAAAATCTTTGCCTGAAAGGATATCATCCAATTTGGAACTGCTATAGACCAAGGGATTTTTTGAGCTGAAAAAGGTGGTGACTTATCAGGCCTGTGAGCCAAGATGTAGCCATTTTTCAATAAACCCATACAAAATCTAAAGCAAACTCACTTTCTGAATCATGAGGTGAAAAATCAGGGAGCCTTGCTTTCTAGGAGATGATAAATCAATTTCTGGATCAAATAAGATTCAGACGGTGCAGCTGCATTTCAGTCAAAGGTTTAGAAGATTAATTCTCGTGCCCCCAAAAAACACTTGCGGTAGTATGTGCTGACTTTGTTGTTAAGCAATCCCACTCACTTATCGCTCCAAGCGTATGTTCCTTACAATCCTTTCTTTCCCTAACACTTCAGCTATTACTTTTTAATAATTCCATTCTTAGTTAATGTTTAATACTAGAAATTATTTCTTTTTCTTTTTACTTTTCAGATGTTTAACTCCAAGCCCCTTATGTTGGAAAGCTTTTATTACGACTTTATACCCTTGGTTGCTTGGGTTAGAAATAGTGGACCTCTTAAATTACAGGCTGCTGATAAATATTTTTAGCTTCGGTGCAGGCACTGCTCTTGCATTCCTCCCATAGCTTTTACAAAGGTGTAGTTTGAAAAAATGCTTCAAGAGATTGCCCTCAGAATAGATCTGGGCATGGCTCACATCAGTGTCTTGGTCATTGTCGATGGTATAGTTATCCCAGTTCCTGGAGCTTCTGGAGAGCTTAGAATACCATCTTTTATTGGGTTTACCAGCAAAAACTTCTGCGTTGACTTTGAAGCTTTAAAACAGCATAAAAGTAACTTACGGAATACTGTATTTGGGGCCAAAAGGCTTGTCGAGCGTGACATCATGTCTCTACCCGATACTTCCATCGCTTGCTTACCCTTTCGACTCATCTCTGAAAACCAATTGACTAAAGTGGAAGTACGTTATGGAGCTCACATCCGACACTTCTTTCTGGAAGAGATTTTGAGCATTTCTCATCTACAAGGCCAGAGAAAAGGCTCAAGCTTTTCTTATAAAGTCTCTCAAACGAGTTGTCATTGGGGTCCCTGTCCATTTCAATAGTAATCAACGCAGTGCAGTTTTGAAAGCTGGCGGTTTTATTGGCTTCTGGAACGTTTCCCTTGCAAATAAAACTTCATTGCTAGCTATTGGTGCTATGCCTTTGATAACCGAGACTATGAACCTTCTTGTTTTTGATTTCGGTTGTCACTCTAGCAGTGCCTCAGTAATTCAAGTGTCAGGAAAGGAATTTAAAGTTATTTCATCGACGGGGTCTAGCAAAGCTGGGGGAAAGGATATTGACAATATCCTAGTTGAGCACTGCCTTAAAAGCCTTGCTAGCTCGCAAAAGAAGCGCATCCAAAGCAATTGCAGAGCTCTTTATTGGTTAGAAAGGACATGTGAGATTGCTAAATACACTCTTTCCACTTCTCATGAATGTACAATAAGTGTTCCCTCCCTGCTTGAAGGATTCAACTTCAGGCTTGATATCACCCGAAATACCTTTGAAGGTCTTTGCCAAGGCGTTTTCAACACAGCAATTGCCGTCGTGAAAGAAGCCATGGCACGCTCGCTCCTGACAAGCCACAATATCAACAAGGTTCTCATAGCAGGCGGATCCAATAACATCCCAAAGATGAAGGCTCTTGTTGAAAGCTTAGCCATAAGACAAGCACCAGTTCTCTTCACTGCCTCAGATGCCATTTCCGAGGGGCCGCACTCATGGCACAGGAAAAATACCGGCCTCAGGAAGATTCCCCCACCCTGAAAGATATCACATCCTTTGATATCTGCATAGGAGAATCTTCTCAAGTACAAATGGCCCCAAGGAGCTAAAGCGGTATAGGAATTACTCTGTTGATCCGCCTACTGTAGGGAAATTGGTTGCTATCCCAAGAGTCACACCTCTTCCGGCAAGCAGATTGTTCAAGTACCCCCTCCACTGCAAGGACAACAAATTCTACTTGCCTGTGTATGAAGGCTGGGATGACGAGCTCAGTGAAGAGACCCTTGGATACACCGTCAAGGCTAGAGATTTCAGTGGCAATATTAGGTACAAACTTGGGATCTGATACAAGGTTGATAGCAATGGCATACTGAAGCTTTGCTTTGGGCCCCATGCCAAGTACAATTTGGTGGTGTTTTCCAAAAAAACAGTCCCATCCAGAAGCTATGAGTTTTGGGATCTAGCCCCCAAATAGCCAAAGCTAAAGGCCATAGTGACAAAGAATATGAGGCTCGCCAGAATTACGTGGATCTTATTTCCAAGGTACACGACGTGATAGATTCTGGGGCATCTGAAGAGTATATGAACGCCCTAGAAGATATTTATGTGGTCGAGCGGGCATGGTTAGAATGGAACAAACGTGCCCCCAAAGAGATGTACCCGCTGCAGGAGGTGTTGGTAAAAAAGTATATCCAGCGTGCTCAGCAATCCATCCCCACACCATCCCCTTATTGCTGAGGGGGAAGGAGTCGTGATGAAGGTTGATATGGGTCATTATTTATTAGATTAATCTGTTTCCTATTAACTGTGCTACTTAACACTTTAAAATTTTGGTTTGATTTTTTTTATCAATAAATTTAAATAATTACAACAATTTTATTAAAATAAATCTTATTTTATCCTTATAATATAAAAACCTATATTAAATTAATCATTTTCTACTTACAGCTAAATTAAACTGTATTAAAAGCTAGTTGCAATCTTATTTCATATACCATTATTTCTTGAAAGCTGATTAGTACAAAATGACATCATTCCAAAAAGAGAAATATAAAAATACAATAAAAACTGATATGATGCTTTTTGCTGGAAATTAAATTGTTGCCTAAAATCTTAGCTTTTTTAAAAATATTTAATTTAAAATATAATAATTTTTGAATCCCTCTTTTTAAAAAGAGGGCAGATAGCCTTTTTGCATATTCAAAAAATAAATATTAAATAATTTTGGATTTGTTTTATAAAAAAATCTAGTAAAAAGTTAAAAAAACTCAAATTAAAATTAAAACTAAACTTTTATTGAAATTTCAGTGATCTCATTTAGCATAAGTAATTTATTCTTAAGTTAAATTTTATAGAAAATATATAATAAGAACTTATAAGAGAGTAAAAGTTTTTCTTTTCAAATTCTTAAGTATTTAATATTAATAAAATAGCTTTATACAACTATTTAATAAAATTATATTTTTATACTGTATGCTAGAGATAATATGTATAAAAAATTCAAACATAAAAAAGAATGTATCAAAATCTTGCTTTATTTAATTAAATTTTATAAAGGTGAAAATTTATTTAAACTAAATGGAAAATGATCTGACACATTGTATCTATAAAAATAAGATACAAATTTAATTATACAAGCAAATATTTATATGTGATTAAAAATAACATTTTTGTTTTGATAGATTTAAGATATATAAAGTTCATTTTTTAAGAACTGTTAAAATTTATAATAAACTTAAGTTTATTTAAAACAAAAGGTTTTTGAGTTGGTTACTAGAAGTAAGCTAAATAATAATTTATACTTTAAATTTAGTTTACTGATTAAAATATCATACTTTAAGAGTTAATTAGCATATTTTATTTCAAATAATAATTTTATAAGCTTACATTCAAAGCCACTTCAGAGACTAGATCGGAATTGAAATATAAAGTTGCAGCACAATTCTGAAAGCTGAGATTAAGGGCTTTCTAATGATACTAGTTTGAGCGAGATTGAAGTACTATTTTCCGAAATATCAACAGTTAACCAGAATATAAAAAGGGGTAAATAAACAATGATATCAGACTTCAGGGGTGATATTGATAAATTAAGGAGATCAGTTGGAGATTTATGCCTGTAGTGCAAAAGCTCAGCTAACATAGTATTTAAACAGCTCAACTTTACAGAAATTTACTTTACAATCCACACCTTTACTCCTCTCTGATAACTGCAGATCTATTTCCAAGCAAGAACTGCCTGAACCAAGCCAATGAACCCAACCACTATCATTATGGAACCTATCAAGTTTGCACCTCAGATGACACCCTTCTTCTCACTGGGGGCTTCAACTAAGAGAGAAAGAATCTCTATGCTTAAACAAGCATTCCTTTTTACTGCTGGGAGTGATCTTAACAGCTTTGTTGAGCATTTCTTATTAAAAACAGAGTTTTGAAAAAGTACCTTATTACCTGTCATACAAAATTCTAAGACAGATGATTTCCTTAACAACCTAAAGGAATTGATGTCAGAGTCCCCTGCCAAGAACCTTCCTTCCCTAAGAGCATTGGTTACATCAAGCTACAGTCTGAAAGAGCTTTAGGATTGTGGATTTAAAATGACAAAAATGAGTATTCATATTCTAAAAAAATAAAAATGCTAAAAAAGCATCATTAAATTCAAAAAATAAAAAAGGAAAAAATGATTCAGTAAAGAAAGAAAACATAAAAAATATTTTAAAACATATATTAAAAAATTCATTTCCAACCAGCCAATTTGCTAAAAAGTCCCCTGGATTGATTTATGAAGAATTACAAAAAGAATTGAGTGAATACTCAACTAAAATAAAATACTCCTTATTGAAAACAAAAAGAAATTTATGAAGATATGAAAATAAAAAAACAATATTTCTATTTCACTTTCCACGTTCTATAAGCCTATTCCTAATAATATAATTAAAAGCAAAAAGCAAACTGATATGTGTAACATTTGCAACTTAAAAAAATCATTATAAATGAAGAAAAAGGATTTGAGTATAAAGAAGTTGCCATTGCCTAAATCTATTAAAGAAAATTTGGAATCTATTAACCTACATGAAAAGTTTTATAAGCATCAAAATAAAGAATATATTAGTGATATAAATAATCTTGATAATAATTCATGTGTTATAGTAATAGACTATAAAGAAAACTTTAAAATAGGTGGGGGTCCTATAGAGACAAATAATTGTTTTTATGAGAAAATACCTATTTCTTTATTAGGATTTGCAATTGCTTTTAAAGAAAATGAGAAAATTAAATATGAGTATCATGACTTTTTATCTGAAATTTTATCTCATGACTCTTTGTTTTCAGGTCAGTGTTTGATAAGTCTGCTTAAAAATAATAAATTTAAGAATATTAAAAATATTAAAGTTTGGACTGATAATGGTAATCATTTCAGATCTTATGAATTCTTATATTATCTTTTTAATGAGGTACCTAAAATTATAAAAGGAACAATTAAGTTTAATAGATTTGTTGAGTGTCATGGCAAAAGTATTGTTGATGGTCATTTTGGTGTATTATCTAAAATATTTAAACAAAAGGAAAATGAGATGTATATAAAAATATAAATGATCTCAAAATGGTTTTTGAGAGAGAGGAAGAAAGAAAGGGTCTATATGAGACACTTGTAAATAATTCAGATGTTTCCCAAAACCCTTTTTTTGCATCTAGGATAGAAAATCTAGGCCTAAAAAAAGCTGGCTTGAAGTCAAAGCATTTTATGTTAATCTTTCATATTTAATGAAAGATGATGAGCTTTATGTTTCACCTTTGACATTTGAGGATGTTAAGGAGTACTCCAAAATAAATTATTGTGCAAAGTTCTGCAAAGATGACAGAGAAACAAAGAGAGCTGATACTACTAAAGGATTAGTAGGACATGTTCATGAAGTTGGATGCATAACAAAAACTTATATTTCATATAGGGTAAATAGTCTTTTAAATACAACAACTTTTTTTCTAAAAATAACTAAGAAATTAATTATATGAGCCAAAGAAAGGGTAATAGCAATTATAGCTTTGGGGCTGCTATTACTCTCCCATGCAACTCATATATTTGATTCTTGGCTTATTAAAATAGAAAAAAGGGTTTTAGCAAAAAATACAGTTAATAGAAATAAGATTTATTTTTATTATTTGTATATTTTACACTCTTAAACTTTTCTGCAGTAAACTAAGCATTATATTAATGTTCAAAAAACATAAGTTTACAACTTAAATGATACCAAAGAAGTTAAAAGGCTTTGAAATGCTTAAGCTGGCGCCTTGGCTTAATCTAACAAATAACGACCCATATGTAGTCTAATAGTCTGGCCCTTTAATAAAGCTTATAAAAAGCACCCCAACCTGAATAACAAATGGCGTCTCCTTGCATTTCTTTCAACCATGCAGCTCATCAACTTTCACCAAAAGCCCAATGTAATGTTTTAGATAGTTTTGTTTCAATTAATAACAACTTGTCTGGTGACAACAGATTGGTATTCATTGGACAAATCTTCACATTATATTTGAAAAACTGAATTTCACCATTTGCTTCAATTTCAGGCTTTGATTTCATTAATGAAACTGACCAAAAGGCAACCTACCCAGGGGAGAAAGAAATAAATGAGGGAAGAGTAATTTTATTGAGAGATCTGTCTTTTAGGCAAATGAGATTGTGGCTTGATCCTGCTAGGGTTAAAGGATCAAGTATGAGTGGGGGCAATAGTGTGGCAGGTCATCATGTGACTGAACTATCTTACAGAAAAGGGGAGGATCATAAACATGGAAGGCAGAAGGTTTGAAATCCACATCCCAACATACTCTCACTCAAGGAGTTAGTCTCCTGTGCCAGGGGCATCAGGGAAAGGTCTTGACAGCAGATGCCTGAGTTTCCTGCAGCTAGCTGGCAGTGAGCACTAAGGTGCTGAAATGGTCTCCTTTGCTTGAACAGAGGCCTGCTCTGTGGTAATTCTTGGTGACAGTTTCTTTGGCCTTGTGGGGTTTCACAAGGTGCATGCTGCGTCCTGGACAGTGTTTGATAACTCTTCCTAATGTTCTGTGCAATGAGTCTCATTTCCAGCAAGGATCCAGACTGGATGCCAGGGGAAAGTGGTTCCTCCTGTGGGATGACCTTCTGTTGAGCTATTCTTTTGGTGCCACAGATGTCATTTCACTTCATTTAAAGACATAAAACAATGACCACGGTTCAAACCTTGGGCCACTCAACTTTCACCCTGCTTGCCCAGAAGATCAGACACCCGCGTTTTTAGAGCTCAAATATGAAGACTATCAGGTTAAGAGCCTGCAATCAGTAGGAGTTTTGCCAAGTCCAAACCAGGTCAAAATCAACAATGTGCCACATGATCCTTGCACTTACGCTGAAGTGGTATCCCACCTCATTGAGTTTTTGCTCAAAACCTCTGAAGAACCCAGCAATGATATGTATCCAAAGCTGATCCAAATACCAGATATCAACCCACATTCTACCGTCCAGCCTGGCCTTGGAAATAAGGTTGAGGAACAGAAAGATTCTGATGCCAATGCTTCTGCACTAACCAATTATTGTCCGCCCAGGCCTGACCCCACCCAGCCCCTCCAAGATTCCTGACATTAGGCAGCCCAGATTACATATTCCTGTTTCAAAAATGAAGCCTGGCAGAAGGGTATTTGTACCCTGCCAAATCAATACCAGGCTTCATTGCAATTCTAATAATAAAGTTGTGATTAAGCTTTAACTTGACTAGATTTCACCAGATCTAGTTCTAGTTCTCTGTCATTCTTGTTCAGCACCAACATGCCCTCCTGCCCCTGTTATTCTGTCTGCTGATATTCCCGGGGACTCTCAGCCTCAATGATTCTGTTGGCCTGGTTTGCCCTTTAGACCCATAAATTTCACCAAATATCTGCCTAATCCTGCCTAAAAGGGTTTGAGCTTGTATAATATCCTTCTGGAAGATCCTATTTCCATAACTGGAGGACCAGAACATGTGAACCAAGAAGGTATTTGGTGCAGAATCTAACCCCAGCTTCCAAGAGAAAAATACAGCTATATACCTGCCTATCTTGCACCTATGACTCTACTGTGCACCCTAAAGCCTGACTGCCTACAAGTTTCTGTGATTGCCAATGAAACCTCCACCACCTGGCTTTTTGGAGTATTATACATTGCTCTCAACAGCTTGTTAGATTTAACGGTTCCACCCACTGGCCCCGGGTCCCTGTTGGGATGCTCAGTATCTCATGTTATCAAGTTGGCACCCATCCTGTAATGGGCCCTGCCCTCCAGCTCATACCTGCATCTGCTGCCATACCACACAGTACTTGTATCCCTTCACTTGTGCCTGATATTCTTGAGTGCAGGATCATGTATTTCTGTGGTGGGTTGCTCTTTGAAGATCATCACACAGGGTTGGTTATTATGCAAGACCATATCTGGGCTGTATTCATAGGTGAGTTCAACAGGAGAGTAACAGCTCCTTAGTCAGCTCTAACTATAAGGTCTGAGGCCACAGGGAAAATTGTTATAAACTAAGGCCTTCTATCCTAGGATATTTATATTGTTCAAATACAGGAAGGTAGGTAAAGGGTGTAATAATAACTGAATTAAAGCTCCTAACAACTTATAAGAGGTAAAGTAAGGACCAAGGCAACTAATCAAACCCAAGAAGATAAAATAAAGTCCAGTCTTAATGGCAGAAGACTGAGTTGAAACCTCTATTTCTATGTCATGTTATTAGTTGCCACTAGCTGGTGGTTTAAACAATTTATTATCAAGGTTTGAGTATCATTAAAAAGGTTAACTAAATGATGATAAAAGTAGTCAAAAGGAGATCATAAGAGTAAATGAAAAGAAGTTAAATTGCAAGAAAAATAAAGATACAAGAGAGAAAAATACAAGCCACAAAGCCTAACAAGTACCTATTTGGGGTACAAGTCAAACAAGCTCAACTTGGAGTCAAGACTGGAAGCTCAAGCCTTTTATTTCAAAGCTTGAGTAATTGAGGTAACAAAAGGAGAAAAGAATATAAACCATCATTAGTTAATGATAGCTGTTTGAAGTGAAAGAAAGGTTGTCAAGAGTATGTTTAACTTAATAAAGTTAAACTGGAAAGACAAAGACCAGAGAAAGCAAGGTGGTTGATAATTTGGCTAACTGTATAGGGCAAGAGCGGCTAAAAACAAAGGAAAAACTTAGTCTGAGAGCTGCTTGCGTGTTTGAGCAAAAAAGTAGAAAGGTAATATATTTGGAGTTGATTAAACCAACTCTTACTCTTTGATCCCGGGCTCAAGAGTTGTCAGAGTAAAGATAAGCTTTGAAAACAGGTACTAACTTTAAATTCAGGTTAAAATTGACCAGTGAGTGAAGGAAAAGTAAAATAAATAAAAATTAAATTTGAAGGTTTGTTGTGCTGTCCAAAGATTAGTAGCAAAGGTTGAAACCAAAGCTTTATAGTAGCATAAAGTAAATGTGAATCCTGACACTAACTCTGGATACTGGTAGCACATGTCTAAAATCCTGTGGCACTGTATCTTTATCTTTGCCGCCCATGATATTTTTTGAGGTATATGTGAGGCTGCTGTTTGGTGTTTTCACCCTGTTGTTTGCTTGGGGAGGTAATGAGATGTTGTGAAGTGTTTTACTTCTTTGTTTTCAAGCTGGTGTTTGCTATGTTTCTGGCTGATTTTGAGGCTCTATCAGGGATTATATAGTCTGCTATGTCATAGTCAGATATGATTGCCTTGTTAATAAAGTGGTTTATTGTTTGTGATTTGTGGTTTTTGGATGCCCAGCAGGCTAGCTAGAGTGTGGTAAAGTCAATTGCTACAATTGAGAAGTGCTGTCCTGCTTTGGCTTCTGGGTATGGTTCTAATATGTCCAAGCTCCACAACATAAATGGTTCTGGATCAGGTACTGGGTTGACTGTAGGTTTGGGTGCTGCTTTGCTAGTATTTTTTATATGCAGTGAGCTTCTTTAGTACATCTAGGATGTATTGCTTGAGGTTAGGACAGCAGACCATTTCTTTTAATATAGGATGTAGCTTATTGGCTTTGATATTTCCTAATAGTATTTAGTATATTGAAATAGTGCCAATCCTTTGAAAAATTATAATGTATAGAATGTTCTAATTGTTTATAATTTAGTAGTCTGCTTCATTTAATATATGAAAGTGTCTCTCATTTGTGATTACTGTATCATAAGTATATATTGATGATAGCCAGGGTCTTTTGCCTTGTCTTATAGCATGTTGTGTATAAGTTGATCCAGTCAGGGCTAGATGTTAGGGTGAATTTCAGGGCCCAGTAATTCTTGAATAGTATCTATTGATAAATAACTAAATCTAAAATAAATTCACAAACTAAATATAGATTTATTTCAGGGCTAAAATCTGAATGATCACACAAAATGAAAGAAATCAAGGCAATGTAAAACTCTCATATTTTTCTTCTGAATCTTTATTCATACTTTTAGAATCTTTTTCATGAAAAGTCTTCTGATAAAATTAAGGATCTTAAAACTGAGCTCAATCATGCTTCAGAATAAAGTTTCATCTTTGCATAAAGATAATTTATAGTCATGATACATCTTGGTTAGAATATTCCTTTTCTTGGATCTCTAATAAGTGTTTGATTGCTCTGATTTATTCAGTGGTTTAAGAGTTATAACTTGTTTTATTATTGTTGTCAGTTGATCAGGATCAGCACCCTTTTTTGGCTTGGGTTTGGGTGTTCAGTTGTCTAACCTGAATCAAACTGGGCTTTGGCCCCACTGTGGCCTTTATTTTGAGATCTATTGATAACATAATGCATTTTTTCTTTAGATTTCCAAAAAAATGGTTACCTGTCCAGATAGGTTCAGTGGCTGTGAAGCCATGGTTATATTTTTTTGCTGAGATGATTGATCAATAAAATAACTCTTTTTGGTTTGATTTGACTTTTCCTAACTATTAAATCAGATTTGATTAATAAATCTTGATCTAGAGCTGTTACAGTGAAATGATGTGTGTCACTTTTCAAAGAAATACAATGATAATATAATAAACAAATTTTAGGTTGTTTGAGGAGAAGAAGAGAAAATTGAGAGAATAGTTTCAGCATCTTGGCACTGGTGGTTGTGTAGCAAAAAGATTTAAGTAAAAATTGTCAATAAGTAAATGATTTGCAGGGAAAAATTGGAAGATTAAATCAGGGAGACTGGCATATAGAAGGCAGGCCAATGTGCAGCCAGGAAATCAATTGCCACCTTAATCATTACAGAAGCCAATTTCTCAAGAACAGAGGCTTACAGCCCAAGATGAGCAAGCATTTTTTTGGAAAAACTTTCTTTATTTGATGGTAATAAAGCTATCCAGAAACAAATTTCTAGAGGGGAATGGGAAAAGGTTTAAGTTAGTTTATAATAGAGGCGGTGGGGGGTTTATGGCATCTGATTAGCTGGCAAGAATATTTTCAGCAGTTTGGGGGCCTACTTTTGAATTTGACTCAATGATATCATAATCCAAAAAAATTGGCGGCCAGAAGGTTGAGCACTACTGTCTTCAAATAGTGTATAACATTCACTTTTCTTTGTAATTAATTGGTAAGAAGTAGAGTGTTTCCTGCTTTTCCAGGGCTATTTGAGCAACTCCAGCTTCAACCCAATTTTTGTCAATAACAACATTTAAAGTGTCTAATGTTTTTAGGGATTTGGCTGAAGCTCATTGTTGGTTTCTTGTTTTCTAAGGGCGCTTTATCTCTTTCATTTTGTAAAATTACTCCCTCCTTTGGTCCTGTATAGGACAATCTTCTCTTATTGTACAAAGAAAACCTCCCAAAAACCAGTCAAACTAGTCAAATCACTCCATTCTATGAAAGACTTGGCACATACAGTGGATAAAATATTTGTATTGGCGTACCTCACAGATCCACCTGTTTTCATTGGCCCTTTATGATAAAAAAACCTGATCAGTTTGGACTATTTACTGGCTTGGTGTTGACCACTTTTAGAAACCATAAGGGACAAACAATCAAAGGCAACCACATTGACACACTCAAATTCAAATTCATCTGGAGTCAATGGATTATTGGAGTTTCACAAATGTGCTGACCAATCAGAATTTAAGTTAGAAATTACTGAAAAACCTTACAATCCCCCTGAATTGAGTTTGAATTTTTTTCAGCCAATTGGATTCATCAGTTGTGTTGTGTGATCTCTCAAACCCCAACTATGACCCTTTAAATTAGCAAGGGGGACTTTTGGTTCCTTGATTGCTCATTTTTCATTTTAATAAAGTTTGGTTTCAAGAAGTAACTTTTTGAAGTTCTTCTCTTTTTTAAAAAATAATATCAAATATATGAAGTGTTTTTTCTATACCCATTCACTTTTATAACTCTTTCCCAGGCCTCTCCTGTGCTTTCTGGTCTCCTAAGAAGCTTTTTAGCAGCAATAAAATATACTTTACCTGTTTTAGGTTTGAAATTGAGTTCAAACTTGAAAGTTTTAGTGAAAATTAGTACAAAGAACTATATTGAACTTACTGAAATTTAATCCTACACCGCTTCTGACTTCAAAAATGCTCACGCTTTACACCAAGGTTTGGATTTTCTTTATTGCTATGCCAAAAGCCTCACTGTTATCCATTTTAACTCTGGACTTGATTTTCAACACCATTGATTTTAGTTGTTCTTAGCTCTCTTTTCCCCATTCAACAAGCCATTCCTAGGTGAAATTTTCCCAGGAGTTCAAAAATGCTGGTCTCTTGGATCAAGTTTCTGGCTTTAAAAGCCTTTTCTGTCATACTTCTTGTTTGCTATGCTATGTCAGACTTGTGTCAGGCTCTGTCTTTCTCAGTTTGCATTGAGGTCTCAGATCCTTTCTTTTTGAAGGATTGTTGGGAGCAACTCCTTGCTTGTGGTCTTGGTCTTGCCCAGCGCATCAAGCACCTAGTTCTGGTCTTGGTTTTCAAAGACTTCTTGGAAGAAATTCCTCTCTTTCCAAGGCTCAACCTGTGACAGAAATCACTGGATAATATGAAGCCGTTTCTAAATGATGGGGAATTACCACCTAAATCCACATAGAATTGATGATTAACCACCAACGCGGCTTTAAATATCTTTTTGTGAAATTTCCAATTGAAACTCCAGGATTAAGTAGAACAATCAATCCTAACCAGAGTAAACCAAGATAAATGACCTGGGAAAGCATCAATGCATCTTCAGCGTATAATTCTGGGCATTGAGAAGTGACACAATTTTCATTTTCCAGAATGGGGGGAGGAGCTACAAAATTGGCTGGCATGAAATTAACATTTTGTGGCGCCAACAACAAAGTTCCAGATGCTGGGCCCCATCTTCCTGAAATGATTCTGTTCAGAATCAGATTGTACGGTATATACCGCAACAACCCAAGCACAGGATGCATTTTTAAAATTTAAAATTAGAACTTGGGATAATTGATTTTTCTTAAGTAAATTTAGAAGGACTCAACTCTTAGAGTTAAAACAGGGAAAATTATTCAATATATATCAGAAAAATTGACTAAGCAATACCACCTGAGTCTTGATCTCCTATTCCTTTGGCATCTTCAAGTAAGTATCTAGTCCAGGTTGCAAAGAACCCTTGTGTGACAAGTTTCTGACAACCATGCTGATTAATGAGCTTATATCAGGTGACCCTCATATTACATCAATTTATCAACATCAGTTTACAAGGGAGAGCTGGTTTCAGCTGGTATACTGGAGCAGCTGTGACCCATTTTTGATCAACCGTTTGGTTTAAATCCATTAACTTGGTCAATTTTGATACAGGTTTCCCAGCCTTCTGTGCCTTCTTACTTGGACGGACAATACCCAGCATTATGGAACTTACCGTGACACAACCCCCCAGTAGTGTTACTTTGTTGACTGTCCTGCAGTTGTCAGACCCCCCTCTTGACCTCAAATCTGCACAGAAAGATCTTGTCTCTTGCAGCTGTGCCCCTTGGTTGCTGGTTGGGGTGACTCTGATGGGTCTGAATGCCTTCTTTTCACAGGTTTATGTGCCCCTTTCCCTTTGGTTCCCCTTTAGAGCGGCCATTCTAGTAATTCACTGGATGGTATTCCGGTGGTTAATCTTGCCAATATGGGAGCCAAACTTAGTTATTTTAGCCCCCCTCTATCACACATATGTCTTTTTACTGTAACAAAAACAGATAGAAAAAAGTTTAGACCAGTATTTTAACACTGAATTTTGAGAGTAGCTTTTCAAACAGTCAGACTATGTTATAGAATAATAAGCTCTTCAGGACAGGTAATAACAGAATACTTGGAAAGCTGAAATTAAATCATTTGAATCTACTTAAAATAAGACCCTTTTAAGCCTCAAGCTAGGAAATTGGATCAAAAAGTTGATTTTTCCACCCTGTTTCACTCATATATAGAAAAGTATCACTTCAGTTATAAATAGTGCACCAGTTTATTCTACTATATTTTTTTAGAATCAGTACATATTTTCCTTACCAAATCAAAGTGAAAATATTCCCTCCTGCTGAAGAACAACCACTCCTTATTTCTATTCAATATCATGACTATAATAGGCTGAATTTTACCTAGATGGCTGTATTGGGTCTTTTCAATCAAGTGGATTCCCACATAGAAAGCTATAATACCTTGGGTAACTGTACCCAGCTACTTTTTTAGGCTATCTTCAGTCATTTACTGTTACAGTAGAAAATCAATGGAAGGGATAGTGCGCCCTTGTAAAGCCCAAAATCAGCAAAGAACCGCAGCCAAACCCCTGAAAGAAATTGACAACTTGAATACCGTCATAGACAAAAAAATGGGTCAAAGCTGGGGTTGGCCAAATAGCCCTCAAAAATCTGGACCTGTCTTATTTTTCCCCAAATAATTATGATAAGAAATAAAATTCACTGCCACCTCTGGCTTTGTATCACACATTTTTCCCTTGTTGTACCAAGAAAGGTTCTAAAACGCCCGCCAAACCCCTTCATTCCTTAAATGATTTAGCCCACACGGTAGATGAGAGGTTTGTGCTGGCCTACCCTGCAGAACCTTTGCCTTTGGTTGCTCCCTCCTGGGAAGAAACACTGGTTAATTTGGACTACTTATTAGCTTGGTATTGCCCACTTCTAAAAACCATTAGAGCTGGCCAATCAGAGGTCACCACATTGACACTAAGCAACCCAAGTGAATTCCAAATGACCAGTGCCTCTTCCAGCCAATCAGATCTGACTGCAGAAATTGGAATGAAACCCTCCAGTCTCCCTGCCCCTGCCTAGCAAAGTTTTGCCTTCAGCCAATTGGATTTAGTTCCACTGTCATGTGACCCATCTTATTTGAAGCCCATCCCTTTTATGCAAGCAAGGGGACTTCTAGTCCCCTGCTTGTCTATTTTCCAATAACATTAAAGTTTGGAGTCATCTGCACTTTATTTTTAAATTTGTTGTTATTGGGAACCCAGTTTTGAGTTCCTATAGCCTAAAGATTATGGTGTTAGTTTCTGTTCAAAGCTTACCTCCTGCCAGCCAGTTTCAAACCCGGCTTCTCTTCTGGGCCCCTATACTAGTGTTGATTCATCTAGTAGTTGTCTTTCCTGTTCTTGCTTTCAAAAATAGAGTTCAAAACTCAAATTTTCAATTAATTTTCTTTATAATTCCTATTATTATTTTGAATTTTTTATTAAAATCTTTGATTTTGAACCCGCTCTTGCTTGCTGTTATATCCCAAGGCTCCCGAGACTATAGTGAAGCCGTTCTGACTCTTTCTGCTTCTCTTGGCAATATTCTGCTAAAGACTACCCTGTCTACACTTCCCACACTCTTTTTTCATCAAAAATTCATACCAATCCGCTCTAAATTTTGTGGTGATTATTCCTATGATACTCCCAGCTCTTAAATTTGTGGTATTTTCCTTGGCTTTGTTCTTGTTGCTTCTGTGGTCCACCTCCCCTGATTTGTGGGGGGAAATCTCTTTGTCAGCCCGTCTGGTAGGTAGAGACCCTGCTAGTCTCTGGAACCTCCCCAGTGGTCTTCTCTTTTCTGGAGAGGCTGTGGTCAAGAGCCTGACGTGTGATGATTTGGACTTGGACACTGTGGATCATACTTCACTTGTTTCTGAAGAAGCAGTGCCTCCCATGCCTCCCCCTCCCCAACGTGGTCCAGAGACATACAGTACCCCCAGGTCCTCCAAGGTGTCCTCTCCCGCTCCCACCTGCACCCCTTGGTTGCTCACCGGCCTGATACTGATGGGTTTGAACACCTACTTCCCTCAGTTGTCCCTGGTGTCCTCCCTGTGGTCCCCCCTCCAAGCAGCTATCCCAGTTCTGCACTGGATGGCATCCTGGTGGTTTGTTACACTGGGATGGGAGCCAAACTTAGTTAGTTTAGCCCCCCTCTCTCACAAGAAAATTACGTGTTATACGCTATTTGGGGATGGCAGCGCTTGACCCACTAGTTGCCAATTTTTTTGAATTATGACGTCATTTTCTTGAATTCCAATGCAGGACCACCAACTGCTGAAAATATTCTTGCCAGCCAATTAGAGGCCGTGAAATCCCCTCCTGCACCATCCTGAACTCCCTTAAGACTTCCCCATTTCCTCTCTAGAAACTTGTTTCTAGATAGCTTATTATCACTCAAATAAAAGATAGTCTTCCAAAAAAATGTTTGCTTATCTAGGGCTGTTTGCCCCTGTCTTAGAGAAACTAGCCTCTGTCATGGTCAAGGTTGCCATTGATTCCATGTTGGCATCCTGGCCCGCTCTCTACACATTGACATCTTTGGATTCATCTTCTAATTTGCCCCTACAAATCACTCTGAACGCAACAATTTTGTTGTCCATCTTCTGCTACACCAATGCTGGCTCCAAAATGTTGATGCTGTCTTCCAGAATTGGTATCCTATTGCTCAAGCAACTCATGATTTGTCCTTGAATCATGCAGCTTAACATTTCACTCTAACATGTATGGTGCCTTTAATCATATCCTGCTAATAGTTCTAGAAAAATCTTTGAATCTGATCCATGTCATGGCATTGATTCAAATAATGCAAGGACAGGCAAGGTTAACTATGATACAACCTGCATCTACTTAGATTAGGCAATTTATCCGATTATAATTTTTATATTTTTGAAATTCAAACTCAATAAATTAAAATATGCAAGTTAACTATATCTTACCTAAAATAAATTTTACATATCTAACTTAAACCATTTATTTTTTAACTAATCAGGCTCATCCTTTTTGTCACACCAATTTTGATGACAATGTTTAAATATACAATAAAATGGCTATTTCAGATGTTCTAGTGAAAAAATTAAGTATACAAGGCACAGGTTCACTATGAAGCTTTATTTAATAATTAAATAATGTAGGATATAGAGGATTTTTTATAAATACTTCTTATATTTATTATAATCATTAACAACATTTTATTAGCATAGTATGATACATCATAAAAGTGAAAAAAAGTTAATTTGTTAATGCAAAAAGGTTATAAACATAAATGATAATAAATTGCCTTGGCACTGCAAACCTCTTAGAATGCATCACAACAGTTATATGTAAGTATAGCAAATCACTCAAAATTTCAATCCTATTTTAAAAGAATTCTTTAGTTTTATTTTTAATCCTCACACTCTGGAGCTGGCTAATTTATACAAATAAGTATCTTTACCATGGTTGTAAAATTTAGACTGCTGTTTAAAAATCAAGCAGGTAAATATAAATTTATTAAAGTCTGAGTAGCCTATTTTCTTATTTCTTCATTATCTTAGACCTTACTGTCAAAACTGCAGGCTCAACCCGCCAGTAAGGTTCCAACCAAGCAGGTTTGTGACCCGCAACCCAATTATCCGGTTACCCAAAGCCAAACCAAGAAGTCAACTCAAATTACCAAATCCAACAAGATGAACAGATAAGGATCCTATACGGTGGATGGCTAGTTTTTGCCCTTGACTCATTAACAGGATCAAGCCACCCCCTTGCCCATCCAACTGTGTGACCAGTGCTCATGTTCCTACTAATCATGGATTCACTACCACTATATAATACTTATCTCCCAATAAAGATAATTATCTAGTTTCCAAATATTTTCCCCCTTGTAACTCTGCTAAAACAGCACAGTTACAACATTGGTAGCACAGGTAGGTTCTCCATCCTACCTTATCTTGAAAAATTCTTCCTGTTGCCCGCACACGCCGCGGCCAACAAATACTCAATAGAATCATGTCTGGCCTCCCGCCTGACTGGACCCCATACACTCCTGGTACCGTGATACCCAATGGCTTTGTCCTGTACCAGAATACAGTGATCCCGCTACCCGCCTTCAACGCCATGTCTGCATAAGGTTTCTTTCAGGCTTCCACATCCATGCCGCAACCAACTGACAAGAATGTCATGCCAGCCTACGTATCCCAGAGACTTTGGAGCGCCACCTTGGAACCTTTTGCAGGAGCCAACAACAACACTGCCGCCTGGATTCAGTCTGCGCAAAGCAAGCTAACTCAGATGGAATGCCCACAGAAATTCTGGATTGCAGAGTTCTCCATCCGACTCACACATGACGCTGGTACCTGGTGCAACAAGTGGCACAAGGAACACACCAAGAAGAACTGGAACACGTTCAAACAGACTTCTTGGCAAGATTTGTGCTGAAAGACACAGCGCTCATGATCATTTGACAAGTAAAGAACCTGACCCAGACTGGCACTGTAAAGGAACTCACCCGCGCCTATGAGGAACTTTGCCTATGTGCACCCGCTGATTTGGTCTTTGACAACCCAGCCACACACCTCATGTACTACAACGCTCTTAAGTTGCACGTAATGAGGCACGTGAACCTGGACCAAGTAACCAACCTGCAAAGCCTATACTGTGAAGCCAAGAAGGCAGAACAAACCTCCAACACTCTTCACAAGGCACAAACAGGAAAGAGAGAGAGACCCAAAGAATCACATACAAGTGGGCGTTCCAACAGACCACCTCCTGGCAACAGTAATGGCAACGCCAACCACAAACCCCCTGGTTCAAATGGACACAGGAATGGGAATAATGGCCAATCAAACAAGACCCATTTCTGCATGGCAACCACTCAATACAACCAAGACAAGTGTAAATTCACTGCCACCTCTGGCTTTGGATTGCTCAATTTTCCCTTGTTGTACCAAGAAAGGTTCTAAAACGCCCGCCAAACCCCCCTTAATTTTTTAAATGATTTAGCTCACACGGTAGATGAGAGGTTTGTGCTGGCCTACCCTGCGGAACCTCTGCCTTTGGTTGCTTCCTCCTGGAAGAAACACTAGTTAATTTGGACTACTTGTTAGCTTGGTATTGCCCACTTCTAAAAGCCATTAGAGCTGGCCAATCAGAGGCCGCCACATTGGCACTGAGCAACACAAATGAATTCCAAATGACCAGTGCCTCTTCCAGCCAATCAGATCTGACCGCGGAAATTGGAATGAAACCCTCCAGTCTCCCTGCCCCTGCCTAGCAAAGTTTTGCCTCCAGCCAATTAGATTTGGTTCCACTGTCACGTGACCCATCTTATTTGCAGCCCATCCCTTTTATGCAAGCAAGGGGACTTCTAGTCCCCTGCTTGTCTATTTCCAATAATATTAAAGTTTGGAGCTATTCTGCACTTTATTTTTAAATTTGTGTTTATTTGGAACCCAGTTTTGAGTTCCTATAGCCTAAAGATTATGGTGTTAGCTTCTGTTCCAAGCTTACCTTCTTCCAGCTGGTTTTGAACCCGGCTTCTCTTCTGGTTCATTATGCTAGTATTGGTTCATCTAGTAGTTGCCTTTCCCATTCTTGCTTTCAAAACAGAGTTTGAAAACTCAAATTTTCAATTGATTTTCCTTATAATACCTATTATCATTTTAAATTTTCTATTAAAATCATTGATTTTGAACCCGCTCTTGCTTGCTGTTCTTCCCAAACCTCTTGCAATCATTGTAAAGCCCTTTGGACCTGTTCTGCTACAGTTTGGGTCTATTTTGATAAGTATACCCTATCAGCCCTTGTTCTGCCTTATTTTTATCTGAAAAATATACTGTCCTACTCCAAATTTTGTGAGGAAAATTCCTATGATACTCCCAGCTCTCAAATTTGTGGTATTTTCCTTGGCTCTGTTCTTGCTGCTTCTGTGGTCCACCTCCCCTGATTTGTGGGGGAAAATCTCTTTGTCAGCCCGTCTGGTAGGTAGAGACCCTGCTAGTCTCTGGAACCTCCCCAGTGGTCTTCTCTTTTCTGGAGAGGCTGTGGTCAAGAGCCTGACGTGTAATGATTTGGACTTGGACACTGTGGACCTTACTTCACCCGTTTCTGAAGAAGTAGTGCCTCCCATACCTCCCCTCCCCAACGTGGTCCAGAGGCATGCAGTACCCCCTGGGCCCTCCAAGGTGTCCTCTCCCGCTCCTACCCTCACTCCCTGGTTGCTCACTGGCCTGATACTGATGGGTTTGAACGCCTACTTCCCTCAGTTGTCCCCAGTGTCCTCCCTGTGGTCCCCCCTCTAAGCAGCTATCCCAGTTCTGCACTGGATGGCATCCTGGTGGTTTGTTACACTGGGATGAGAGCCAAACTTAGTTAGTTTAGCCCCCCTCTCTCACAACAAGGGAAAAGCCCGGGGAGAGCATTAAGCGAGCCAAGCTCTCCACAGACTACCCCTGACACGCCAAACAATGAGTATTGCCCAGAGGATGTGGACCAATGTCCCATGGTTCAAGTACCCTTGGAGGACCCAGTACTATACACCATTGCCAGACACCCAAATAAACCGATGTCCTATCCTTTCCGCTTTCACAGTTACACAGGTTTCACACTCCTGGACTCAGGCGCAGATCAAACCCTGGTCAATAGTAGCTTTGTTGACAATTTCAAGCTAGCCACTAATCCTTTGCGGATTAAAAACGTGGTTTTAGCTGATGAACATCACATAGCTGTGACACAGGAAACTGCCCCCTTCTCTGTTATGCTAGAAAACCTGCACTTCACCATCCAGGGCCCTGTCATCAACTTTTCCAAGTTTGACATTGTACTGGGACTTGAATGGTTGCAAAAAAAAACAACCCTCATGTGGACTGGATAACCTCAGTACTGACCATCAAACATGAAGGAGTCAACCACCAGATCTACCCTGACATGTGGATCAACTTCTGCGCAACCATGTCTTTGTACGCATCACTGAGACCTCGGACAAACAGGAGAATCTCAAGAAAATTGACTGGGACTCCTGCTAATACAAAGTTATCCATTTCAAGTACCATCAGGACACCATCACACCACAGGATTGCGGAATTTTAGCTTGTCACCCATAAATCTTAAAAGAAGCTCTACCTGGGTTACCACCTAAGAAACACATCCAACATTACATTCAACTCAAAGGAGCAGTCCCTAAATCACGTCCCATCTATTGCCTCACTCCCAATGAGGACAACACCCTGTGTGCTTACCTAAAGGAGGTATTGGAGAAAGGACTTATCTGCCCCTCACAGTCTCCTTTTGGCGCCGCAATATTCTTTGTAGCAAAGAAGGACGGTATCCTGCGCCTAGTCACAGACTACCAAGCCTTAAACAAAGTCACTATTAAGAATTGTTACCCGCTGCCACTCATCAACGGCCTCTTCAATGCCCTTGGTGGTGCTGAAGTCTTCTCCAAGATTGACCTTATGGCAGGCTACAACCAGATCCGCATCAAAGAGGAAGACATCCCCAAAACAGCCTTCTGCACCAAGTACGGCTCATACAAGTGTGTAGTGCTCAATTTTGAAATGACCAACACACTGTCAACCTTTGTAACCTTCATGAATAAAGACTTTGCTCCGCACATTGGCAAGTGTGCCCTGGTCTACTTGGACGGCATCATAGTTTACAGCCTGTCAGTCAAACAACATCCTTTGGATCTGGAAGCAGTCTTTGCCATCCTAGCACAACATAAGTTGCTAGCCAAACCCTCCAAATGCCAGTTCTTCCGCAAACAACTACCCTTCTTGGGACACATAGTTTCAAAAGACGGCATTAAACCCAACAACCAAAAGATCCAGGCCATCTGCAAGATGCCACCACCCAAGGACAAGTAAGAACTTTGTACCTTCCTAGGGATGATGGCTTACGTGTGATGTTTCATACCTGATTGTGGTTTGCTGACTGCACCGCTGTCTGCCATAACTGGAGCCAAATCCAAGTTTGTGTGGACTCCCCAGTGCAACCTCTGTTTCTGACGCCTTAAGGAAAAACTTACAACGGCTCCCATCTTTCAGTATCCCAAGCGTGATGGAGAATACTAATTGGAAACAGACACCTCTGACGCATCCATTGGCGGAGTACTTCAAATTAAGAACAACACTGGTGATTTCCTCCCCGTGGCCTACAAGTCACGCAAGCTGACAGACAGTGAATGCCGCTACCCAATACACGACAAGGAACTGTTGGCAATTGTATACTGCCTAGTTAAATGGCGTTGCTATCTGGAGCGCCAAGAGGAGTTCACCGCCTTGACAGATCACAAGTCACTCATTTACTTCAAGACTCAGGCAAATCTATCCCGTAGACAAGCCAAATAGATGAAACTCTTAGAGAGATTCAATATGCTGATCTAGTACAAACCTGGAGCCAAACTTGCCATGGCAGATACCCTTTCCCGCCTGTATATCCATGCCTCAAGAGAAGAAAATGGGCTCAACCCAGACTGGCCTCTCTTAGTGTTACAAACAAAAGACAAAGGTTTCCCCCTGGCACAACTGACATAACAAAGGAAACGGTCATCAAAAATGAGCACCTGTTTGCTGACATATACAGGACCCTAAACAGGAAAATGGCTGATGGCACGACCATCTCCTACATCCCCACACATCAAAGAGTGGACACCATTTTGCATTACCATTGAGACCTCGACCATACCAAGAGCCAAAACCTCTACGAGTTCCTTAAACACAAGGCCTGGTGGCCAACCTTGTACTGCGACGTCCAAGAAGTGCTGGAACAATGTGAAGTATGCAAAAAGTTTGCCAAAAGCAAAACCCCGCCAAAATCAGTACTTCCCATCCACACACAATTACCTTTCAAGGTATGGGCTCTTGAAATTGTTGGCCCCATGCCAGGGAAACACAATGATAAGAAATACATCATCACCGCCATTGACTTTGCGACATGTTGGCCAGTAGCCCAAGCAGTAAAATCTCACACGGGCAACGACGTACAACAATTCATTGGCAAAGAGATAATCAGCAAGTTTGGAAAGCCAGAACTCCTGATAACCAATGGGGGAAAATAAAGAACCTCCAAAAACACCAACATGTATCTCACAAAGAATGGGGTCAAACACACTGTAACTACGCCATACCACCCACAGGCCAATGGGCGAGTTGAGAGGCTAAATGGTAGCCTCGTGCAAGCCTTGGCCAAACTCACAGCCGGCAAGCCTGAGGACTGGCATAAGCAGCTATCAACTGCGCTACTTATGTGTTGAACCCGCGTGAACAGATCCACCGGGAAAAGTCTGTTTGAACTGGTATACAGCACACAGCCAAATATCATTCAAGCATTGACAGGACCTAAGCTGGAAATCCCAAGCAAGGTTCCCCCACACTCAGACCCCCATGTTGCAGAAGCAAACAAAGGACAAGCAGAGAAAGAAGAGGAGCGTTTGCAGAAGACCTTTGTCCCCATCCGCAACAGACATGAAGTGTGGGTCATGAATGTTGATAAGAGCAAGCTACAACCCGAGAAAGTGGGGCCGGCGATCATTCTGAAGGTAAACAACAATAACACTTACCTTGTGCAAGGACTCGGAAAACGCAAGCAGGACAAGGTCCTCCACCATGATTGCCTCAGACCTTGCAAAGCACAACAAAAACAATGCAAAGCCGCTCTACCCGCCACCGAACAACAACTAGTCCAGTATGGCGCTCGGGCTCCTGACGACCTCCCCGATGACCTACCCCCAGAGGAGGCCAACTTTCAGCAGGGGGTGTCAAAACTGCAGGCTTGACCCGCCAGCAAGGTTCCAACCAAGCGGGTTCATGACCTGCAATCTGATTATCTGGTTACCCAAAGCCAAACCAAGAAGTTGACTCAAATTACCAAATCCAACAAGATGAACAGATAAGAATCCTATACAGTGGATGGCTCGTTTTAGCGCTTGACTCATTAACAGGATCAAGCCACCTCCTTGCCTATCCAACCATGTGACCAGCACTCATGTTCCTACTAACCATGGATTCACTACCACTATATAATTGTTATCTCCCAATAAAGATAATTATCTAGTTTCCAAATATTTTTCCCCTTGTAACTCTGCTAAAAAGCACAGTTACAACAATACTCCACTGAATTCAACCTATATGCTTCTCAGGTGCTTGCAAGGTATTTTATGTAAGTATGTGTCAATTTCAGCTGCCAGCTTGGCCATTGATTTAAGTATAAAATAATATAAAAATGAACTATTTTAAAAATTCTTATAACCTGACTGTATGTATACTGCAGTACAGACAAACTCAATTTACACAAGTTAATTACTATTAACTTATATGACAATGAGTGCTAACCATTTTTATTTGTTTGATGATCAACTTATGTCTGCTCTTGATTGATTTTGGATAGTTTATCTCACCCACTGTGAGAAGTACAGTATCTACTTTTACAGTCAAGGATTCAGAAAATGTGAGAGTTGAAGGTTTTTTAAACATATGAAAGTTATTTTTATTAATGTTCTTAATTGTTTTGGGCAAAAATTAGCACTGTATTAAATTTGATGAGAAAAGTTTGGTGTAAAAATAAACCTTGTTTAAAAAACATTCATATAAAATATTGTTACTAGACAATTTTTTATTTTATCAAAAATTTTTAGTGTGAAGAAAAAGGTAGGAAAACAAGAAAAGAAAATATTGATATCATACCTTATAATTTAGCTTGATCTCATTTTTTTAAAAAATTACCCTTTTCCCATCATTTTTTTAAATTGTGGGAAAATGGTACAGGAAAGCTATGATGGACTGGCAGGCTGGCCCATTCTGAAAGCTTAAAACTAAAATAATTTTTCAAATGCTTACAACATTGTTGACTATCACTATTAGCGTGACCAAGGCCATAAATCACTATTACGCAGTTGACGGAGCAATAAGAGGAAAAGAGCAAATAGTGTGCTGCAATAACTTATGTGATGTTTAACCATTAATGTCAGTAGCAGAACTTTGCATCCTACCCCACACTAATTATAAATGTGGATGCTTATTATCGGGCGGTTTAGCTAAACGTTGTGACTGTTTTTGCATCTACAAACATCTGACAGATAAGTTATTTCATCTATATTATCAACAGTAGGGATGTATGGCTAATTGACTTTAAGATAATTTCTTTACCAACTGCATCCTTGTTATCCTTCAAAAAGAATGTTTTAATAAACAACTGGTATGCGAGATAAAATGATTTAATTGGCCTCTGTGCTATGCAACTATGTTAAAAATTATTATTGGTTTGAAACAAAGCTGCTTTGCTCCCACTAACAAGTTTGAAAAATACAAGTCAAGATAATCATTCTAAAGAATATCAGTAAAGCCTGAAGGATAGATGAGCCCAGAGGATTAAATGAGCCAAAAATTCATCACAAATTATATTATATTTCTGCCAATCAAATCCAACTCCAATCAAAGTAATTCAGAAGTATTCTGTTTAACGCCCATTGCAAACATTTAGTCATACATAAGCCGTAAAATAAATAATAACTGTCGTTAAAGGTGATTTAACTATCCATCTTTGAAATCAGGATGAATTTTGGTGATGCTCTCAAATTCAACTATAAACTTCCCTTCTTTGTAGCGCTGGCCCTTTTCAAACGCATACACCTACGAAAGTTAATCAGGGTTATGTTAAAAACGTACGTATTTCCATCCCATATTAGTAGCACAAACAGCACATCGAATATCAGCGACAGTATGCAACCCAGTAATTAAAACTCGATCCTCTTTAGGGCCTAAGGATACATTGACACTAGCAACCAACTAAGTCCTAAAGAAAAGTGAGGTCTTACACTTTGTCAATTAAGTATCCTTTTCCTGATCTTCCTTGAAAAGCCTAACCATGTTTTAATCATGACTTTGGCGCAGAATAATACCTTGGAGATGATGTCGCTGTGATGAGCTATATGAGTCTGGCAAGTATTGCACGCATAAATCAAATCGGTATCGTCATCCAAATACACAACAGCTTTTTGTTCAGGCATGAGTGTTTAAGAACTAGTTTTGAAGAGCAGTGAAGTAGAGCATTCCGGCAAGAAGAGTTTGGCGCACTACTATGCTTTTGCTGTCATGGATGTGTAACTGTTACCAATAAATATGTCTCGGTTTACAACGCAGCCTTTTAAGGCTAGCAAAAGGGTTCCAATCCTATTTCCAATTTTGCGCAACAACCAAAGCTCCACTTCTTATTCCCAATATAAATACTCAATCAAGCCAACGATTTAAACAGTCATAACTTTAAGGCTTTTGAAGCTTCTACGTCAACAGTCTAAACTAGAAACAAGACAATGCTTCACCCCACGGCGGTATCTCTTAAATAAAAGCAAATCGAAATAATGTTCATAATTATATAAAAAACATATATTCTAAAAATATTGACCACTATATGCTGCTAAAGTTAGTACACACAAGAAAAGATCTTAGAGCTAAAAGTAAACTTCCAACCCTATAACAATATTTATACTACATCCCCTGCTCTGGTATAATATTTCCCATCCTGCAGATCAAAGGTAAGAAAGCAAAAGTCAAAATAAAATTATTATTGATTTTGATTCTTTTTAAAGTTGTCTGATTTTATGTAGATTGGTATTTGAAATCTATTTACTGGGTTTTCATCCACCAGCAATTCATTTTTAAGATAAAAATAATAACTGCTACCATAAGAACTCTCTGTTAAGCCTTATACACAAAATGTCAGCAATGTCAATTTTTCCTTATCCAAACCCCAAGGTATGGCACAGGGTTTGAACCCAGAGCATAATTTCCCGTGGCCCGCCAGTTCAGAAGGCCAGGAGCTTGGCTGTAAGAGAGGGGGGCTAAATTAACTAAGTTCAGCTCCCATCCCGGAGGGAAAACACACCAGGATACCATCCAGTGTAGAACTGGTATGACCACTCATACAGGTGCCCAGAGAGAGGACACATGGGACAACTGGAAAAAGTAGGGGTCCAAACCCATCAGAACCATTCCACCAGACAACCAAGGGGTACATCTGAGGGTGGGCTCAAGGGGAGATGACTTAGCCTTGGGACAGAGGGCTCAGCCTTCAAGGTATGAGAAACCACAGAGACATCTGCTTCTGAGAGGGCTGCAAGGTCAGAATTGGGGAGGCAAACTCAAGGTTGTCACAGGTGAGGCTTTTGACAAGATGTTCACCAATATCAAACATGTCTTAGGCATGGCCGGAAAGATTCTTGAGCAGATACAGGAGATGAGTGAGAACCTTTCTCACATAGTAGGCCAAAGAAGACAAACATTCCCAGAGGTCTGGGAAAGTGGACCAGATCATCACCAATACTGAAGCTAGGATGAAGACCACAAACTTGACCAATGGGACCAACATAGGGTGGTACCAGGAAATTGGAGGCTTTTTCTTTGAGAGGACAAGTGAAGCCAACAAATATATACCAGGTAAAACAGGGGTATTTTTTGAGACCCAAGAACAAAAAAGACTTTGAACCCTGTTTAAACAGTTAGAAACAAGAAGAAAGGTCTTTACTGAGTGTGAATAAGTTTTCAAAGCAAAGGCAAAGCAAAAACTCAAGAATTTCAAACTTAAAGCAAGATAATATATAGATTTTAATACTGATATTTATGTTTGAGCTTGAATTTTGAAATCAAAAGTGGTAAGCCTTAATGCCTATACTAAAGTTAACTCTAGGAGCTTTGAAGGAGACGCTGTAGACTTGAAAGCAATGTATAGGGTAAGGGAAGTCCAACACTTTTACTAACAACTAATAGAAAATAAAGAGCCAACAAAAGGGGGCCCTAATTTTGAAATTTGAAATTTTTTAAAAGCTTAACTTTCATTAAGTAAGAATGAGCAAGCAGGGGACTGAAAGCCCTCTGTCTTGTTTTAAAGGATAGGATTTGAGTTTAAAGGTCACCTGACCCAGACCTTGGATCTGGTTGACCAGGAGAGAGATTTTACAAGGATGATTCAGGTGGGTTGAAGTATTTTCCAGCAATTTCTGTGTTGAATTCTGATTGGCTGATGCCTATGGGTGCTTCAGGGTATCATTGACTTTAGCTTGAGTGAATTTTGGCAACTTGACAGAAACACACCCTGATTGGTTATGCTCCATCTGTTTTAAATGAGGGCAGAACCAAGCCAACAAGTAGTCCAAATTAATCAGGGATTCTTCCCAAGTGGGAACAGAAAACCGCACATCAGTAGTTAACACCTGAGAGAGGTATGCCAATACAAATCTCTTGTCAATTTTGTGAGCTAAATAATCAAGGAAATTAAGAGTTTTAGCTGGATTTTGAGTGGATTTCTTAGTGTGATGAGGAAAGATTGTCCTATCCAGAGCCAAAGGGGGAAGTAACTTTACATTGGCCTCCCACAGCCTATCAATATTGAACCTGTGTCAGGAAACGTCCTGACATATCTTATGTTATAAAAATGCCTTAGGAAAACTCTAATAATCTCCACGGTCACAATGCTAGTTTGATGACTCTCCTAGCTGCTTTAGACAATGAGTTATGGCTTCTTAAAGTTTGGCTGCCAGTTGAGCTTCCTAACTAGTGCAAAATGACACAAATATGCAACCAAGACACAAGAGTTGATATGAATATTAATTTGAGTATAACTCAGCAACCACAGGACAAATTTGGACGTCCAAACATGCATTTTTAAGCCAAACACCAGGAGAATTGATCTAAGCTATTTTTATATCAAACATAGATGCAAAGCCTAATGTGCTGGATTTTACAAAGAAATATGAGGCATGCTGTTCAGAAGATGCCCCAAACCCCAGCCCAATGTCACCAACAGAGTTCCTAAGACTGTCCAGAAGATTTAAGAAGATTATAAAGAATCTGTCAGGAATGACAATTTGGATGCACCTGAATCCCAAAGTACAGAACTGGAGTCAAACCCTGAACAAAACCCTTTACAGACCATCAGTTTCAAAGGCTGAAAACCTGACAGTCCACTACCAATTGACAAAGTTGTTGCCAACCCATCAGGACTCAAACCCTTAACCACCACGTAGGGTTCTGCAAGCAAACTGCCAGTGCAAGATGCCGTTAATTTCCCCAAGGTGCCAATACTTGATACCAGCGGTTTGCTTGGTGAACTGCACGAGTCCCCCAATGTGAGTTGTTACAAACTCCCCCAAAGCCCAGGAAGTGGCACTGAAATTGAAGGTGCGCCCAACGCCCAAGTCATTAAACAGAAGGATTCAAAGTCTTCTCATCCCAAAGCAGCCAGTGGCAACCCACCTGTGTCAAGCATCAGACTGCTATCTAAGACCCCTGATGCCAAACGGCCTGAGCTCAAGAAAACCAAACAGGAAATGAAGCCTGGCAGCGCGGTATAAGTACCTGCCAGGTCAAGATTAATCCTCATTGCCATTTTAAAATAAAGATTATGAGATATTGGTTTCCCCAATTATTGCAGTATTTGTTCCTTTCTCATCTTCCAGTTAACTCAAAGATTATCTGACCCTCCTGCCAACCTGTCAGATATGTATTGTCTGCCAGGGGTTCTTTTGGTCCTGTCTATTTCATAGAATACCTCTTGAAGCCCGAGTATAAGGACTACACTACAGACAAAATATTACCCAGAACTCCTTGGCCAGAACCAAAGAGTTAACCAGATACAACCAGAAAGGCCCTTGGTATGTTATCAAGCCCCACCTGTTCAGAAATAAATACAACTTCCTTCCTGCCTATCAACTAGACATGAAACCACTTGTCACCCCCAAACCAATGTCTACATCCGCTGCTGAGCTCTCCCTGGACCATACCAAAAAGCTATTTGGGATTGTATATATCACTCTTGCGGGAGTAATAGATACTATTGTTCCCGCCGCCAGCCCGTGGTCATGGGTGGGCAAGTCAATGTCCTACCTCATTAAATTAGCACCAATCCTTTGGTGGGCTCTTCCCACTCAGTCCGCAAACTGCCCGTTCCCAAACACTAGCAAGCTGGCAGATCAGGGTTGGTTCCCTGACACCCAGGCTAAAGCGGAGGGTAATGTCATGGTAGGTTCTATAATGACGGGAATTATTTTCCCAAGTCAGAAAGCTCAGAAAACCGTAAAGGCATTAACTAAATTGACAGATTTAAATCAAACAGTTGATTAAAAACGGGTTAATACTGCTTTGGTTTGTCATTTGGATCCAATTTCTCTTTGCAAACTGACGTTGATAAATCAACGTAATCTGAGAGTCACTCAATACAATCTTATTTATCAGAAATTGGTCACACAAGGATTTTTTTGCAAACTGGTCAAGGTACTCTCTAGACAATGAAGAAGGGATAGGAGCCAAGGATCCAGGTGGTATTGCTTAGTCAAATTTTGATATATACGGGAAAATTTTCACTGTTCAACTCTTAAGAGTTGAGTCCTCCCTAAAATTTTTACTCAAATAAAATCAAATATCCTCCTAGTCTAACTTTATTTTATCATGCATCCTGTAGTTAGCCTGTAGCGCTACATCATCTATAATTTGATTCAAAGTCAAATTATCACCAGAAGATGGGATCCTGCCGTTGGCACCTTGTCGTTGTCTCCCAATGTTAATCTAATGCCACAGAATCTTGGAGTTTTCCCTACTGTATCTGAAGCTGAGACACTTTCCCCCTCTAAATGTCCCAAGTTCTACACATAAGACACCCTGATCCTCTTCCAGGCAATTTATCTAGGACTTTTTTTTTGGTTAGGTTTAATCATTTTGCTTAATCCTAGTGCATCTTTTGAAAATTTTACCAAACAGTATTTGAAGCTTTGTTGGTGGTTAACCATCAACTCCATGTGGATCTGGGGGGTGATTTCCCATCACCTGGAGACTACTTCTTATTATCTGATCATTTCTGCCACACCATGATGGTTTCTGTCAAGGATCCAGCCTGTGGGGGGGGGGTCTTGAGAACTTACAGGCAGTAGGCCTGCAGGTCCTGCGGGATAGGCTCACCACAAGATTGGAGCTAACTTTACAATATAAGATAATTATTTGCCCAGAAGAGCCCAGGGGCTGCTAGCAGGCACCATTGAATCAATCAGGCCGGTGAGGGTGATGTACATCACCCCAAATATCTGTATGGAAGTGGATTCATTGGTCACAACGGATTCCTGCGGGCGGTTGGGCCGCAGGGTGAGAGGTGGTGTCATTTGAACTAGATAGGCGGGCAGGTAGTTGTACTTGTTGTGGAACAGCAGGGGAGGTATGATGACCTGAGTTCCTTCTCTACCAATGGTCTCAGTTTCTCTAGTTCTGGCTTCCGGGTTGTAGATTAGGATTTCTTCTTGGGTGAATTACAAATAAGCCGGGTTGGGTGGGTATTCTGTGAAATGTACCGGGCCAAAGGGAGCTCCTGGTGGACAATATAGTTTGGGTGGTTGGTCCGCAGTTTCTTGGGGTTGTTGGGTGTGAGGTACAGAACCGCAGGAAGTAGACTGCAAATAAAATAAAACTAAAATCAAAAATGTAATAACCTGGTTGAAACAAAGGTTCATGTCACTTTATTGCAAGAATGGCAATGGGCAACTTCCTGGCGGCCCAGAGTATAAGTATACCCATCTGCCATGGAGAAACTTTTACAATTTCCTTTGGGCCTGATGATACTGTCTACCAGGGTTTTGCAGCTCTTGGTGGCATCCATTGCAAAAGATATTTCATTGGCTGGCTTGAACTGAAAAGACTCAAATTTTCCTTTCAGGTTGCATTTCAGAATTGTCAATTCTTCCCCTCTGGAAACTCAGGCCCAGGAGCGGGAATCAAACCCTGACCCTGGATTCCCCCAGGCTACCGGGCCTGTGAACTGCGGGACCGCCCACCCGAGTTTTTCTGGGATTGAGCCCCCTGCAAGCTGATACTGAGAATGATGGCCCATGTAGCAAAACAGGCCAAACCAAGGAAATTATTGCACCAAATGGAAGACTAATCACAGCACCTAATATAGGTGCTTAAGTGGCAACTATTAGCTTCATGAATTTGAAGTCTACACCAGCGGCCAATCAGGAGCTAACCCAGGGAAGAGGCACGGGCCTGCGGCCTGGTCCCATGACCACAGCTCTAAAGCAAGATAATAAGGTAGCCAAATTGAGATTCTTGGCCAATGAAAGAACTCCCGGGCTGAGTGCCATTTGCTGCCTTTGGACCTGAGCCCCCAATTCCCCTGGCCCTGCTTTTCCCAATGTCCTGATGAATTCCCCATGGAAAATGCTAAGTTTGGAGGTGGGGTGCTATATAGTCCAAAGGACCCCGCTCTCCAAACTTATCACCATTTTTGAATAAAGGTTATGTTACTTTGGCTTATACAGCTATTGTCATATTTTGTATTTGCCAACTATCAATTCAGTTCAAGATCTCCCAGCCCTTCTGCCCCACCACCTGCAGCTTTTTGTCCACCTGGTGCACCCTTTGGGCCTGTTCACTTCACTGATTATCCCTTGAAGCCTGAGTACAAGGATTATACACCAGAAAAAATCCTTGAACTTGGTCTGTTGGCCCGCATCCAATCTGCTATTAGATACAACTGCCAAGGCTGGGGATATTCTCCACCCCAAAACTATTTAGAGGAAAATTAAACTATTTTCTGGCCTACAATATCTATATGGAACCACCTGTAACACCAAAACCCATACCAGCTTTTTTGCCTGGCCTTCCAACTGACCATACCAGCAAGCTCTTTGGAATAGTGTACATCACCCTCACGGGGGTGATGGACACCATCATACCGGCAGCTGGCCCGTGGTCTTGGGTGGGAAAGTCTGCTTCCTACCTTCTAAAGTTAGCTCCTCTCTTGTGGTGGGCCCTTCCTGCAAAACCCCCTGGCCCAAGTTACCCCTGAAAACGGCAAGCCAGTTGCCCAAGACTGGATCCCTGACATTATGGCAATCTTTTTAAAACCTGGTACCCTGAGCCCCAAGACGTTGTTATTTATTTGGGCATCTTGTATGCTTTTGTTATTGATAATCACTTATTACACCTATAAGATGAACATGAACCTGATCTCTTCCATGTGGAAGAATGCAAACCCAAACAACCCAAAAAGAACCAATACTGCCGCCACTGATACTAACAAGGCCCCCTCCTCCCAAGTGCAAAATTTAATTGTAAACCAGTCCCTCACAAAGGTTGAGATGCCCCGGATGGGGAAGCTTACACTCAAGGAAGCCTGACACGTCATGCCAGTCCTCTGCCTGCACTTATGGACTAACACCCTCTCTTACTCCAGTGACACTGAGAAGGTACTTGTGTAAAGCCCAGCTGTATGGACACAGCAGAACTTACTTTATATAATTAAAGAGAAAAATAGATAGAAAGAGATTGGGTTGAACTTCAATGATAGCTTAGCTATCAGATATTCATAGGGTGTTTATTTATAGTATCTCCCACTGTGAAAAGTTTTGCAAGTGGGAGTGCAAGCAGGGAATGGAGAATCTCAAAAGACTGGGTGATGAAGATTGAAATCAGGCATTTAGAATATAGCCAAACCTTTGTTCTTCTACTATCTGGGTCTGTATTGTCAATTCTTGGTTGTAGTCAATGGCTTACTATCATGAGGGGAAATGGGCCTAAGTCTTCCTCAAGGTCTAATTTTAGACTGGGTAGTAAGGTTTGGCAAGAGTCTGGAACAAGCCATGTGGTCTGGGCTCCGGATCCCCATTGGTTTGTTCCAGGATTGATGGCCAGGGCTTGTATTTTGTTCCTGAATTGTTCAAGGACTGCATGGACCGCTTCTATTTTTATCCCCTAATTCTGGGACTTATCTGATTGGTTCCTCTCAAGGGTTTGTGTTAAAATTGGTTTTAAGCGCAAGATGGTCTCTTAACAGGTACTTGTTTATTATTAAATAATGCTCAAAATATAAAGAGCTTTAAAATGAGTGGTTGATAATTCATTTTGCTTTCGTATTTGCTGAGATACACTTGCATGAATGATATCATTTCATGCAACATGAGTTCATGCAGGGGGGATTGCTTTTGCTTGATTTAGCTCTCGATTGGCCTTTTTAACCTGACTTATTTTATTAATATGAATTGTAGGCGCTGTTAAGAGCTTTTGAATGCAGGTTTGGTCATTGATGTCCGTTGATTAAGAGCTGAGATATGATTGCATGAATTACGTCATCTATGCAACCATGACATCATGCTTAATGAGACAATAGCATCTCAATCAGGCATTTCACAATTCTTCCCCTTTTGCACTAGACTGTGCTTATTTTTCAATTTGATCCTTATTCAGAGCTTATGTCAGGAGTGATCCTGACAACTTGGGGTCGCTTTCATGCTCTCAGGAGACGCTCTAGACTGGTTTGGCAAAGCCACAGCAGAAGATGTAGAATTCTGTTTGGACTATGCCAAGTTTGAGACTGAGTTAATGACAACTGGGGAGGATTGCGACACCAGATATTACGCCCTGAACTCCTTTCTAAAGATCCAACAAGGCTCCTGACCTATTCAGGCATACATTGAAAAATTCCTAAAAATGAAGACCCACACCCAACTTGAGGACAAATTGTCAGCCATCATATTCCAAAAAGGAGTGAACCCAGCCATGAAGGACCTACTGAAACATCTCCTGCCCACCCTTGGCTTGAAAGACCTGGCCCCCTTGTGCAAGGGCCTCAGCATGAATCAAGAGAATGCTGAGCCCTCCCAGACCCGCCAAACCCAAGCCGCCACACCCAATAGAGGGAGAACAACCCCTGAGGAACTTCAAAGACACTAAAGAGAAGGACTCTGTTTCCACTGCCATGAAGCAGGCTACTTGTCCAGAGCCTGCCCTAAGAAAACCCCTGCTCCTGTCTCTTTGGCCCAAATAAACGCTTCTTCCCAGTCTTACAAGTTCATCCTGGTACCTGTGAACGTCAGAGGAACAATTCAAAAACTAAAGGCGTTCATTGACACTGGAGAAGATGAGAGTTTCATTGACGCTGACTTAGCCCAAGAACTAGGCCTGTCCGCCTCTGGGAACTGTCTCCAGATCATAATGAGAAATAGCACCAAGGATACAGGATACAAATGCAAACAAGAACTACCCTTGGTAATAGGAAACAACACATACCCATCATCTTTCATTGTGTTGAAAGGCCTACCACACCCCCTCATCCTTGGGGACTCCTGGTCAAACAGACATGGCCTCATCCTCAACTACCGAGAATAGAACGTCACCTTAGGTGATGAGGGAAACCACAACACTGTACCTTTCTGCACCAACCCAGAGGAACTTACCCAACAGCTCATGAACATACAGATTGAACCAAGCGTGGGTGTCCTACCTGCCTCCCTAAGGAAGTGGACCCACTTTTTCAGCAAAGAGGCGGCCATCTGCCTCCCCAAACACACCAAGTATGATCACACTATTGACCTCCTGCCTGGCACCAAACCCAAACACAGACCCATCTATAGCTGCAACCACAAGGAGCAGCTGGCACTCAAGGTGCTATCAAATAAATGTCCAAGAAAGGCTTCATCTGTGTGTCCAAGAGCCCTTGTTTGTCTCCAATGCTGTTTGTGGGCAAAAAGGATGGCGGCATGCGCCTGTGCGTTAACTACCAGAAATTGAACAAGATAACCATAAAGAATTGCTACCCCATACCTAATGCCAATAACTTGTGTGATGTGCTGACAGGCGCTTGGGTGTACTCCAAGATCAACCTTTGAGACGTGTTCAATCAAATCCAAATTAAAGAAGGCGACAAGTACAAAACAGCGTTCAAGACCAGGTATGGACTCTACAAATACCTGGTGATTCCATTTGGACTATGCAACGCCCCTAGCACCTTCCAGTGCATGATAAACACAGTACTGGGCAAATACCTTGACCAGTTTTGCGTGGCCTACCTTGACAACATCCTCATCTATAGCAAGACCCACAAAGAGCACCTGCTCCACCTAGATCTAATCCTGAACAAACTCTCTCAAGCCAACTTACATGTGAAACTCAAGAAATGTGAATTATTCCAACCAGAAGTGGAATTCCTGGGCTATGTAGTGGGAACCGGAGGATTTTCAATGGCCCAGGATAATGTGAATGCTGTAACCTCTTGGCCTACCCCCACGTGCCAGAAGGATGTCAGAAGTTTCCTGGGATTAGCAAACTATTTCAGGGACTTCATAAAAAAATTCTTCTATCACGTTGCTGCTGACCAGACTCTGCTCAGACAAGGACCAGTTTGTCTGGACCAATGATTGCACATCAGCATTTGAGACCCTGAAGCAGGCCTTTACTTCCGCCCCTGTCTTTTCCATGCCTGACCCATCCAAACCTTTTGTGCTTGAAACTGAAGCGTCCAATTTTGTGGTGGGCGGGGTCCTTCTTCAGGAAAGAGGGGATTATATGCTACATCCTGTAGCATATTACTCTAAGAATATGCTGCCTGCAGAAGGAAACTACCTGATTTATGGCAAAGAAATGCTAGCCATTATGAATACCCTGAAACATTGGCGCCAGTACCTCTGTGGCGCTGAATTCCCAGTAAAGGTCCTGACAGACCACAAGAACTTGGTCTATTTCTTCAAACCACGCCAGCTTAACCAACAACAAGCAAGATGGGCCTTAGAACTGGCCAATTACACCCTGACCATAGACTACAAGCCAGGAAAGGTGAACGTAGTACCTGACACCCTGAGTAGAAGAACTGACATGGCACCCACTCACATAGAAACTTGTGGCCACAACACTCAAGTTCTCTTGGACCCAGTTAGCCTAGGCATCTACCTGGGATTAATGAAGATCAGAGCCAGCAAACCAAAAGTACTGAAGGCCCAATCACTCAAAAAATTCACCAAAATCATGATTTCTAACCTTTCAAAATTCTTGGCTAGCGCCCACTACCAAAAAAGCTACTTATTGAAGGGAACAACACTAATGCTCCACAACAGGATCTTTGTGCCAGAAGGAAGTATCAGGACCAACATCTTGAGATACTATCGCAATTCAGAGATGGCTAGACACCCAGGGAGACTCAAGACCCTCTGAAGCATCAGAAGAAACTTTGCCTGGCCAAAAATGGACCAAGAAGTAAGCATGTACTTGAAGGGATGTGAGACCTGTAGGTGGACCAAAACTTGAAAAAACAAACCTGAAGGACTCCTAAGACCCTTGGATATACCCCATGGACCCTGGAGATCTGTTTCCATTAACTACATTGTGGAACTACCCCCCATCTCTCTCCTTCAATGCAATCCTGGTCATGGTAGACTGCTTCACCAAGATGGCATACTTTGTACCAACCACCACTCATTGCACAGCAGTGGAGACAGCCCAACACTTCCACAACCGCATTCTCACTCAACACGGAACACCTGAGGAAATCATCACAGACAGAGGATCTCAGTTCATGTCAAACTACTGGACACAGGTAATGAAAGACTTGGGAATCAATTGGTGTGTATTTACCTCCTATCACCCACAGACAGACGGCCAAACCAAAAGAGTGAACCAGATCCTTGAACAATACCTTTGATGCTATGCCAACGCCAACCAGGACAATTGGGCCAACATGCTTCCCATGGCCCAGTTTGCATACAATAGTAAAGACCATGCCTCCACTGGAATGTCCCCATTCAAAGCCAACTACGGGGTTGATCCCACCTGGGATCCCAAGATTGGCGAGAAGGAAACTAACACCACTGGATGTTCCTGGGTTGAACAGATCCACGACACACAAAAAACATGCTTGACCAATCTGAACTTTGCAGTGCAAACCTACAAAGCCTTTGCCGACTGCAAACAAACACCAGGCCAACCCTTGCAAGTTGGGGATGAAGTATATCTGGACTCCTAGAATGTGCCCCTACATGTGCCCTGTAGTAAGTTAGCTCACAGAAGAAGTGGTCCCCACAAGATCACCAAACTAGTTGGAGAAGTTGCCTATAAACTAGACCTACTCCCCTCCTGGAAGATTCATAATGTATTCCACCAATTCCTGTTGTTTAAAAAGGATGGGAATTCACTCCCCCACCAACAGCTCAAGAAAAACCCCCCACCCATCCAGACAGGCTGTGCCAAGGAATATGAAGTTGAATATGTACACGGTGACAGAACCCACTACCAGAAACCACAGTATTACATCAAGTGGAAAGGATACCTGCTAGAAGAAAGTACTTGGGAACTGCTGAGCAACCTGACTAATGCCCAAAAAGATGTTCAACTCTACCTGAACAAGAAGAATTAGAAGGGAGGGCTCTCAGGGGAAGAAGGGGATGATGTCAGGATTGACAATTCTTCCCCTCTGGAAACCCAGGACCGGGACCAGGAGCGGGAATCAAAATCTGACCCTGGATTCCCCCGGGCCACCAGGCCTGTGGACCACCCGCCCGCGCCTTTCTGGGATCAAGCCCCCACAAGCTGATACCAAGAATGTTGACCCATGCAGTAAAACGTGCCAAACCAAGGAAATTATTGCACCAAATGGAAGACTAATCACAGTGCCTAATGGAGGTACTGATTTGGCAACCATTAGCTTCATGAACTTTCAGTCTACACCAGCAACCAATCAAGAGACAACCCAGGAAAGAGGCACAGGCCCGCGGCCCATGACCACGACACTAAAGCAAGATAATCAGGTAACCAAATCAAGATTCTTGACCAATGAAAGAACTCCCAGGCCGGGTGCCATTTTGCTGCCTTGGACCAGAGCACCCAGTTCCCCCGGGCCTGCCTTTCCCAATGCCCTGATGAACCCCCCATGGAAATTATTAAGTTTGGAGGTGGGGTGTTATATAGACTAAAGGACCCCACACCCCAAACTTATTGCCATTTTTGATTAAAGGTTATGTTACTTTGGCTTATACAGCTATTGCCTTATTTTGTATTTGCCATCTACCAATTCAGTTCAAGATCATCTGGTCCTCCTGCCCCACTGCCTGCAGTTTTCTGTCCACCTGGAGCTCCCTTTAGGGGTAGGACACGCCATTTCAAAAACGGCATCTTGAAAAACGCCATCTTGAATTTAATTTGAGATGGCGTTTTTTGCGTTAGTGATTTTAAATCACAAAAAAATAAAATAAAATAGTTAAAATTTACATATACTTTTATAATACAGCATCTCAAATTTACGCCATCTTAATTCTGTCACTTCAAGTCAGATTAATTAGATCTTATTTCGTTAACTTTATTTACATATGAAATCACTTAGTGTGGGGCGTGTTTACGCCATCTTGACTTTTATGTCATTTCAAATTACGCCATCTATCCTAAACTAAAATAAGTTAATACCCAAACTAAAATAAAGCCTGTGGTATAGTTCCAGAAGATGTTCCTATAGTACTAATCTAAGACACTTATAAAAGGAACAACCTAAAAAAACGCCACTATGATAGTCCTTCTAGTGATTGTCATTGCTGGGTAAAAAAACCAGGTTTGTTGTATGTAATTTATAACTTTATTATACATAGATACACTGATAAGGAATCTCTTAATAAAATATTTTAATAGTGATTTTAATGTAAAAGGGGGTGATTACGCCATTTTGATTTATGTCACTTCAAATTCCACCGAGTTTCATGTCACCCAATTGATTCAATGAGCACAATGGATAGGGGAAAATAAGGGGAAATTACATATGACGCCAGGCTACGCTATATTAATTCCCCCACTGAAATTCTTGTTTTCCACTTGAAAAAGTACATTTTCACGTAAAACCATATTAATAAAGAATGTAAGAAATTAACTGAAACTTTGCAAATATATATTTTTGGCCTCCTTTTAGCAACTGGGTACTTTTTAACCCCAGTTGTATAAGCTAGATTTTGAGAAATGCAAGTTTTACTATTTGGCCCAGTTGAGGTAGCTCCACCAGGAATTTGTTAATTTAATATAAAAAATGGTCAAAAACACTGTTTTTGAGCTACAGCATCTCGATTACCTCACTTCAAAAACGCCATCTCAAGAGCAAGTTTTCAGTCAAAACTCAAAGTTTTGCCTACTTGCGTTACTAATAAAAAAATTATTTTTTCAAAAAAAAACATTGAAATTTTGATAGTATATATTATTTGATCTCCTCTACAATTTTATTTAAAAAATTGATACTTTTATATTAAAAACATTCTTGTTTTTCTCTTTAAAAACAACCCCCCAAATTGCTCATATTTTGATACTAATTCACTTTTAGATGCCTCCCAAGCCTACCACCAAAGCTGCGTCCAAGGCCTCAAAGGCCTCAAAGTCCAAGACCACTCCTCCAAAGGCCAAAACTACCCCTAAAAAGCAGCCTGCTAAGGGTAAAGCTCCCCCCAAGACCCCTACGCCCTCACCAGAGCCTGAGGAAACAAGCCCAACCCCTCCCCATTCTCCTTTTGTTTACTCCCCGTCAGACCCTCAAGAGAAGTTATTCAACTTTAACCACCACTCTGACCCCACTTCAGAGCCTGAGGATGAAGAAGAGCAGGAGCCTGATCCTGGTGCTCCTGCAGATGAGCCAATTGAGCTCTGGGATCTTAATACCATCCATAATGTATGCAACAGAAATGGCTCCTTTGCTGTGCCCCCAACTTACCCTACCAGCTATCTGATTATGACCAAGAAAGGGGGTGCTGGATTTTTACACAAGGGCTACAGCTTCAGCTACAACAACAAGAAGAAGCCCATCCGTCAGCATCACTTCAAATGTGATAACGTTGGCTGTCCAGCTAGACTCACCACCTATGGGTTCACTTGTTTTAAAGCCCTGACTATTGGACATGACTGTGCCAAGCCCTTTGATTCACTGTATCAACTGATCCGCTGGTTTCTTTGCCAGGTCATACCAACCACCAAAGACCAAACTGCAACTGAGGTCGTAAATGATGCACTTATTAATCTAAATTATACCCAACTTGCAACTGTTGGTGGCGCCTCAAAACTTCAGAGATATCTCACTGACCAGAGATATGCTCTGAGCACTGAAGGCGTCAGTGCTTCATCAATAAACCAGTTGATTTTAACTGAAGAGCAAAAGCTTTCACAGCACAAAGAGAGGTTTCTCCTTCACAATGATGGGCAACATGCCCCAGAGCGGATTATCTGCTTTGCTACCTCCCAGGATCTTTGCAACCTTTTAAAATGCAAGACCTGGCTTGCAGATGGCACCTTTTCCACCTGCCCAAAGCTCTTCAGCCAGCTTTGGAATATCCATGGGCAGGTTGGAAATCTGGTTCTTCCCCTTGTCTTCTTTTTCCTTCCTAATAAGAAGCAAGAAACCTATGTCCGGGCTCTAACAATATTAAAGGCCAAGCTTGATGAGATCCTCCCCACCATTGAAGAGGAGCCAAAGGAGACTAGAGGGCGCAAGAAAAAGGCCCAGTCAGAGGAATCCACCCCCATCAAGAAAAAGCCCAAAAGCCTTTCATACCATGAATACCTGGTAGTAGATTTTAAGCAGGCTCAGGCCAATGCTTTTATTAGAGTCTTCAAGAGCTCCCCTCAGGGATGCTACTTTCACTTTTGGCAGGCACTCTGCCGCTGCCTTCAAAAGTGCTCTGACCTCCATGAGCTGGTCTACACTGAAGGCACAAAGGAAGCAAAGGACGTGTTTAACTGCTTTGCTGCCCTTGCCCTTGTGCAGAAGGAGGAAACCAATGCCTTCTACGACGCTCTCCTCCACCATCCCTACATTATTGCCAACCAGGCAGCCTTTGCTCCATTCATAGAGTATTTTGAAACTCAATGGGTTGGAGTGTTTCAAGGAGCACGCCACATCATAAAAGGCGGTGACTCAATCACATGGAACTTCTTTAAGCAGGTAAAGGATGGCCTAATCAAGACCACCTCTTCTCTTGAAGGGTGACATAGTCAATTTGCCACAAGGGTCTGGGTTCAGAAGCCCAAATTCAACAAAATCATGGTCCATCTCAAGACTCAGCAGGCCATCTCCGCCCGCCTCTTTAAAACAGGCATGAAGACCAAGGATGATCCCCCAAGAAAACCAAAGCGGTGAAAAAGTATATAGAGATTAGCAAGGTGGTCCTTGCCTACTATCCCAAGGATAGCAAGCTTGAACATCTCCAAGCCATCTCTATTGCTCTTTCAACCAATGTATGATCCTTCCTCAATAAACACCACTCTATCTTCTCTCTTTTTCCCTTTACTTTTATCATTATTTTAGTTTTATTTAGTATTTGGTACAATTCTATGCTTATTTTAAAGTATATTTTGTAGTTAAAATCAATGAAAACAGTTATTTTTGGGATATTTTAACTTTTGGACTTTACGCAACCTTGTTGCTACTAATAGACCCCATTTTTTTATTGCAGATTTGGAATTCTGAGGCTTTTTTAAGCTTAGAAATGTTTTTTAAATTTTATTTTTGAGAATTTTTTAGAGTTTTTTGGGGGGTTCAAAAATCTAAAATTTTAGAACCGTTTTTTCTTAGTCAAAATGTCGTAAATCAAGATGGCGTTTTTACTAGTGAATTGAGATAGCAAAAATTTGAGATGCTGTATTTTGAGATGGCGTTTTTTGAGATGCTGTTTTTGAAATGGCGTGTCCTACCCCTTTAGGCCTGTTCACTTCACTGATTATCCCTTGAAGCCTGAGTACAAGGACTATACCCCAGAAAAGATACTCAAACTCAATCCTTTGGCCCGCATACAATCTGCTATTAGATACAACCGTCAAGGCCAGTGGATATTCTCAACACCAAAATTATTTAGAGGAAAATTCAACTACTTTCCTGCCTATAAAATCCATATGAACCTGCCCGTAACGCCAAAACCTATGCCTGCTTCTTTGCCTGACCTCCCAACCAACCATACCAGCAAGCTCTTCATAATAGTGTACATCACCCTCACAGGGGTGATGGACACTATCATACCAGCCTCTGGCCTGTGGTCTTGGGTGAGGAAGTCTGCTTCCTACCTTCTAAAGTTAGCTCCTCTCTTGTGGTGGGCTCTGCCTGCAAAAACTCCGGCCCAAGTTACCCCCAAAAATGGCGGGCCAGCCGCCCAAGACTGGATCCCTGACATTACAGGATTGGTCAACCTTGGGTGGCCTGCGTTCCACAGGAAGTTTCTTTGCTTCTCCTGCCACGGTAGCACAAGTTATTTCAGGATCCTTGGCTTGGCCTGCACTCTCATTGGTCAGGTTAACAGGAACCTTTGGTGTGGGAGGCCTTGATGCAAGTAATTCTCGTTCATCCAAACTCAGGAGATTCCCTGAAGTTGAATCACGCTCTGGTTTGAGTCCAGGAAACTGCAGGCAGCCAGTCCTATGGGCTGGCGGCCCGCAGGGTTTTGGGGTTTGATTCACGTAGTTGAGTTTTCCCCATAAACATAGTTAGCAGGAGTTTGTCATTTGTGACAGTTTCAGGTAATGTACACATAGTAGCTAGGACTTCACATTGGTTTATGACAGACATAGATTCTTTGATGAGTTATCCCATAATAAAACTTCAATTCTATGTTTGCTTCACTCTACCTTCCCCTTTTCTAGTCAATGCTGACCATTTAAGTTATAACATATGTTGAGATTATACTTCTGGGAAGTATAATAAACAAATAAAAGAGGAAGATTTAAGAGAAGAATGATACTTTATTGAATATAGATATAGAATGTTATATAGTATCATGGAAAGCCACATACTGTCTGTGTACTTCATGATGGTCATGTGGCTTATCCAAGTAATGTTCCTCTTAGGTCATGAGGCTTACTCAAGTTGTGTTCTGCTTAGGAGCTGGATTGTGTGATCCCTGTAATAGATGATTGAATGATAAGGATGCCACAGGTCTATTGATTAGAGGGTGAGCCATTCAGTGATCTATTTGGTGAACTGCTTGGGGTGTTAATTCCCCAAGAGGGAGTAATCAAAGATGTTGCAACATCTCCTCCTAGGGTGCTGGAAGGCGGAGCCTTAGAAATCTTTTTCAGAGAGTCAGGGATGCGTTCCTGGTACTGGTCCAGTTTGGCGTTGGGGACAGGGAGTCTAGAGTTTGTTGGCCTGTTCTAGCTTTGCACAGACGGAGGCAATTGTGATGCATATGTTTCAGTTCAGTTCAAGCCCCAATTCCTTTGATGAGGTAGGTATTGTTGGGTTTAACTTCCATGACAATGCCTGGCCCACATAATCCTGGGTCTAGCTTGTGCTGGTTGTGGTTGACAACCCAGATCTTGTCACTGGGTTGGAATCTTTCCTATTGTAGAGAGATTGCTTCTCTTGACTCTTTTACGTTCCATTTCCTCTTGGTCCTTCCTAGCTTGTTGTACATTGGGATCATTGGCTTCTGGCACTTTCTTGGGTAGCGGTAATCTGGGTCCTGCAGTTGTACTAACGAGGGTGGGCTTTTGCCCATAGACTAGCTTGTATGGACTTTTGCCAGTATTGCGGTTGACCCAAGTTTGGCAGGCCATGAGTGCTGTTGGAAGCATGTCAATCCATGCTTTTGGATTGTTAGCAGATAACTTACTGAGGGCTTCCACAAGTGCGCCGTTTAGTTGTTCTACTTGTCCATTTGCTTGTGGGTGGTATGGGCTGGCTGTGATTTGTCTTATCTCGTTCTTGGCAAGGTAGATGTTAGTGTCAATGGCTTTGAGTTTGGTGCCTCCATCCGTGATTAGGAGGTCAGGCTTTCCAAATTTGCCTATAATTTCCTTGCTAATGAATTGTCTCACATCATTGCCTTTGTGCTCCTTTGTGGCTTGTGCCACTGGCCATCTGGTTGCATAGTCAATAGCTGTTATGATGTACTTTTTCCCTTTATTTTCACCGGACATTGGTCCTACAATATCCAACAACCATACCTTGAAGGGCTGTGTGATGGATATGGGTACCACTGACTTGGGTGGTGCTTTGGTTTGGGTGTACTTTTCACAGACTTCACATTGCTCCAGTACTTCTTTGATGTCATCTAGCATATTGGGCCACCAGTAGCATGTTTTAAGGTACTCATATAGGTTCCTTCTACGGGTTTGTCCCAAGTCTATATGATATCTGATTATGGTGTCAATCTTCTGAGTTGACAGAACGTAGGGTACAGTGTCACCACTAGGAAGTATTCTGTGTAAAGTACCATATACGTTTTTGAACAGATGCTTATTCTTAAGGACCTTTTATTGTATGTCCATGGGGGTGCCTGGTGGAAAGCCTTCCTGGAGATTCCCCATGATGAGCATGGGCCAGTCAGGGTTGTCATCAGTGCTGAGGGCGTGCTTGCTGTACAACCTTAATAGGGTGTCTGCAGTAAGCATCTCTTTGCCCAGTTTGTATTTGATTTGCATGGGGTATCTCTGTATGAGACTCATCCACTTGGCTTGTCTCCTAAATAAATGCTGTTGGGTTTTGAAGAACACCAGTGATTTATGATTGGTGAGTACCTTGAATGTTTGAGCTCCTTCCAGATAAAAACACCACTTTAGGAGGCAATGTACAATAGCCACCAGTTCTTTGTCATGGATGGGGAATCTTTGTTTTCCGTCAGATAACTTTCTTGACTCATATGCAACAGGGAGGAACTCCTTCTCTGCAGTTTAGATGCGGAGTACTCCTCCTATAGCGCAGTCAGAGGCGTTGGTTTCTAACTCGTAGATCCCTTCTCGGTTTGGAAATTGGAGGATAGGGGCTGTGACCATTTGTTCTTTTAGCTGGCGGAAATGTTGGTCTTGTAGCGGGGTCCATACAAACTTGGTTGTTTTTCCTGTAATGGTTGATAAGGGAGCTGTTAGAGCGCCTCAGTTGGGGATGAATCTCCTGACGTAGGCAACCATGCCAAGGAAGGTGCGAGGTTCACTCTTGTTTCTGGGGGCTGGCATTTCAGTTATGGCGCGTATTTTCTCCGGGTCTGGTTTGATCCTGTCTTTGCTAACAATGTGGCTGAGAAAGGGGAGTTCCAACAAGAAGAAGTCACACTTTGATGGTTTGGCAATGAGTTAGTTTTCCTTGAGAGTGCAGAGGACTAGGTGTGACGGAAATAACTGGATAATATGATGCCATTTCTAAATGATGGGGAATAACCACCCAAATCCACATAGAATTGATGATTAACCACCAACGCGGCTTCAGATATTTTTTGTGAATTTTCCAATTGTAACTCCAGGATTAAGTAGAAAAATAAATCCTAACCAGAGTAAACCAAGATAAATGACCTGGGAAAGCATCAATACATCTTCAGCGTAGAATTCTGGGCATTGAGAAGTGACCCAATTTTCATCTTCAGGAATAGAGGGAGGAGCTACAAAATTGGCTGGCATGAAATTAACATTCTGCGGCGCCAACAACAATGTTTCCAATGCTGGGCCCCATCTTCCTGAAATGATTCTGTTCAGAATCAGATTGTACGGGATATACTGCAACAACCCAAGCACAGGATGCATTTTTAAAATTTAAAATTAGAACTTGGGATAATTGATTTTTATTGAGTAAATTTAGGAGGACTCAACTCTTAGAGTTGAAACAGGGAAAATTATTCAATATATATCAGAAAAATTGACTAAGCAATACCACCTGAGTCTTGATCTCCTATTTCTTTGGCATCTTCAAGTAAGTATCTAGTCCAGGTTGCAAAGAACCCTTGTGTGACCAGTTTCTGACAACCATGCCAATTAATGAGCTTATATCAGGTAACCCTCATATTACGCTGATTTATCAACGTCAGTTTACAAGGGGGAGCTGGTTTCAGCTGGCATACTGGAGCAGCCATGACCCATTTTTGATTGACCTTTTGGTTTAAATCCGTTAACTTGGTCAATTTTGATACAGGTTTTCCGGTCTTCCGTGCCTTCTTACTTGGACGGACAATACCCAGCATTATGGAACTTACCGTGACATTACCCTCTGCTTTAGCCCTGGGCACAATACCACCATCTGGGAGATGGGACAAAGAGAAATTCTTATGGGCAGGTGAGGGTTTTATTGCGGCAAGGGTAAGTTCAGGGTGTCCAATAGCAGTGGGATTGCGCTTGTAGAACTTGTGGATCAGATCAAAGGAATTTGAACAATTGTAGCGAGGAACCCAGGAGTTTTCAGAATCAGGATAACCTTTCCAAGATACCAAATATTCCAAACAGCAACAGTTCTTGCGGGAAGCTAGAATATAATTTAAAAGTACTCAGGTTTTCCTTCCACAAGAATGGGTTGGGAAGAAGGGATCTCTGTTCCTTTGAAGGTGAGTAAGGAGACATTCATGGAAGGTGTGGAAAATATTGAAAGCAGGAGGTAAATCCAGCCGATAGGCGGAGGGACCAATCTGACGTTCCACCTTGAAGGGACCAACTTGCTTGGGACCCAATTTGGGACAGGGAACCTTAAGTTTCATATTGCAAGCATCAACCATGACTAGATCACCTGGCCTGTAAGTTGGACCTTCCTGGCGCTTGCGATCTGTGTATTCCTTGTAAGTTGTCACGGCGGCGGCAAGAGTAACTTGGAGCTCCTGATGGACCTGCTTCAATTCAGCGGCTTGATCAGTTGCAGCTTCCATGTTGCTAACCAAACAAGGACCCATGTTGGAAGAGGGATTGTAACCCACATTGGCATAAAATGGCAATACTTGATTTGACGTGTGAGGGGCGTTATTATATGTGAACTCTGCTATGGGTAGATTATCACACCAGTCATCTTGTTACGCATTGGTGTAGCAACGTAGGTAGACCTCCAAACTTTGGTTTACCCTCTCTGTTTGTCCATTGGACTGGGGGTGGAAAGCAGTAGAGTGGCACAATTTGATACCAAGGATTCCAGTAAAAGCTTCCCAGAACTGAGCAATAAATTGAGGACCACAGTCACTTACAATCTCCATTGGGATGCCATGTAGAGAGAAGATTCTGTTCACAAATAACCTAGCGGTTTTCCACTGAAGTAATTGTGGTTGAGCAAGGTACAAAGTGTGCCATCTTTGTGAAACAATCAACTACTACCATGATTGCATTAAACCCATTGGAAGTGGGAAGCTTGCCAATGAAATCCACCAACACAGACGTCCAAGGACCCGCAGCAGGCTGAAGTGGGACCAGCAAACCAGTAGTCTTATTCCGACTGGCCTTGGATCAAACACACACCAGGCAATCTCAAACAAAAGCAGCTACCTGCACAGTCAAACCTTTCCAGGAAAACTGGCGGCAGATAAGTTCCACTGTTTTGTTTTTTCCTGGATGACCAGCTGTTAGACAGGTATGATTAGCCTCCATGATTTCATCCCTAATAGTGCCTTCAGGGACCCACAAGCGACCTTGATGATATAGGACTGGACCAATCTTATGATAGCCCTGAGGCTGACCTACTGGGTTTGCACATGCTAGCTTCAATAGCCTATCATAACCCTTGGACAAAGGTTGCAGAAACTTAACCTTGGAATATAAGTCCAGGTCTGCGCCCTCAGCTAAAGACATGGTAGCCAATGTAGCCAGTGGAGGCAATACAAAAGGCACCACAGCCTTGTCTGGAATCATAGTATGTGTGTTAAACTCAGCGTCCATACTAGCATCTGGGAGATGGGAGGGATTTCTGCTTAGGGCATTGGCCAATTGATTGTCAGATCCCTTTATAAACTTGTAGCGGAACTTTTATCTTGTCATATCACCATGCCATCTGGATTGGCAACCCAACAAAACCCTGGGTTTTCAATAATATAGAAGAGCTTTGTGGTCAGTTCTTACTACAAATGGATGACGTGCTGACATGAGATGGTGGTGCCAATGCTTTAACAATTCCACTACAGTCAATGATTCCTTGTTGTAAATCATGTAGTTGTGTTCTTGAGCCTCCATCTTCTGGGAGAAATACCCTACAGGTATCTCAATCCCGTCACTAGCTGTTTGCAACAGCACACCAGCCACAGCGTATTTTGATGCATCAGTGGAAACAATGAAAGAAAGCTCAGGATCCACATGTCTTAACACTGGTGAGGACAACAAAAGAGCCTTGACTGCTGAGAAGGCACTTGCACACTCAGGCGTCCAGACTAAAGTCGTCTTTCCACTAGCCAAATATAAAGGGGCGGCCACCTCAGACAAGTGGGGAGTGAATTTCTTCAAAAACGTACATGTACCCAGGAAACTACAAAGTTGGGATACTTTCACAGGCGTAGCATACTCTCAAACCGCAGCTTCCTTGTCAGGGGCAATGGTATGGCCATCCTCAAAGATAATATTACCCAGAAAGGTAACCTTACGTTTTAAGAATTCACACTTACTCCTTTTGATAATCAAATTTTCTTGGAGAATGCGCTCTACAACTGCCAACAAGTGGGCCTTATGGGAATCCTCATCCAGAGAAAACACCAGAATGTCATCCATATATGCAATGGCACAAACACCTAGGAGATCTCCCAGGACTGAATCAATCAACCGCTGAAAGCAAGCAGGGGCATTCTTCAATCCAAAAGGCATTATGCAGAACTGGAAGATACCCTTCTTGGTTCTGAATCCTGTTAACCATTCCATTCCTTCTGCAATCCTGATTTGATTGAAAGCATTCAACAGATCAAGTTTTGAGAATACCTTGGCCTTCTCAACACATCTAGAGATCTGTGCTTTGAGAGGTAAAGGATAAGGATATGGAATTGTAATGTTATTCAAATTTCTGTAATTGACACAAGGACAAAGAGACCCATCAGACTTCTGAACAAACAATAACAGAGAGCAGATTGACGAGGCCTTCTTGAAAATGTAGCCTTTTGCCAACATGTCGCGAGTCCATTCTTCCAAACATGTGTCTTCCTTCAAGGTTAAAGGGTAAATAGGAGATGCAATGCAATCAGATTGACAGTAGCCTTGAAGATAAAGTCAAACTGAGTGTTCTTGGGAAGGACCTCGCCTCTGGTGGCGTCAAATGCCACAGACCAGGGTTGCAAGCATGCCAGTAAATCTGAACTTGCGGGGACAGGGATAGGCACCGACTGTATTGTCTGTGATAATTGCTCTAATTCAGACATATCCAACAGCGGAATACAAATGTTTATACCCAAAGAGTGTTCCACCTGCAGCTCATTTTTCTCCAGTAAGGTCAATACATTATGATCTCTCCACCAACTCACTCCCAAAATGATAGGATACATCAGGGTAGAGCAAACAGAAAACCTTGCAGTAAAGGACTGACCTGCAACTACAAAAGTAACTGGCTTCTTCAGCTGGAAGGAGGGGAACGTTTGACAGTTTCCACCCCTAACAAGCATTCCTGGGTGGTACTTGAGCTGTAGAAAGTCTGCAGTCTCCACACTCATGAAGTTCTCAGAAGCACCTGTATCCAATAAAATGGCCGGCCAATAGATAGATTGACCATTATCTATGTTACCATAAAACAAGAAGTAACCAGAAGTAGATTTATTTGCAGCAAAGGTAGCATTTTTGGCAGGGTCTTGTTTTTCATTGGCAGTACAGACAGTAGCTAAGGAAGCAGGATGCTCCTGGAAGTAACGCTCAATCATTTCTTGGACAGCAGCTGGAAGAACGGGGTTATCATGATCAATGGGAACAAGGGGCAACTCTTTGGATGTAATAACAGAATATTTTGCAGGTACGACGTGCTGAAGCATTGCCAAGGAACTATCAGGAACAGACACTACAGGGGCCTCCTTTACATCACTGGGTCTGTTCACCACCGCCAATTGTAGTTGAGACAAGCTAGGGGGAGAACAATATTGGCTTTGGTTGGAAGAAACTACCAAGGAGCAAGGACCAGAAAACCAAGAGCACGCAGCAGGTTTATCCTCAATTACCAACGTACCTTGTTTGGAAGTAGACAGATTTGAGACCAGAGAAAGAATTTGGCTTACCAGGGCCTCAGTTGTGGTTAATGGGGAATCCCAAACCGCCAAATCCTGGGCAGTCTGGTCAACTGCTAACCACAACACTGAGAGTTTGTTCACCTTGGGAACATCAATTGTACGGCAATAGGTAAGAAACTGAGGAAGGAATACCAAAAGCGGAGTTGTACCCTGACGGAAGGTGTACATTTTACAATATACTTTGAGCTCCTCAATAGATACACACAATTTTTTTAACAAAGGGTATAGAGATGCACTCTCAGTTAAAACACGTGGATTGCACTCCACCACGGACAACAACCATTCTTGAGCATCTTTGGAAACCTTTGTCATCACATGGTAAACTTGGGATTTGTGACTAAGGCTAGAGCCGGAATAAAATGATAATGCTGACAAAACTTCACAAAAAATTTCATCAGTGGGTGGGGCAGGAAAATAATCTGGACGCCAAAATGATATGACGCGATGGAAATAGGAAACAGAGGATCTAGTCTCTACAACTGCAACTGGAAATGGAAACCACAAATTAAAAAAAGCCCAAACTGAAAACTCAGAAATGAACTGATGCAAATAAACATGATAAACACAGATATCTTGATAGAGCAGGAGAAAAGAAACACAAATTCATGATGAACTGCTTCCAAAAACTCAGACGTAGAAGAGTTGAGTAATGTGACAGAAATAACTGGATAATATGATGCTGTTTCTAAATGATGGGGAATAACCACCCAAATCCACATAGAATTGATGATTAACCACCAACGCGGCTTCAGATATTTTTTTGTGAATTTTCCAATTGTAACTCCAGGATTAAGTAGAACAATAAATCCTAACCAGAGTAAACCAAGATAAATGACCTGGGAAAGCATCAATACATCTTCAGCGTAGAATTCTGGGCATTGAGAAGTGATCCAATTTTCATCTTCAGGAATAGAGGGAGGAGCTACAAAATTGGCTGGCATGAAATTAACATTTTGCGGCGCCAACAACAATGTTCCCAATGCTGGGCCCCATCTTCCTGAAATGATTCTGTTCAGAATCAGATTGTACGGGATATACTGCAACAACCCAAGAACAGGATGCATTTTTAAAATTTAAAATTAGAACTTGGGATAATTGATTTTTATTGAGTAAATTTAGGAGGACTCAACTCTTAGAGTTGAAACAGGGAAAATTATTCAATATATATCAGAAAAATTGACTAAGCAATACCACCTGAGTCTTGATCTCCTATTTCTTTGGCATCTTCAAGTAAGTATCTAGTCCAGGTTGCAAAGAACCCTTGTGTGACCAGTTTCTGACAACCATGCCAATTAATGAGCTTATATCAGGTAACCCTCATATTACGCTGATTTATCAACGTCAGTTTACAAGGGGGAGCTGGTTTCAGCTGGCATACTGGAGCAGCCGTGACCCATTTTTGATTGACCTTTTGGTTTAAATCTGTTAACTTGGTCAATTTCAATACAGGTTTTCCGGCCTTCTGTGCCTTCTTACTTGGACGGACAATACCTGGCATTATGGAACTTACCGTGACACTAGGCAGATGTCTTCACAGTGTTGTTTTAAGGTTGGGCTGTAGATGATAATGTCATCCAGGTAGATGATTGCTTGTTTCCCAATGTGTTCCTTGAAGACTTTGTTCATGAAGGTCACAAAGGTACTGGGGGCATTTGTCATGCCAAAATTAAGGACAACACATTTGAAGGATCTGTACTTGGTTCTAAACACCGTCTTTGGAATGTCTTCAGGTTTTTCACAAATTTGGTGGTATCCTTCTGTCAGGTCAAACTTTGTGAAGATTTGGGACCCCCAGGGCCTCAAAAAGATCATTGATCAGGGGCAGAGGATGCCTGTTCTTAATTGTGACCTCATTGAGCGCTCTGGAGTTAGTGACTAGGCAGAGTCCTTTGTCTTTCTTTACCACAAAGAAGACAGCAGCACCAAAAGGCAATTTCGATGGTCTAATGAGGCCTTTGTCTAGTGCCTCATCAAGGTAGGCTTTCAGGGTGTCGTCTTCTTGGGGTGTTAAGCAATAGATAGGGCGTGCCTTAGGGACACTTACTTTAATGTCAATTTTGTGTTGTATGCTGCGGTGGGTGGTAACCTGGGTAGTGATTCTTGGAAAACAGAGGGAAATTCCTTGACTAGCTGATCACAGATGTAGTTGTTTTCACGTCTCGCTTCAGTGCTCTTAAAGTGAATGATTTTGTATCTACAGGTTTTCCAGTTGATCTTTCTTGGGTCTATCTCCTCTTCTGTTTCCATTATTTTCACAAACATGTGGTTGCGCATGAGGGTGTCAAGGTGAGTTGGGTAGATGTGATGGTGTACTTTGCTGCGCTGGATGGTGAGAGTGGCTCTGTCCCAATCAATGTGTGATTTGGTCTTTTGCATCCAATCTAGGCCTAATATTACATTGTATTTAGGGATTGGTATGATAGGTTCACTGATTGTTGTTTGTACATCTCCAATTTGAGTGCAGAAAGATTTTGTCTCTCTGCTGACTGGCGTACTCCTGTTGTCTGCCATGATGACTTTCCTGACACTGCTCTGCACTGTTGGTAATTTCATGAGGTTGGCAATTTTTTTGTTAACAAGGGATTGATCTGCTCCAGTGTTGAATAGTGCTGTGCCTTGGTATCTGCAAAAACAGAAAGGATAGGTAAGGAGTTTATTTTCAGTTTGGGTGGCAAACAGTAGAGGATTGCTGGAGGGTACTTGGATCATGGTAATTGAGTCCATGTCTTGGTCCCTATACGAGTCTTGTGAGTTGGGGGAGGGAAGCTTGCCTAAGCACTCCCTTGAGCTTTTCCCTCCTTGCTGGTATCTTTGGTGCTTGCCTGGTTGGCTTGGACTGTACGGTTTCCATTTTGAGGGTGAGAGTTATTGGCTCGGTTATTTTGCTTATTGGGACGGGTGTCTTTTTTGGCAGTAGGGCTCTCCTTGTGTTTGTTGGTTGCATGTAGATTGTCAGATTTCTGTGCAGTGTGTTTTCCTTCTAGGAATACATCCTCAAGGTTTTTGTAACAGGTCATGTCAAATTGACATCTAATGTGCATAGGGAGGCCGTTATAGAAGTCCAGGTGTGGCCCGGGTTCATCAAAGTTGATGGAGCTAGGGGCACAGTCACATAGGTCTTCATACGCTGTGATGTACTCCTCAATGGTTCCTGTCATCTTGCAGGTCCAAAGTTCTGTCAGGATTACTACATCAGAGTCCTTCATAGAGAACTTTTTGAGGAAGGCATCTTTGAATAGCTCCCAGTTCTCTTTTTGGTCAGGATGTTGGGCCATCCACCCGCTTACAAATTGTGATGCTGTTCCTGTGACACGGAGGGAGACTTCACTGACCCAGAGCCTGTGGGGGTATTCTACTTGTTCAAACTTGCTTTCGGTGCTGTTGATCCAAAAGGAGGCGTTCTTCCGGCGTAGTCCCGCAAAGGTGCCAATTTCAGCTGTACGTAGGCGCTGGAACACAAGATTGGGTATCTCAGGTTGTTTTTGCGCTGTTACGCTGGCTGTGATGATAGGTAATAACTTGCGGGTTTGGAGAGTGTTGTATTGTTCTACAGGAATAAGGACTTTGTCCACAATAGCGAAGCCGTTTGAAATCTCTTGTCCTTCTTTGTAGTCTCTCCAGCCGCCAGGAAGTACCATTGTTTGCGTCTTTTTCTTTGGAGGAATTTTTTTCTTAAGTTGGGTAGGTATGGATAACCTACCTGTGCTACCACTGTCAAGATTATACTTCTGGGAAGTATAATAAACAAATAAAAGAGGAAGATTTAAGAGAAGAATGATACTTTATTGAATATAGATATAGAATGTTATATAGTATCATGGAAAGCCACATACTGTCTGTGTACTTCATGATGGTCATGTGGCTTATCCAAGTAATGTTCCTCTTAGGTCACGAGGCTTACTCAAGTTGTGTTCCGCTTAGGAGCTGGATTGTGTGATCCCCGTAATAGACGGTTGAATGATAGGGGTGCCACTGGTCTATTGATTAGACGGTGAGCCATTCAGTGAACTACTCGGGGCGTTAATTCCCCGAGAGGGAGTAATCGAAAATGTTGCAACACAAATATTTAAGCGTATATGTCTTGTAAAAGATATGAATACAGGTTCATTGATACCTATTAATTTTTTGGACAACTAATGTAATGTTTAAATAAAACAATTGTGGGGCCAAGCAGGTAGGATCTGATTGGATAGCTTAAGCACAATTTTAACATTAACTGCTCTTGAAGTTTACATGTGAGCATGACGTGGCATTGAGCTGGGTGGCTTCACTAAACTCATGGAGTAAGGGGTTAATTAAACCCATTTGAGGTCAAATTTCAAGTCAAAATACTTTCCGAAACTTTGGGCCTACTTGAGGCCAGGAAAGATTTTTTCGTTTGGTTTTTACAGCTGACTTTGAATTTTTCGCTGAGAGGTTTCGTCTTTTTCAATTCTCGTTTTTCAAGGGGTTATAGGGATTGGTATTATTCAATTTGATTACGATATATTTGTAGTTCATCGGCTTGCTTAACTCTGCCTGTATCTAATCTTACATATTTCCTGACTCTAGAAATCCGTTCAAGTCATCTATGGAGTATTATTTTACCTAAATTATTTACTGTGAAAGCTATCAACTAAAATTCTTCAATTAAAACTTCATGTCTATTCTAAAGTAACGTGTTAGACTTTTCCTTTTGAAATGGCTAGCCCTTCTGCGATTCCCCTGACTTTTCGAAGGCGGCGGCCTCAAGTACAAAGTGACTCTGGTTCTGAATCAGAATCTTCCATCGAAGAAGTTGTCCCCACTAAGAAGATACTTGCTTTGAAGCCAGCAAACTCTATCAAGGTAGTAGAAAAGGAAATCGATACTTCCAGTCGTTTCAGTAGCATTATTACGCCTGCGACCGAGGACTTGGACACATCAAGGCCAATCTACAGCTCTACTTATAACCAGACAAGTAAAAAATTTCGTCCCTTGGAAAGATTCCACTTTTCTCCAACTTTGAAGGTCCCTGAAGTAACTGCCAGGGTAGGCTATTTAAACAAAAAGGAGAACGACAAACCATTGCCAAATGAGCTGCCACCTTTAAAGGCCGAAGCTGAGGTGGAACTTCCTGAACCACCCAAAGGTTGTTTCCCTGCATTCAAGTCGAGCAAAAAGCCAACTTTAAAGGCCAAGGAGATTAAAAAGCCAATCAAGCAAAAAGAATTAGCAATCCAACCTATAAAAATAACAGTTGAAAAAAAGATTAAGAAGGTATCAGTCAAAATTGGCATTTCTAACTTTTGTTCAGAAACAACCTGTATTGACAGATTATGCCCGAGAACTTGCCACCCAAAACAAGTTGTATCACGACAAGGTCCAGCAGTTGCTTGCATCACTCCAGACTGATCAGCTCCCCTCTTGTCGGATTCAAGGGTATTACTGCATGACCCTCTTTTAGTAATCGATCTAGAATGCTCGATCTCTTAGATAACCTGGCCATGCCAGACTTTTATCAAAAGTTGCGCACATATCGATCATTTCGAGATGCTGTTCCAGGCGTTGATTGCTAACCAGGACCTGCCTACGCCTACTCCGCACATGGGAATACTTACATTCCTTTACTTCACCTCAAAGGACCCTATTCATACCGAGATGCTGCTAGAATCAGAGTTTACCGTCCCATTTCTCTTGACTGCCATGTCTTGTTACGCCTCAACAAAACTTCCTGTGCCGTCTCAGATATCTAACCTTCTTAATCAAGGCTCCAAATTCAACCCATCCACGTCATTAGAAGCATATCTGGCGGTCCTTAGTTTGCTTCAAATGGCTGAAGCGGGCTCGAGGCGTTTGAGAAGGCTTCGGTCTTTAATAACAGCGCTTTCAGGGCTCAGCACTATTGTAGCGTGCATTGCAAAAACTCATGCTGAAGATGAACATATCTCTGCTGCTGCAATTGAATTGCTGAGCTCCATCCTACAAGAGGAAGGCCAGCAGATGCGATTTCAAATTGTGGACGAAAACCCCTCTTTGATACCCACACTTTTAGGGGTGCTTGAAGGCTCTGCTGGCGATGAGCTTCCCCATGCCGCTGCCAAGCTGCTGATAAATATCACTAATCATCACTTTGAAGCAATTTCATTGGTCGCCATGCAGCTCAGCTCTATTGTGAATAGAATTGTTACCATTCACGCTTCTGTGGACAGTTTATCTAAGAAGGCTGCTTTTATTATGCCACTTGTAGCTCTTCTCATAAACCTCGCGGAAGCTCCGGAACTCAAGGACCTTTCACACATCCACCCCATGTTTAGTGAGCTTGACTTGGAGACCCCTGAGCATTTATCACTGCTTAGCCACTTGGCCCGCTTGTTTGAATGCTATTCAGGCGTTGAGCATCATTCATGCTGGGCGCTTGCGGGGTACATAGGTGCTTTGATTGCCTTTATACTTAAAGGCACCCATCTCCATAGTTCAGATCTTCCTTCCCTGGAACAGGTCCGTGCTGAAATTCCGCATGGAACCACTTTTCTATTTAAATTCCTACAGCAATTCAAACTCATCTCTGTGCAGCTAGAATCTCATCACTTGGTTGTGCATTCGCAGCCTAAAAACGGGGCAACCTCGGAATACTATGCCTTGACACCGAGAACCTTTGATGAATCTCTAGCCATGTTGCTGGAGCATCTCTCAAAATACACCACTTCAGATTTAGTCAGCTAATTTTGGGCATTAAAACCATATTTTTCTTCAAGAAGCAATGGTTTATTTAAGTGGTTGTATTATAGACCCTTTCAGTCCAAAATACACCCCAATTTAAGCCCAAGAAGACTTCTCAACCCAATGCTGATGGATGGTCACGGTTTGGTGCAGCCTACCAAACTAGAGCTTCAGCAGTGTTCCGCGCCATCCAAAGGCTTAAAACTCCGGCAATCAAACATCTTATCATATTTCTCAATGTCACTCAAAGCCAGCTCCATCATTTTGACAAGCTCAGGGATATACATCTGGCAATGCCAGCAGATGTCACAGCTCATATTGAAAGTGGCATCTCGAAATACACCATCCTGGAAGTAATAGTAGATATGATATCTCGATTTACGCCATCACAAATAGCAAAACCAACAAAATATCAGGTGGTTGCTCTTGAGGCCCAAAAAAACATATATAAAACTAAAGACCATGGTTAGACTAAAGCAAGCCCAGGAATCCAAATCTGCAATAAAATGTGGGTGATTAGTAGCAACTAGGCTGTTCAGAGCTCTATAGATCGACATTCAAAAAGGCCATTCCCACCTATACTACTTGGACATTGTACCATGCAATATATATAAAAATGGCTAATTCTTATAGGAATTATATAACCATAAAAAACCAAAATAAAAGGAGGGATATAAAGAGAAGCTTATCAAAAAGGGATCAAACATTGGTAGAAAGAGCTGTAGGGATTGCTTGCGGGTGCTCAAGCTTTCTATCCTTGAGAGTGTAGGCAAGGACTGCCTGGCAGATATCCTGGTACTTTTCCACAGCCTTTTCCCTCTTGAGGGGCATTTTTATTCTTTATCTCAGCCTTGAACAGGCAGACAGAGGTGGCCTGTTGTATTTTAAGATGCACCATGGACTTGTCAAACTTGGGTTTCTTGAACTGGATCCTTGTTGCAAGCTGGCTATGCCACCCTTCAAAAGAAAAGATGGCCTAAGTCAAATCATCATTCACCCACTCAAACCAGTTCCAGCTAACAGATTGACCAACCTTCCCAATCCAGCATTTCCCCTGAAACGCTCTAAACTACTGAGTTTCAGAGTCCTTAATTAAAAAAGCAAAGGCTGCCTGACTGGTGGTAATATATGGATTCCAAATTAGCACATCATAGAAGGCATTATCTTCATTCTTCCCTTGGCATCAGAACCAGGGCAACAAAGCAATCAATGGCAACTTTGCTGCCTTTGGTGCTGACAAACTTGTTGAGATTGGAGCACTTTTGGAGATGGCAGAAGAGTGCTTTCAAAAACAAATAGTAACCATGGGAGAGCTCCTGAAGATCTTTATAGGAGAATTAGCCTGTGCCTTCTCAAAATTGCCCACCAAGCATGTGTGATACTGTTGTGACAATGATGGATTTCTTGCTGTTCTATTTCCCCCTCCACTTGTCTGAATCTAACCTCACAGTTCTGTTTTTTTACCCCCTTTTCAGCATTTCCTTAGAGATTGTTGTTTCCCTCTATTCTAAAGATTATTTAAAGAGTGGAATTCATACATCCTCAATGGCTTGGTTTCCTGTGCAATAAATCATTATCCAAATACCTCTATACTTTTCTTAGTGCTCTCTTGAGTGATTTATAGATATTTCTCCCTATGTGGGGCCTCCAAATATGCTGCTGATCACCTGGCTATAAGATATTCCATTGATGCAGCTGGAGGAGCTTTCCAAATGTTATGATTTTAAGTCATGTCATAACAGTACACTATACTCTTGACCTGCTTTTTGGAGGCGTCTTCACCCTAACTGGGGTGGGGATCTTCTTCTTGCACCCCCTTTCTCCCTGGGCAGCTTTTCATGAGCAAGAGAGATTATGTATATATTATCCTTGATAATGATGAGGACACCAGTCTTTGTGCCTGGATTTTTGTTGGAAGGGTAGTGAAAGACTGGGGGAGCACCAGATTGCCAATCTGCCCATGTATGTCCCAAAGCTGGCCAATTATCTCTAGGCAGGCAAATGGGGTACCATCCAAAAGCCAAGCTCCACACCCAATAAGACTGCCCATGCCCTGGAGTGTGGCAAAGCATATCATGCTCTGTGAGCATTAATGCAGTTGGCGCAAGGAGGGAAACTCCTCATGGCAGGATATCTTCTGTTCCTCAGTTAAGATCATCTGATCAATGAAAGTGCCCCTGAGTATCCTAGTCTCAAAGCATACCAAAAGTCTATGGAATATCTCTGAAATCTTTTTGAATACCCAGAAGAGGCAAGCTGGGAGTCATTGAGGTTAATCAAGGCAACATTAACCACCTCAGTGGAGAGTTTATCCTTGATAGTTAGGATGCTATGGTAGAGATACTTGTTTATGTGCTTTTATACAGCTTTGAAGTGCTTAGCATAGCCATTCTCTGAGTTGAACACTTTTTATCTGTAAACCCATACATGATTAGCCTTCTGGACCAGCCAAGGTTACCACACTTTAAACTGTGCTGATGACAGACTTTTTTTGCATCATCAAAGTTAAAGCTGTGCCACATGTGTATAAAATCTGCACCCCTCTTCTTTGACGTGATTAAGTTGCTCTCTTAAACCCTTGATAGACAAAGTTAGGGCATCATGGCTATTACAAATGTTGGTGATAATGTGGATATCTCAAAGTTCAATTCTAGCCTTTGGAGAAGCACCTGGTTTAGAATGCTGCTCCTCTCACCCTCCAGCTCTGGTATGGGACCAGAGTGTTCAAAATTAAAAAAATTCTTTTAGATCAGAGTGGGGGTGAGAAAGAGATATGTAGTGTTGTAACTAAAGCAACAAGAAAGTTAGGGGGTGATGGGAAAAGCCCAACTGGAGAATTATCTTTATTGAGAGATAAGAGTTATATAGTTAGGCTTAACTATTATAGGAATTAATAAGATTGTGACAAACAGTTTGCTGATTGAGAAGGGGGTGGTGTTATCCCGATACTGAGTGAAGCTCCAAATCAAACTGTTCACTGAGCTAGGATTGTCACTAGTTTTTATTTCTGGATTTAGTAATTGGAGTTGAATTTGCATTTTTCTTTGGGTTATGAAGAATTTGGTTTGAGCGACACAGTGTCTCTTGTGCAGAGCTTATCTGGGGGTCAACCCTGCTGTTTTAACACCCCCCAGCTGAAGGTCAGCCTTCTTAGTGAGAAGGTCTGCTGGAATGTTGTCAGTGTGGGCACCATATTCTACAAGCTGCTATTTAGTAGCTGGGATGATGGTCTTGTGTTGTTTTTGAAGGGCCTTGCATGGACAGAGTCTGTCATGGTGCAGGACTTTGTCTTGTTTTCTTTTTCCCAAGCCTTGTACTAGGTAAGTATTGTTGTCACTTACTTTTAGGACAATGTCAGGGCCTACTTTCTGGTTATAATTTACTCTTGTCATTGTTCATTACCCAGACCTTGTAACTAAATTCATGTCTGTATTTCAGAGGAACAAACATATATTGCAGTTATTTCTTCTCTCTGTCTGCTTGATCATTGTTGGTGCAGAGTATCTGGGGGTCTGCTCTACATGAAACCTTACTAGGTATCTCCAGCTTTGGTCCTGAGAGGGCCTGAACAATGTTTTTCTGTATGACATAAACTAGTTTGAATGTCAGGGATTCTGCCTGTAGCAGGTTCAGGTGAACTTTTGGGGACGGCCTGCAGGCCCAGAGTGAAGGGCCCACCACAGAATAGGAGCTAACTTTACAATATAGGAAAAAAATTTCTGAGCAAGGCCCAAGGCCCATTGGTGGGCACCATAAAATTCACCAACCTGGTGAGTGTTATGTAGAGATCACTGAAGAAATGAGTGAAGGTTGATTCATTGGTAAGCATGGCTTCTTGCAGGCAGTTGGACTCTGGGGTTAGGGGATCATGAGCACTAAATAGGCAGGCAGATAATTATAGTTGTCCCAGAATAGTAATATTTGCTTGATATGCCAGGTTTCTTCACATCCAATGAGTTCAGGATCTCTGTTTCTGGCTTCAGGGTTATAAATTAGAATTTCTCTAAGGTAAATTCTGAATAGGCAGGATTGGGGGATATTTGTTGAAATTTACCAGGCTTTAAGGTGCTCCTGGGGGACAGTATAAATTGGGCAGCTGCCAGTGGTTTCTTGAGGTTAACTGGTGAAAGGGGAGGAGCCAGAGAAATCAATCTGTGAGTAAAAAGTGCTAGAATTAGGTATGGGATGACCTGAGAGAACCAGAGGTTCATAACACTTTATTGCAAAATGGCAATGAGCAACTTTCTGGTAGCCCCAGAGTATAATTATGACTATCTGCCATGGAAAAACTTTTGCAAAACTTTGGGCTGGTGGTAGCATTTACCAAAGTTTGAGAATCTTTGGTGGTATCCAAAATTGTTGGTTTATCATTGGCTGGGTTGGAATGGGTAATCTTGATTCCCTTCTTTGAGACAGGATTTTTCATCATCTGGCAGACCTTGTTTTTGGGAAAATTCATGCTGCACTCTATTGGCAGCAGGCCAGGTTGTCACAGGGGTACTACTTAGGCCAGCGCTCCTATTGGCTAGGCTAGGGAGATCCCTCAGAGGGCAAGGTTTGAATATATATTGTGTCTCATAGTCTGGTTTCAGTGGTTTCTCTGAGTTCAAATTTATTCTTGACTTGATCCCAAAAAACGCAGGCTGGCAGCCTGCAGGGGTTTGGGTTTTGAATCCTGGGAGTGGGATTCTGTCTTGTGAATCAATAGAGGTAATTGTCACTCATGACATTAAAAGGGCTTTTCCTAGTGGATCTGTCCAACCAGATACAGCACACAAAAAGGGTGGTTGCTAACTGCTTTGGCAATTCCCAGGGTTTCTGGCAGTGAGCTTGGCAAGGTCTTGCACTAAACTGACATTTAGCTTTTCTACCCTTCTGTTGTCCTGAGAATGGTAGGGTGTTTTCACTGTGTGTTTCACTCCTTGCTTTGCCAGATATAAATTTTTGTCATCATACATTAGCTCTTTTCCTTTATCTGTAATCAAAAATTTTGGCTTTCTGAATTTGCTGATGATTTCTTTGCCTATGAACATGAACACATTGTTATCAGTATGGGCTTTGACAGCCCACACTACTATCCATTTTGTGGCAAAGTTGATAGCAGTGATTATGTATTTCTTATTGTTGTCCTTTCCTGAAATGGGGCCTACAATGTTGAGTGCCCATACTTTGGAAGGCAACTGTGTTCAAATGGGTAGTACTGACTTGGGGGTGTGTTGCTCTTGGCAAACTTTTTGCACACCTCAAATTTTTTGAGCACTTTGTGAGTGCCTCTGTATAAGGTAGGCCATCATGCTTTGTGTTTCAGGAACTTGTATAGGTTCCTACTCTTGATGTGGACAAGTTTTCTGTGATAATGTAATATTGTGTTCACTCTTTGATGCATAGGCACATAGGGAATAGTCACCCTGTCTGAAATCTTACAGTACAACTTTTCATAGATGCTGGTTACTGGTGTTTGCTCTTGATGACAGTATTGTGTGTTATATCTGTGGTGCCCAGGGGAAAGCCTTTGTCCTTAGTTTGTAGCACCAGGAGTGGCTAATCAGGATTTAAGCCATTTCCCTCAATACATGCACATAAAGTTGTGATAAAGCGTCTTCAGTAACTAGATCTGGTCCAGGTTTGCACTGGATATTAATGTTAAATCTTTCCAAGAACACCATATAGTGTGCCTGCTTCCAGGAGAGGTTAGCCTGTGTTTTGAAATATATGAGGGACTTGTGGTCTGTCAAGGCGGTAAATTCTTCTTGTCTCTCCAAGTAGAAGCACCACTTCACTAGATAGTGCACCCTGGACAACAATTCTTTGTTACTCATTGAATAGCAACACTCCCCATCAGTCAGTTTGAAGAATCCATAGGCTACAGTTAAGAAGTTGTTGGTGTCTGTCTTGATGCAGAGCACGCCTTCAATGGATGCTTCAGATGTGTTTGTTTTCATTTTGTAGTCCCTGTCTCTCTTGGGATATTTCAAGATGGGGGAAGAAACCAGTCTTTTTTTAAGGCAGCAAAAGCAGATGTCTTGTTGCAGGGCCCATATAAACTTTCACTTGACACCTTTAATGGCAGATAACAGTGCTGTGAGAACGCTGCAGTCTGGTATAAATTAGTGTACATAGGCTATCATACCTAGGAAGATTCTAAGTTATCCCTTTTCCTTGGGTGGTGGCATCTTGCACATGGCTTGGATATTTTTTTCAGGTTTGATGCCATCTTTGGATATCACATGCCCCAATAAGGGGAGTTATTCACAGTATAGCTGGCTCTTGGATGGCTTTTCAAGCAGTTTTTGTTGCGCCTAAGTTGCAAACACTGCCTCCAGATCCTTGTGGTGTTGCTCTATGATGGTAATGTACACAATGATGTTGTCCAAGTATACCAGTGTGTGTTTTCCAATGTGTGGCACAAAGGCTTAATTCATGTTTATAATAAAGGTTGACAGGGTGTTGATCATTCCAAAGTTAAGCATGGTACACTTTTACAAGCCATAATTAGTTCAGAATGCAGTTTTTGGGATGTCTTCTTCTTTGATGTGTATTTGATTTTATCCAGCAGTCAGATCAATATCTGAAAAACTGTTGCCCCACCTAAGGCTTCAAAGAGGTTGTCAATGAGTGAAAGAGGATAGCAATTCTTTATGATGACCTCATTTAGGACACAATAGTTGATGATTAGCCTGAGGGAACCATCTTTCTTTGCCATAAAGAACATGGCGGCGCCAAAAGGAGATTGTGAGGGGTGGATAAGTCTTTTTCCAATGCTTCCTTGAGGTACACACACAGTGTGTTGTCTTTATTTGGGATGAGCCAATAAATGGATTGAGCCTTATGTACTGCTCCCTTGAGCTGGATAGTGTTCTGTATGTGTTTTTCTTGGGGTAGCTCTGGCAATGCTTCTTTGAAGATCTCTAGGTGACAGGCTACAACTTTCTGATCCTGGGAATGCCAGTATCTTACTGTTTCTTAAAGTGTATGACCTTTTGAATGCAGGAGTCTCAATCAATTGCCTTGAAGTTGTCCTTTTCTTCTTGGGTCTCAGTAAAGCATAAAAATACATGGTCCTAAAGAAGTTGGTCTACTAGATCAGGGTAAATTTGATGGTTGACTCTTTCTTACTTGATGGTTAATACTGAGGTGGCCCAGTTCATGTGGGGCTTATTCTTCCTCAACCATTCCAAGCCAAGTACTATGTCAAATCTGGGAAAGCCAATGATGGGTCCTTGGATAGCAGATTGGAGGTTCTATAGCACTATAGAAAGGAGGAAGTCTTCTGTATAACACCAATGTGATGTTCATCAGCTAAAACCATGTTCTTGATCTGTAAAGAATTAGTAGCTAACTTGAACTTGTTCACAAAGTTGCTGTTGACAAGAGTACAATCTGCTCCTGTTTACAAGAGTGCTGAGCCTGTGTAACTTTAAAGCAAAAAAGGTAAGACATCAATTTATTTGGGAGTATGGTAATAGTATATAGTACCAAATCTCCTGAAGGGACCTGTATCATTGGACACTGATCCACATCCTCTGGATGGTATTCATAATTTGATCTGCTTTCTCTGCTTTGTGGTACAAGCTTTGGAGATTGATCACTTGATCCAGGTTGACGTGTCTTATCATATGCAACTTGAGAGCACCATATTACATGAGGGGGTATAACTGGATTTTAAACACCATATCTGAGGGTGCTTGTAGCCATAACTCCTTGTAAGCTCTTGTAATTTTATTCACTGTGCCAGTATGTGTCAAGTTCTTCACCTGGTGTATGATCATGAGGGCTGTATCTTTCATTACAAATCTTGCCAATAAGTCCCATTTGAAAGTGTCCTAGTACTTCTCTGTACAATTCTCATGCCACTTGTTGCACCAGGTTTCTGCGTAGTGGGCTAGACAAATGGATATCTCCACAATCCAAAAAATTGTTGAGCACTCCATCTGTGTCAGCTTGTTTTGGGCAGTTTGGATCCATGCTGTGGAGTTGTCATTGTTAGCTCTGTCAAATGATTCCAAGGTGGCGCTGTACAGTTGCTGAGCTACATGAGCAGGCATGATGCTCTTGTCAGCAACTTGGGGTGTGGCAGTAGAGGTCTGTAAGAACCTTTTCATAGATAGGGCATTAAAAGCAGGGATCACCATCACCATGTTCTGGTACAGTATGCACCCTTCTGATACCTTGGTTCCTGGTGTATAGGGTGTCCAATATATGGGGAGCCTGGACATAATTCCTTTGTATATTTTTGACCGCAACAATTACAGGCAACAGGAAGATTTTTAAAAGGAATATTTTCATGGTAGTTTCCATAATACCAGGTATTATCTGCTCTAACCAGAAAGCCAAGAAATCAGATAAATAGTTAATCAAGTTAACCAAGTTGACAGATCTAAATAAAGCCTTTAATTGAAAATGGGTTACTGTTGCTCCAGTTTGTTAGTAAAACATGATTCCCCAAGAAATATGGACACTGATAAATAGAAGTAATATAAGAGTCACCCAATACAACCTTGTTTATCAGAATGGTCATCAAAAATTAATAACACAGGAGTTTTTTGTGTGCTGGACAAGGTACTCTTGTGTTGCAACTGAACCAATGAGGATCCAGTATTTGAATTGGGGAAGACAAAAGTTCAATAGAAAGGACAGGAATGATAAGAATAAGGTATTGTTTATTATGGAATACTGTGATTGATATACTATATGGGGGAAAGCCACTGGGCCACAAAGGGATGGCATGTTTCATGTGAGGTTTAAAGCCAAGGAATAACTTGTATGGGATCAGCAGGTTGAATTATTAGTGCTCCTAATCAAGAGAAAGTGCCCGCAATTTGACATTGCCATCAGATTGGTCCATGTTGTTAGATACGTCAAGGGGCAACTCATTAAGCGCCCCTTGTGTATTGTAAGATATGTTGGCAGGCAAGTCTGGAAACTTGGTTGCAACACCCCCCTTGCCCCCTGATTGTTGTCAGACACCAGGATTGGAGTCTGCAGGAGATCTGGGAAGGTCCGCACAAGCAATCTTTGTGTGGGGATGGCACGGTAGGGGGCGCAAGCAATTGTGGTGGAGTTTTTGGTGTTTTCTTGGACATCTTTAAGTTGGTAGATGTGGTTGTCATAGACTGTGGCTATCTTGAAGGGCCCTAAGTGGTTGGATTCTAACTTAGCTGAATTAGGGTTGAGGGTGTAGACAGGGTTGCCTACAGTGTATCTGGAATTGAGGTGTTTTGTCACTCCCTTGATTTGTTTGTGCTCAATTTCTTGGGCTTTGGCACGCCACTGGCTCAGAGAAGGGGTAGGCAAACAAGGGGGGGCTTTGCGGATACTGTGGATTGTAGTTTCCCTTGTTCTACTCCCGCCAAGATATTGGGTGTCCCAAAGGCCAGGCTGCTGGGGCTGAACCTGGTGCCCCTGTTGATTCTTGCCTGCAAGATGAGTAGAGCAGTGGGCAAGTGTTCAGTCCACGTGTTATTAGGATGTTCCTGGGAGAGTTTGGCAATCAGTTGGACCAGCAAACCATTCAATTGTTCCACACGTTCATTGGCTTGTGGGTGGTATTGGGTTGCAACTATTTGCTGAAGGGCATTCTTAGTGCAGTATGCCTTCATGACATGCCCAACAAGCTCAGGGCCACCATTTTAATAAGGTGTCTGGGTTTCCCAAAGCAGGCCACAATCTCCTTGCTAATGAAGCGGGTGATGGTGGTGGCAGTGTGATTAGTGATTGCCCATGCTACTGGCCAACAGGTGAAGTAGTTGCTGACTGTGATGATGTACTTCTTCCCAAGTCTGTCTTTGGGGAGAGCTCCAACAATGTTGAAGGCCCACTGTTTGAAGGGTTCCATGGCCCTAATGGGTGGAACAGACTTGGGGGTACAGGATTAAACATGTTCTTTTCACATAATACACAAGTCTCAAGGAGATCCAAGATGTCTTGGTGCATACGCGGCCACCAAACCTTACATTTCATGATTTTGAAGAGGTTACATCCTCTGATGTGACCCAAGGTATGGTGGTAGTGTATTATGGTGTTGCCTTGTTGTGTGATGAGAATATAAGGTGTCTTTTCACCTGTCTCTGCCCAGCGGCAGATGTTGCCAGAATTGGTGGTGAACTGACTTTCATTGTCTTTCAGCTTGGAGATGGTTACAAAATTAAGAACTTTGTATTGGGTTGCCTCAGGGCAGAGATAAAGCATTGGCCAATCTGGGTCCAAACTGTTGTCCCTGGTGATGGATGCTATGTAGAGCCTAGAGAGGGTGTCTGCCGTGACAAGTTCCTTCCCAGGCTTTTATTTAATGTGCAACTGGTAGGCGGACAGACGCTTGACCCAGCCTGCCTGGCGGCGTGTCAAGTGGGACTGCTTGTTGAATTATTGGAGGGACTTGTGATCTTTCAGCACACGGGGTGGGAATGTGGCCCCCTTCAAGTAACAGCGCCACTTCTCAACGCAGTGCACAATTGCTGCTAATTTCTTGTCATGGATTGGGTAGTGTTGTTCTGAGTCAGTTAGCTTCCTGGATTTGTATGCTACAGGGAGGAAGACACCCTTGTCAGTTTTTACCTGTAACACGCCCCCTATTGCTCTGTTGGAGGCGTCAGTCTTGAGTTTGTATTGGCGGTTCCAATTGGGGAGTTGCAATACAGGTGCAGTTGTAAGTCTTTGCTTCAATGTCTCAAAGGCTCAATCTCTGACAGGGGTCCATTGGAAGTGTTGTTTGGTTTTTAGGAGCTTAGTGAGAGGTGCAATAAGTTTCCTGCAATTTGGGATGAACTTGTGCATGTAGGCAACCATGCCTAAGAAGGTACAGACCTTGGCCACATTGATGGGGGTGGCATGCTTGTGATTGCCTTGATTTTGGCGGGGTCTGGCTTTATCCCTTGGGCAGAGATGGTGTGCCCAAGGAACGAGAGCTCTGACCTGAGGAATTCACATTTAGAGGGTTTAGCCTTCAACTGGTTTTTACAAAGGGTGTCAAGGACAGCACAGAGGTGTTGGAGGTGTGTGGTTTGATCTTGACTGAATATGTCAGGGATCCAGCCAGTGGGGGGTTCCTGGGAACTTGCGGGCAGACGGCCTGCAGGCCCAGCAGGGAGGGCCCACAACATGATTTGGGCTAACTTTACAATATAAGATAATGATTTGCCCAGGACTGCCCAAGGTCCGCTTGCAGGCACTATAGAATTGATCAGACCGGTAAGAGTGATATAAATCACTCCAAATATCTGGGTGGAATTGGATTCATTGGTAGCAACTTATTCTTGCAGGCAGTTGGGCCATGGGGCGGTGTCATTGGAACCAAATATGCAGGCAGATAGTTGTACTTGTTGCAGAATAGCAGAGGGGGCGGGTAATCTTGGTGCCCTCTCTATAAAGGATCTCTGTCTCTCTAGTTCTAGCCTCAGGGTCGTGGATTAGGATCTCCTCTAGGGTAAACTTCAAATACGCAGGGTTGGGTGGGTACTCAGTAAAATGTACTAGGCCAAAGGGAACTCCTGGTGGACAATAAAGGTTGGGCGGCTGGTCTGTGGTTTCTTGGGGTAGGTGGGTATAGGGTACAGGGTACAGAACCATGGGAAGTAGACTGTAAATGAAGTAGAACTAATAACAAATGTTGATATAACCTGGTTGAACCAAAGGTTCATGTCACTTTATTGCAAGTATGGCAATGGCAACTTCCTGGTGGTCCAGGGTATAAGTATGCCCATCTTTCATGAGAAAACTTTTACAAATTTCTTTGGCCCAGGTGTTACTGTTTACCAGGTTTTTCTAGTCCTTGGTGGCATCTATTGCGGGAGTTATTTCATTGGCTGGTTTGAACTGAGAATACTTGAGTTTCCTTGTCAGGTTGTGGGATTGATCATCTCTGGGCGGCCCGCGTTCTATAGGAATTTTCTTTGTTTCCCTTTCTGTGGTGGCCCAAGTTATTTCAGGGTCTATGGCTAGGCCCGCCCGCTGATTGGTTGAGTTAACAGGAACCTTCAACGTGGGGAGTGTCAATGTAGGTGGTTTTGACTCATCAAGCCTTAGAGGATTTCCCGAAGTCAATCCCTGCTCTGGTTCAAGCCCAAAAATCTGCAGGCAGCTGGTCCTGCAGGCTGGCGGCCCGCAGGGTGTCAGGGTTTGAATCCTGTAGTTGAGGCTTTCCAGTAAGCATGGTCAATAGGAGTTTGTCACTTGTGACAGAAGACAATAATGTTTTTCAAGATACACAACAACACAGGACCCAATCAATTCCTCAAATGCTTTGTTTATTAACATGGCAAAAGTGGAAGGAGTGTTGGCCATTCCAAAGTTCATGACCCGGCACTCAAACAACCTGTAGCGTGTGTGGAAGGCAGTTTTTGCTTCATCCCCTGGTGCAATGTGGACCTGGTTGTATCCTGTGATGAGATCAATCTTGCTAAAGACCTTTGCACCCACAGGTGTACCAAACAGGTTGTCAATCAATGGCAGGGGGTACTTGTTTTTAACAGTCACCTCATTTAGGGCGTGGTAATCTGTGATCAAGCAAAAGGACCTGTCCTTCTTAGCTACAAAGAAGACAGCGGCCCTATATGGCAAAAGTGAGGGACAGATAAAGCCCTTATCAAGTGTGTCTATGAGGTGCTGGCGGAGGGTTTCATCTTCTTTTGGTGTCAAGCAATAGAGGGGACGTGCCTTGGGAAGCAACCCTTGCAGCTGTACAGCATGCTGGATCTCCTGGGGATGGTTAGTCAGTCCAGTGTTTCATTGAAAACGTCCTTATACTCCTTGAGGAGAGTGGCAAGTGCTGGTGGAGGTGGAGTAGTCAAGGGGAGAGTTGCAGGTGGTTCTGCGCAGATAACTTTGACTGAGCATTGATTGAAGTCTAGTTTCCCCCCTTGAACTCATATGAGCCTGTTTCTGTTATCTCTAACAAACACAGTATTGTGAAGCAACTTGTTCATTTTGACGGGATATATCTGGAAACCCACCCCATTTCTATTGAAGGTAATTACAGATGTATCCCAGTCAATGTAGGGACAGTTGTGACAGAGCCAGTCAAGGCCAGCAATGACATTGTGGCTGAGCCCTGCCATGATTGGCCCAGAGAGCTTAACCTGAATGTTCCCCATTCTCACCAAGAAGGGTGTTGTCTCATGGGCAATTGCTATTCTACAGTAGTCAGCCACTTGTACCACCTTGAACCTGCTTGGTACTTAGTCTAGTTGCTGAGAGTTGGCAAATGCCTGGTCAACCATAGTGTGATTGGCCCTGTATCTACCAATAGTTTGTGGGTGTTCTCACAGAAACAGAAGAGATAGGCCAAGTGAGTTACTTTATTTGAAGAGTGGCTTGCTTGGAGTACAGGGTTATCACAGTGGACCTGGAATATGTTGAGGGCTTCAACTTCATGCACATTGTACTCACAGAGGTTCTTTGCAAGGAGGGATTGAGAGTGAGAGACAAGTGGGGTTATAGAACCTCTTGTAACTACAACCCCAGGCTTTTCCTGGGTCCTCAATTTGTGCTAACTGGAGTTCCCCCTTGCGGGGACGCTAACCCCATTTTCCTGTTGGCAGGGCTGGCGGCAGCCTACGGTTGTGGGCACTACCAGGTACAAAACAAGGTTGGGGTGGTGCGTCATTGGATCTGTGAAAGCCCATTGAAGCCTGGTTATTGGCCTCCACAATGGCCTTGTAACAGTCATTGATGGAGGTGCAGCAATCCACGGGAACCCACTTGCAGATATGGGGTTTAAGACCATTAATTATCAAGGTAAGAAGCATGACTTTCCCATCAGTCACGGCTTCTGGGGCGGTGGCAAGATATTCAGGAACAGACCCAGTCTGTTTAATGGCCAGGAGGGGAGTTCCCACCACAATGGGTGAAAATGTTTCACTGTAGCGGGACCTTGGGCATCCCTGAACAACGCCCAGGTAATTTCTATTTCTTAGCTGGCCCAGTTGGTGAAACAGACTGCAGAAGGCCCTGTAAGGCAACCTGAAGCAGTGGCAACCCACATGGGCTCAGGTAATTGACAGATACAGAGGATGGTTTGTTAGAGTGGAGCCAACTGACAATGTCAGCCCCTTTGACACCTCCTGCAAAGGATTCCAGATAGAGGGTGAGCATGTGCTGGGAGAGGTCTGATTGGGACAGGGTGACACTTGTGTTGTGCTTCCCTAGGCAGAGACTATTGTACATGCTTATGAGCACCAGCTGGTCCTGGTAGATGACGTACCCATTGGGAATGTCCCCCTAGGTGATTGACAGAAAGGTTTCTTGGTGGGGAGTAGCCATATGGCCTGTACCCCGTCCTTTCTTGGGGGAATTTTCTCTTTAGGTAGGTTGTGAACCTACCACTGCTACTACTGTTGCAACTGAACCAATGAGGATTCAGTATTTGAATTGGGGAAGACAACAGTCTAATAGAAAAGACAGGAATGATAAGAATAAGGTATTGTTTATTATGGAATATTGTGATTGATATACTATGTGGGGAAAGCCACTGGGCCACAAGGGGGTGGCATGTTCTGTGTAAGGTTTGAAGCCAAGGAATAACTTGTGTGGGATTAGCAGGTCAAATTAGTAGTGCTCTTAATTAGGAGAAAGTGCCTGCAATTTGATGTTGCCATCAGATTGGTTCATGCTGTTAGATACGTCAAGGGGTGACTCATTGAGCGCCCTCTGTGTGTTGTAAGATATGTTGGCAGGCAAGTCTGGAGACTTGGTTGCAACACTTGGAATGAGACAGAATATGAGTCATGGATTCAGGTGATATTGCTGAGTTGATAATTTTGGTACATTGGAAATTTTCACTGTTCAACTCTTAAGAGTTGGGACCTCCCTAAAAATTATACTCAATAAACTTAAATTATCTCCTGGTTAACAATTATTTAAAATGCATCATGTAGTGGTCCTGCTCTGCTATATTCCTTACAACTTGATTCTAAATCAAATTGTCATGGGAAAATTGGGTCCTGCTTTAGGCTCTACATCATCTATGTCACCTAATGTTACTTTAATGCCCACCAATCTTAGAGTTTTTGCCCAGAATCTGAAACTAATACTATTGTCACTTCCCAATGCCCAGAGTTTCATTCTGAGGACTCTCTAATCTTATTTGACTATTTATCTGTGAATTCTTTGGTTGGGCTTAATTATCTTGTTAAATCCTAGTGTATCTTTTGAAAATTTCACTAAAGGGTATTTAAAGCTTTAGTGGTGATTAATTGAACCCTTTGTGAAGTTGTGTCATGAATGACATTCAATACTTTTATTGAAAACAAGGTTGAGCCCCAGTCCTCTGAAGGCAGATCACCCCCAGTATGGCCCAGGACCCGCCAGCATGTTAATTCACAGACTCAAATTTTTAAATTACCCCTCAACCCACCGGCTTAATAATGAGGATTCCCTGAATGGTTGTCAGATTGCCGCTGAACTGGTACCCACTGAAGGCCAATACCTATTAATAAGATGTGGCCTGCCTAAAAGGAGGTTAGGAAAGGACCTGCTACTAGCACTGCCAACAAAGTACCAGCTGTTGCCAGTATCCAGTCCAAAAAAAGATTATTGTAATTGGCCAGCTCAGGTGATATGGTGAACAACGGCAGCAAAACAAAGCATTGCCACTTCTATTCTCAGAGCCAGCCCAACCAGGAACCGCCAAACCAATGCCACTGAGGCCCAGACTTACAAAGAAGTTGTGGCTTGGACAAGAACCATTACTAGCCCTGCCAATAAAAGCACCAACTTCCTTGCTGCCAGTCCCCAGTCCAGAAAGGGGAATGCAATTAGCCCACTCAGGTGACATGATGAACCGCAGCGGCAAAATTAAGCATTGCCACTCCTGTTTCCCAGAGCAAAGCCAACCAGGACCTGCTGCTTCCAAGACCCTAAGCCAATATCCATGCCCTGCCAGCAAACTGCCCATGGACCTGAAGTCTGCAAAAATCAAAGAAGAAAAATCACATGATATAAGAACGCTGGTGGTGTAGTGATGGCCACATTGTCATTTTTGATAATAAAGTTTTATGAACCTTTGGTTTGAACAAATCCTATCCTATCTAGTCTTAGTGATCTTTCATCTCAACTCTGGCCAAGTAGATAATCAGGCAAATTTTCCCTCCAGAGACCAGCCTGCCAACCCGCCCCAGGCACTATACTGTCCTCCTGGAGCCCCCTTTGGACCTGTGTACTTTACTGAATATCTGCCCAACCCCGCCTACTTGGAGTATAGCTTGAAAACCATCCTCATTGCTGACCCCTTGGCAAGGACTAGAGAAACCAAATACATAGGACATAAAGGAAAGAAGATTGAGGTGCCGCCCTTATTGTTCAAAGACAAGTACAATTATCTGCCAGCATACTTTGTCCCATGACTACGCCCTTAACCCCAAGACCGGACCACCCAATGAAACCCTCTGCTGCTGCTGAGACCACGTTCACTCAACTGTTTGGAGTACTCTACATTACTTTGACAGGATTGGTGGATTTCATGGTCCCTAACTCAGGACCCTGGTCTTTACTTGGGTGATCTGTATCTTACATTATCAAGTTAGCACCCATTCTGTGGTAGGCTTTACCCACTGGCTTGGCCACACCCTGTCCCAAGCTGCCTAATGCCTCTACCTATGCCTGGCTTCCTGACAGTTAACTAAACCCAAACAAACTACCTAAAATAACGTATTGAATAAGGATTTATTAGTAACTAAAGGGATATCTACATTGGGATATTCCCCATGAGAGTATCTTAACATAAAGGTAGAGAGATTACCCCTAAAATAAAAAGGTGACAACAAGCTAATTGCTTGTTGTTGAGGTATCTTCATCATAATTATCCTAGATATTTAGACACTAGTAAAACTGGAAGCAAAATGAGACCTAAATAAAGTTGTGATTACTTCTAAAACTAAATTTCAGAGAGATAATAAGCCTAATATAATTTTGAAGTTAATATTTGAAGATTCAGAAAAGAAAAAATAAAAGATTGAAGTAAAAACCTGTAATAGTGATTGGGGAAAACCACTTAGAATTTCAGCTTGAAAGCTTACTCTTCTAGAGTCTTTATTTATATAGGCATGAAAACCAAGTCCTGGTGAAGATCTTCAGGGCAAAGGAATGAGTTTCTTGGCAGGTGGGTTTGATAAACAAAGGGGAAACACATGGTGGTTGAAGAAACACTGCTGGTAACAGCAAGCTGAAGATCTGCATACTTCAGGCAGAAAAGACATCAGTTGCGTAAGCAGAGGAAAATAAAAGTAAAAAACCTATCTTTAAAGTAGGAATTATATAAAAGAGTGAATAAAAACTGTGCGTAAACATGCAAAAGCAAAGAGCAAACCCAAAAGCAAAAAGCAAAAAGCAAAAATCAAAGTAAGTATTTGATTTAAAAATTACTAATAAATTCTTAATTCAATTTAAGTTCAAACCCAAACTTATAGTTGTTGATAAGCCTGCCCTTTGGGGCAGGGCACAACATGAAGAACATCCTCATTGCTGACTCCTTGGCAAGGACTAGAGAGACCAAATACACAGGACACAAAGAAAAGTGGTATGAGGTACTGTCAAGATTGTTCAAAGACAAGTGCAATTATCTGCATGCCTACTTTGTCCCCATGACTCTGCCCTTAACCCTGCGGCCTGATCACCCAATGAAACTCACCACCAACGCTGAGACCATGTCTACTCAACTGTTAAGTACTCTACATTACTTTAACAGGATTGGTGGACTCTATGGTGCCTAACCCGGGCCCTGGTCTTTACTTGGGCGAGCTGTATCCTATATTATCAAGTTAGCACCCATCCTATGGTGGGCATTACCCACTGGCATGGCAGTATCCCACCCTGAACCACCTAATACCTCTCCCTATGTCTGGCTTCCTTACAGGTTTGAGTGGTTATTCCACACTACTTGGAGACCTCTTCATACTACCCAGCAATTTTCATCACAAAGATAGGATGAAGAACCTATCTGTGCATCCAATGTTGTAATTGTTCTGTTTTAGTAGAGTTACAAGGGAAAAAATAATTGAAAACTAGGTAATGTTCTTTATTGATATATAGATGTTATATAGTTATTGTGAATCAGGATAGTAGAAATATGATTATGAAGATCACTTGGTTGGATGGGTAGGAGGCGGCTTGATCCTTGTGATGAGTCAAGCGCCAAATTGAGCTGCCCTCTGTACAGGGATTGTCATTTGGTCATGTTGCTGGATTTGGAAATTTGTGTCAACTTCCGCATTTGGCTTTGGGTCACTGGGAAGTCGGATTGCGGGTCACAAACCTGCTTGATCAGAACCTTACTGGGAGTTGACCCTGTTGTTTTGACAATACCTACTTTGTTTGTGACAGACAATCTTGTGAATATTAAGGTTTATGTTTCCCTTTACAAAACCTCATTTATAGTATATTATTGATAAAAAATACCAGAAAATAGATTCTTTATTCAGCTATTTCTATGATAAACCCAGTAATTCCTCCAAAATCAGCCTTGGTAAGTACACCTGTTTTACCCCTTTATTAAGTGTTTGTTTTATGTTTAAAATAATAAATACGCAGCAATTCTAATCTTTCAAGGTTGAGAATAAAGGGCTCACAAATAAAAAATTTGGCGGCCAAGTGTGTAAGATGATCCAGGATGCCAGCGTGAAAAGTTAAATTAAAGAGTGAACTTAAATTTCAAGTTGTATTAAAGGTAATTAGTTTTTAATTGATACATGATTGGGCCTTTTATCTCAAAATTATATCATTTTAGTTATTTATAACGAATCATATGTATTGATAGGCCAAAGTGGTAAGAAATTTATTGCTCCAAATCTAACCTTGCCCAAGCGTAGGTCAAATCCGCGAATTAGGCAATTTATTGTCGATCCCAACGTCCAAGCATTGATGCTGACCGCTTCGCGCGAAAAACGATGCTGCGAATTTTAAGATAATCCTAGATGGTTCCAGATAACATTCAAGACCTCCATATCCTTAAGCTGTTGCTTATTCTCGTTTGACCAAAAAGTAATCTTTTACCCATTCTTAAACACCCCATCAAAGTTCAACTTGTTCATCTAGGCCAAGTTCCATATGAGTCAAAATCAACACCCAGGTGCCCCAGGATATAATCCATATTATGGTACTGGTTACTCCGGAGAAGCCTACTACGATCCTAAGCAAGCGTTTCCTGGCTCTACATATAGTACCAATACTAGTTCTACACCAAACTTTGTTTTCCCTCTTGGATATGATCAGGGTGCGTACATTAAACCTGATGAGCAAAAGTCAGAGAGAAAAGCCAGAAAGAAGAAAACTCTCAGGACGGCAGCAGGAAGAGTTTGGGAGGATACAACCTTAACCGACTGGGATCAAAGTAGGATAATTTTTTTCGTCTAGCTAATCTTTAAAGATGACTTTAGGCTATTTGCTGGTGATCTTGGGAACGAAGTGAACGACGATACTTTACGGAGAGCCTTTGATAAGTACCCTGGCTTCATTAAAGCCAAGGTTGTTAGAGATAAGAGAACCGATAAATCTAAGGGGTATGGTTTCATTTCATTTAGCGATGCAGGTGATTTCGTCAAAGCCTGGAAAGAGATGAATGGTTAAGGGCTTATTAGGAAAAATACTAATAAAATTTAGGAAAGTACGTTGGCAACCGGCCCATCAAATTGCGTAAGAGTACCTGGAAAGAGCGCAGCGTTGACCCCAAGATACTTCGCGGCAAGAAACTTTAATTTATTTTCTTCTCTTTCTGTTCAAATCGGTTTTTGATTTTTACACTTTTTTCTTAGCTCGATTGACTTTAAGCAGAAATCGTTTAGGACCGCTGCAAATAAAGGTTTTTTTTCTTATTAAATTACTTTATTCTTTTACCTCTAAATGGGAAGCCTCCAAACTGGCGCCTCTTAAATGTAAATTGGGAGCTTTCGCATTTACGCTGTTTCAAGCCTGGTTCAGTGTTTTCGTTTGGGAGTCTTGTGAAAACTATAATTTTAAAAGTTAAGTGTACTTGTATTTATGAAATACCACTAGCTGCTTTTAAAAACAATTTATAAAAATATCGTTTGTAATATTTGAGATATTTTGGTTTCTTGTTCGTATAATGTTTTTCAAATTTAGCCTTAATGTTGGGAAAGCGTCTCCGTATAATTGTTGAGTAAGTCTATCGAAATACCCATAAACATATATTTTTTGACCTGAGGTTTATCTAACAAAAACCAATTCCCCTGGGCTTAAGGTTTATAGCATACCAGTCCTACTTTACTTTGTTATTTAGTCCAATTTCAAGCAATAAGCTATACATAAGTGATTAGCCAAGATAAATCAACACAACTGTTAATTTCTAAAAAAGGTAAGTGTTTCCACTTTACTAATCCTTCTAACGAAGTATACGATTAAAGGCTCAAAACTAAGTTCATGTTCCCCAAGCCTTCTTTGTGGAAAAAGCAAACAAAAGTAGACTCTTGCGTTATATTCCTTATCCATAGTAGCAATTCATTTGATTATTTGGAATATCTGATATGATACAAGTTAGTACCTTTTCTTAGACAACCCATCCTACAAGACTTGTGGCTAGATTTAATTTACAAAGCATTTGAATTTAGATAAAGCAGTTGTGCAAAGATTACTCTTTGGGCTTCCTTCCTAGTCTTCGTGGTATATGGTCATATTAATACCGCTGGATACTGTTTTCCGTTAAAAGAGCTTTCTGGATTTAAAAATAGTTTCCATCTTGCTCCCATCAATGTTTTTTCCAATAAGTTGCTAGATTTCAGGGTGCAATACTTATCTTAAAAACACCATCTAGAAAGCTGGCATCTGGGAATTTTTGTAGAGATAAGGTTACAAAGCAGATAATTGAAATTAAAAAAAGCTTAAACCCTATTAAATAGTAACTTTTTCATAGTGGCTTCTATTATACCATCTCAAAAAATGCTAACATAAAAACAGCATCAGATGATACTATCTAGAAATACAACATTTAGGATATATTATTAATGCAACTTTTGGAGATAAAATTGAGCCTTTTCTATTGGCTGGGAATAAAGTGTGGTATTGATTTGAGACTCCACTAGTCTATCTGTCATGAATGACATTTCAATACTTGTATTGAAAACCCAAGAGTTGATCCCCAGTCCCCTGAAGGCAGATCGGCCCCCCAGGACGGTCCAGGACCCGCCGATCCGTAAAGTCACAGACTCAAATTGTAAAGTTACCCCGCGACCTGCCGGCCTAATACTGAGGATTCCCTGAATGGTTGCCAGATTGCCGCCGAACTGGTGCCACTGAAGACCCATACCTACACAGGAGATATGGTCTGCCTAAAGGAGGTTGGGAAAAGACCTAGTACTAGCCCTGCCAACAAACACCAGCTGTTGCCAGTCTCCAGTCCAGAAAAAGTATTGTAATTGGCCAGCTCAGGTGACATGGTGAACAACGGCGACAAAACAAAGCATTGCCACTTCTGTTCCCCAGAGCCAGTCCAGCCAAGACCCGCTGAACCGGTGCCACTGAGGGGCCAGACCTACGCAGAAGCCGTGGCTTGGGCGAGACCCACTACTAGCCCTGCCAATAAGCACCAACTGCTGCCAGTCCCCAGTCCAGAAAGGGGAATGCAATTAGCCCGCTCAGGTGACATGGTGAACCAAAGCAGCGAAATTAAGCATTGCCACTTCTGTTCACCAGAGTGTACCCAATCAAGACCTGATGCTCTCCAGACCCTAAGCCAAGATCCATGCCCTACCGGCAAACCGCCCATGGACCTGAAGCCTGCAAAAAGCAAAGAATTGAAATCACATGGTATAAGAACGCTGGCAGTGTGGTGATAACCACATCGTCATTTTTGATAATAAAGTTTTGCAAACCTTTGGTTTGAACAAATCCTACCTTATCTACTCTTAGTGATCTTCCATCTTAACTCCGGCCAAGTAGACAACCAGGAAACTGCCCCCTCCAGAGACCAACCTGCTGATCTGCCTCAGGCACTATACTGTCCCCCTGGTGCCCTCTTTGGACCTGTGCATTTTACTTAATATCCGCCCAACCCCGTCTAATCAGAGTACAAATTGAAAACCATCCTTATTGCTGATCCCTTGGCCAGGACTAGAGAAACTGAATACATAGGACGTGAAGAAAAGTGGTACAAAAGGCCGCCAATATTGTTCAAAGACAAGTACAATTATCTGCCTGCCTACTTTGTTCCCATGACTCTGCCCTTAACCCCTAGACCGGACTGCCCACTGGAACCTACTGCTGCAGCAAAGACCACCTCTACCCAACTGTTTGGAGTACTCTATATCACTTTGATAGGATTAGTGGATTCTATGATCCCTAACTCCGGACCCTGGTCCTTACTTGGGCAATCTGTATCTTACATTATCAAGTTAGCACCCATTCTATGGTGGGCTTTACCCGCCGGCTCGGCCACACCCCATCCCGAGCCACCCAATGCCTCTATCTATGCCTGGCTTCCTGACACTATCAACCCAAATGAATGCCACCTTGGTAGTGCTATCACTATTTATCACAGCCAGTAAAAACTCACTTTTAATATACTGTTTTCTTATCTTTAAGGGCCCTTTAAAAGTGAAGTTTCTAAATTAAAATGTTTTATTAATAATTTTATATAGTAAAGAGGCATTTATGCCATAAAAAAACTTATCTTGAATCCCACTAGGTTTCTAAGCAGCCAACTGCTTTTCTATGCACATTGCAGCCCTGTTTAGAGGCTTAATTTCACATATTACATCATACTATACTCTTCATAGCTGTTGAGATGACCAAATCAAAGTCATATTAGAGCAAACTGTCAAAACTTCGGGGTCAACCCCCAGCAGGGTTCCGCACAAGAGGTTCTGTGACCCCCAAACCGACTCCCCATGATCTGTAGCCAGATGTGAAAGTCAACTCAAAATACTAAATCCAGCAATAAGAACTAGTGTCAATTCCAGCTTGATGGACAGCTCAATTTGACGCTTCACTCACTACAAGGCTTATGCCACCCCCTGCCCAATCCAACTGATTGATTGTTCCAATCTTGTTTCTCTTATAATGATCCATCCCAACTATATAATCCCAGATATCTCAATAAGGATAATTATCTCATTTCCAATCATTTTTCCCAGGTAAATCTGCTAATACAGCACAGTTATGACATCCATAACAACTTGATTCAACCTATCCTTATTTTTGACAATTAGTAGGGCAACAACCAAGGACTTTTTTCTAGGAACTAAAAGGCCAGCTTGCAAAAGTATCTGTAGTTTCTCATTAATGATGGCTTGGTTTGCCTGGCTTCTTCTTATGGGAAGGGAGCAAATGGGCGCTGTGCCTTGGGTGTCTAATACATGTTCTACACCCAACACCTTCCCAAGGCCATGCTCTGGAAACACCTCTTGGTATTTTTCAAAGAGCTCCAAGGCTTGGTCCTTCTGGCTTTTGAATAGTCCTTGCAGGAATCTGCACAAAATTAGCAACTGTACAGTAGTTTTAAAATCTATGGTGCCAAGCAAAACTACTTCATATTTAAACGAGATAAAGAACAATGACTTTCTATCAATTAGCAATTGATTTGGGTCCATTTGTATCCTATCTAAATCAGAGTCAACTTTACTTAGTGTCACAGCTTTAGAAGCTACTGTGCTTGGATTTTGCTTAGATCTGACTAAATTTCTTTAAATCTGAGCTAATTTTTTGTAGCAGCAGAGCTGTGAAGACTCCTGGATATTATAAGTAGTTTTATTGATCAAGTAGACATTCATTATATACTTCATGGACTTTACATGGTACTTATTAGATTTACTTTTATATATTGTTTTGACAGAAAGATTATAAATAAATATAGATCCCTCCATGATAATGTGTTTAGATAGCCATCACAAGCCACAATAAACATATTTAAAATAAAATAAGAACCTAAACTCTTGGGCTATTGTCAGTGCATTTTTTGATTGTGTGATTGGCAGCTTTTAAATATAAAGCAAATATTAATAAATTTGATCTTAAAAAAAGAAAAGATAAAGACTTAAAAACGGAAGTATAAAGAGCTAATATAAGATGAGATATAAAAAATCCTTTTAATTGATTGGGTGGTTTTCAAGGCACAGATAAATATATGATTCAGAATGTGGGTAAAACTTAGCCATAGTGTCAGAAAACCAATCTTGGACAGCCAGCCCAACATTTTCTGGGATTGGAGGCCGCAGGCTGAGTGGGCAAAGCCCACTATAAGATTGACACTAACTTAATTAGGTATGGCATAAATTCTCTCACCCAGGACCACAGGCCAGCAGCCAGGATTATAGCGTCAATCACCCAAGTGAGGGTGATGTACACTATTTCAAACAGCTAATTGGTGTGGTCTAGGGGGAGCTCAGGTGCAGGTGCAGGCATTGGTTTGGGGGTGATAGGTGACTTCATGTCCAGTCAATAGGCAGAGAGGAAGTTGTATTTATTTTTAAACAGTCAGGGTTCAGTAATATACCAAGGGCCCTTTCTTTTATATCTGGTCAGCTCTTTAAATTGGGCCAAGAGATGTTGTGCTAGTATATTGTCAGAGAAATAATCTCCATATCCAGGCTTCAGAGAGTACTCTGTGAAGTTAACAGGACCAAAGGGAGCACCTGAAGGATAATAAGTTGCAGGCGGTAGGGCAGGCAGGCTGGAGAGCTTAGAGTTGAATTGAAAGATAACTAAGATAAAATATGTCAATATTTGGGGGAGCCAATACATTGTGTTGTGAATAACGGCATTCACCATGTTTTGATTTTGCCTTTGTTGGGCCATTTTGAGGACAAATCTCTTGCTTTTGCGTTTGACTCTCAAAATGAACTGGCTTCCGCTTCAGGAAGTATGATTGTTTGGTTTCCTGACTCTGCGCAACTCACTCGCCCCACTCATGCTTGTGGCAAGTGATCCTACCGTCCTGGTAGTGTTTTGTGGTATTCCTAACCACTATATATTCCATTTCACATTCACCAATAAAATTTAAGTTCTATTCACATTTTTGTCTTTGTGTCTTCTGCACTTCTGCGCCTCTCTCTAGCCACAACTAGTAGAGATTATTCTTCCAGGGCCGCAAGGTAAACACTATTGCCTTCCCTGTCATCTAACCGAGACTTAGTACAAATCCAATCCTAAGGTTAGGATTCCCCGTTGTGTGTCTGTGCCGCGCCTCAGAACACGACAAAAATGGTGCTCACTACAGGGGCTGTAAGCCCCTTGGTTATCCCTTTTGCATCTACGTTTGAAGGTCCCTTGCCTCTGCCTATTTGGGGGTCAACCTCACCTGAAATTACCAGCCCTCCTATTGAGGAGGACATTGCCAACCCGCCTATTGTCCCTACTGTACTGAACCTTGGGAATGGTCCCCGCCTAGTTGCTTACCCTATGGGTACCCCTGACTTGGAACAAGTCATGGCGGTAGCCCTTGGGATAGCTCGGGATGGGGCCATCCCTTGCCTTCAGTTACAGTTTAGCCGTGCCAAATACTATGAGTTAATTGTGGCCCCTCAGTTTCCACAACACCTCCTTCCAGCGGCTGGCTCCGCTGATCATCTGCTGTCATCCTTTGTACAGCCCGCCTTGGCCCATCACCAGATGGTGTTGGGACTCCACGTTCAAGAAATCTTGTCTCTACAAGCAGCTGTTACCCATCATTGGGACCAGTTTGCCGCCTACCAACAATGGCTTCATTCCCTGTTCTCCCTGATATCTGACAATCAGCGTGATTTGGTCACCTCTCAAACACGTTTAGTTAATTCCATCAAGCAAATCCGCCAGTCCATCCCTGAGTACGTTAGGGAGCAACTACATGAGTTTCACCAGTTAGAACAACCCTGGCGCACTCAAGTAGACTCCACCCTAAACGCTTATCTCTCCAATTTTGAGCGCCTAGTGCAACAGCTCAATGCATTCAGTGTCTATTCCTTTGAGCAATTGCAACAGGTAGCTGACCTTGCCGCCCAAGGTCTAAATGAGCTCAGTGCGGAATTTGATCAAGAAAGAGCTGCCACTGCCGCCGCTATTGCCAAACTTCAGAATCAGGTGAATGAGCTGTCCTCTCCCAAACCTGATGCTCCGCCTTCTCCTCCTGCTGATGATCTGGTGGACAGAGAGCAGAGAATCTGGGAAGCCATCTGGGAATTACGTGCTTCCACTTGTAGCCAAGGACGTCCTACTGAAATGCCTCAACCTGATCCCCAGGTTCTTGCGCTGACTGCTCAAGTTGCTGAGCTACAGCAGGAAATTGCTGCTTTACGTGAAGAAGTGACGGCCGCTGCTAGTCCACATGGGGTTACCAAGGAAGATGGATGTTGTCCTGGTTTGGATGGGGCTCCTCAAATCCACTGCGCTAGGGAGTTGATTGCCCTAGCTAATGAGGTGGACCATTTGAAACGAGACCAGACTGAGTTGGACAGAGACGTACAGGAGATGAATGAGCTGATTGACTCGGTAAACAACAGGTTTGCCCCTTGCCTATCAGTGGGGCCATCCCTTACTTTGCAACTGGCTGAACTCTCCACGGTTGTCACTACCCAAGGACAACGCCTAGATGTGACTGAACAACAGACCGCTCTAGCCAACACTACGGGTGCCAGAACCACCAAGACTCTGACAACCCTTGAAGAAAGTGTTCAACAACTATGGGCTAGACAACCCCCCTCCAAATCTGAAGCTGAGTTCTCCCCGCGCATAAATGTACTCAATAGCAACAATGGTGGTCCAACTCCTGAGGCACACTTCAAGCCTACTTTTAAGCAAGTGTTTGATCCTAAAACCTCAACTATTGCAGCCTTCTTAACTATTTACAAGACTGCTATGAGACAAGCATCAGATGAAGTCAAGAAAGAACATATTCTGACTTGCCTACACCCAACCTGTCAAGAGGTAGTTGTACCAGAGCTGCCCTCCATCAAGACCTGGGAGGACATGAAACAGCTCCTGATTGACAAGTTTGGTGGTGATCTTAGCCTGGAGGTGAAAAAGGATGCTTTCATGCACATATCCTTCAAGCCCAAAGAGACATTAGCTGAATTTGCAGACAGATTTTACATGGAGGGACAACAGTTAATAACAAGCAGACAATTGACGGCGCATGAAGCATATATGGCCTGCGCCCAGGCCCTCAAGGTGAATCAACTCCTATGCCTCCATTTCAAGGCCCACAAGGCTATGCTGTCTTCCATGAAAAGCATAAAAACACTGCTCCAAGATATGCATCTTACCCATTCTGGGGCAGTTGTTCAGGAAAGTTGTGCCGCTTCCAACTCTGGCTCCTCTTCTCGCGGCCCTTGTATCCTCACTATGAACTCCCAGACTCCTCCTTGACGTCAGGGTTGCCACAACTGTGGTCAGATAGGCCACCACTCTTGCGTCTGCACCAATCTGCGGGTTGAAGGAGCTGATCCCAAGGATCAGTTGGGAAAAGAACAGTCAACCTAGAGGCGGAGACGCTCTTGGTTGACAATTCTTCCCAGTCTCCTCCTACACCCCCGCCTGCTACTGACTCTGAGCATGCTGATGATGAAGCACCTCCTATCCTCCTCCTGTTCCATGACATTTCTGACAATTCTGATGTGGATGAATCTGATGTTGAAGACCATGATGCATACAGGTATTCTGTTCTTGCTGTCCCTGAGACTATTGCCGTTCCCTACAAGCTACAATCTGGGAAGACTACAACAACCACCAAGCCTTTGTCTGAGGCCAAAGCAGTTGTCTCCTGCCCCTATCTTACTCAGGCAAAACGGTCCCCTGTATTAGTGGAATCATCAGAGGAAGCTGCTGAAGTTGCAGACGCCGTTTTCAAGAATGTATCTGTCTCACTCCCTCTCCAAACTGTATATAAGGAGTTTCCAGGACTACAATGCATGATTGAGAAATGGGACAAGGAACTAGCTGAGGCACAGGATATCTTGGCTGTTCTTCCACCCTTTGGACGCACCACCACCCAAGTAGAGATATCTATCCAAAAGGTCAAGATCAAAGCCGTCCTGGATACTGGTTCTCCTGTCAACGTTGTTTCTTCTAAACTGATGAAGAAACTTAAGCTGGCCCCTGATCTCAACTACCATCAATCCTATGGCACCACTGGTCTCTCCATGACTTGCGCCATTGGTGCTTACTCTGCCTTACCAATGTGGTTTGGTAAACTCCTGTTGGCTGCGCCGGCTGTTGTTCTAGAAAATGAGAGCTATGACCTTTTGGTTGGTACCCAGTTCCTTTGGGAATATAATGGGATCATCAACCTAAAAGATGGCTATCTTTCTATCCTAGGGTACAAAGTCCCTCTGATCTTTGAGGAGCCCATCAAAGTTCCTGGTAAACGGTTGAAGACATGTACTCTGGAGTACCCCACTGGAGTTTTCACCCTAAAGTACCAAACCCATTCCACCAACATGAAGTGTCCTCCCATGGCTTGTCCTGCAACTGAGGGAATCCCTCTCATGGCCACGTCTGCTATCACCATCCCCCCAGGCTCTCAGGCTATCCTAGATTCCCAGATATCATATGAACTACCTGAACAGACTTTCTTAGAGCTGTACTCCCCTCCTTTGCTGGGGCGTAATGAGCCTTACCTTTGTCCTGGAATTCTAGACGTTTCCCACAAGGATCCCGTTCAATTACTAGTTGCCAACCTTACTGCGCTTCCTATGACAGTATCCAGAGGACAGGTTGTTGGTTACAGAAAGTTGTTAAATGCTCCTGATGTCTTGTCTCTTCACCCCTTTGGAACGTTTCAAGACTTTAATCTACCCAAAGACAAGCCTCAAGTCCTATCTCTGTTCACTGCCCAAGACTTCCCTCAGTTGTCCCCGGTCCAACAGAAAGAGGTGCTTGATTTACTAGACCAGTTCTCAGACATCTTTGCTAAAGATAGTACTGATTATGGGCTAGCCAAAGGTGTGATACATCAGATTGACACAGGGGATGCTCCTCCCTTTTGTGCCAAGCCATACTGCCGCAGCCAAGTGGAAGATGTGCAGGTTTCCAAGGAGCTCAAACAACTGCTGGACACTGGATTGCTAGCTCCCTCTCAGAGTCCCTGGGCTTCTCCTCTGCTCATCTTAAAGAAAAAGGATGGTGGACACCAGATTGTGATGGACTATTGAAGGTTGAATTCTCTGACCAAGAAAGATTCCTATCCCTTACCACGCATTGATGACGCCCTTTGACGCCTTGGAGGTTCTAAGTTTTTCTCTGCCATGGATTTGGCGTCTGGCTACTGGCAAGTTGACCTCTCTCCTGAAGACCGTCAGAAGGCTGCACTCATCACATCAGAAGGATTGTTTGAGCCTACTTGCATGCCGCAAGGGCTCTGCAATGCCCCAGCAACTTTCCAGAGGGCCATGGACTCCATCCTGCGGGACTTGAAGTTGTTGTGTGTCTTAGTCTATCTAGATGATATAACAGTCTTCAGCGCAACTTTCACTGATCACCTAGCCCATCTTAAAGAGGTGTTCATAAAGATCCAAGAAGCTGGCCTCAAGTTAAAGCCTTCTAAGTGTGCTTTCTTCAAAGAGCGCCTTGAATTCCTGGGCCATGAAGTAACCCAAACGGGAATTTGTCCAATGACCAAGAAGGTTGAAGCCATCAACAAAATGCTTCCGCCCACCAACCTCCAAGAAGTACAAGTCTTTCTGGGCATGATGGGTTACTATAGACAATTCATCCCTGATTTTGCCAATACTAGTGAACCCCTGGTCCAACTATTGCGTAATGTCCCCTTCAAATGGACTGCCAGCCAACAGCAAGCCTTCAAGACTCTAAAACAGAAACTCAAAGAAGCACCCATTTTAGTGTACCCTGATTACAATAAGGAATTCATCTTGTACACTGATGCTAGTGACCTTGCTATTAGGGCTATCTTGGCTCAACTTGACAATGAAGGTGTGGACCACCCTGTAGCTTATACTTCCTGTGTGCTGAATAAGCATGAGAAGAATTATAGTGTTACAGAGAAGGAATGCCTTGCTGTGCTGCATGCAGTCAAACAATTCCGCCACTATGTGTATGGTACCCATTTCACTGTTGTCACTGACCACGCTTTGCTCAAATGGTTACAACAACTTAAGGAGCCTGAAGGATGCTTAGCTAGATGGGCTCTCCACCTGCAAGGTTATGACTTCACTGTGCTCCATTGCCCCAGGATTCAACATCAGAACGCTGACGGGCTATCCCAAATGCCCATCCTTGCCCTACATCCTGCTGAGGCAGATTGCCTGTATGAGCTAATTGTCTACCCTTCCTCCTGGGAAAGTGAGACAGAAGAGGTTCAACTTGCCTTGACCAAATTTTCTGAAGATACCCTCATATGTGGCAACCAATTATTCAAGAAGGTGCGGGGTCAATACCTACCATATGTGCATCCCAGTCTTTGTCTCTCTTTGGTGTCAAAAGCTCATAAAGAAACTAGACATGGTGGCATAGCCAAGACCTTTGACTGGCTTCAGAAGAATTACTTCTGGGAGAATCTTTGCCTTTTGATCCCAGATGTCATAGCTAGTTGCCATGACTGCCAACTCCAGAGGCCCTGAGCTGCTTCTCACGAGTTCAAATTGGTGCCCCCTCAACACGCTTTTCATACAGTTAGCATTGATGCTGTAGGCCCTCTCCCCTGCTCTTGCTCCGGATGCCTATTTATCCTGATTGCTGTTGACCACTTCAGCAAGTGGGTAGAAGCTCGCCCTACTAAAGACATTACTGCTAAGACTACTGCTGCCTTCCTGCTGAAGGATGTTTTCTACTGCCATGGCTGTCCTCAAATGCTGTTATTGGACAACGGAACCAACTTCAATGCCAAACTTGTAACCTCTGTTGTTGAAGCTCTAGGAACTCACCAGTCTTTCTCTGCCCCCTATAATTCTTCTACTCATGGGGCATTTGAGCGTGCTAACTCGACACTGGTTTCTATCATGAGGAAACTCACCTACTCTGACGCTGCCAATTGGGATCTATACTTACCTGCTGCACTCTTTGCCTATTGTCTGAGCAAGCATCAGATCACATGGTACTCCCCCTTTGCCATGTTGTATGGGCGTGAAGCCACCACTCCATCACTCTTGGGGGTTCCCCTACTCTCCTCTGATAAGGCCATGAACCCTGACAACCACATCAAAGACTTAGTCAACCGTATCATTGATATACAGGCCACTTCCTGCACTTCCGCATATAAGACTAAGATACTTGAGCTCTCTCCTGACAACGCTGGGTGCTCCCCCTTGCCTGAGTTTGCTGTTAGTGACCATGTCCTGTACTATCAACATTGTGTGGGTGAGCGCGCGCACAAACTGGACTCCCTATGGATTGGTCCTTTAGAGGTGACTTTCAAACAAGGATCTGAGTACACTGTAAAGCTCCTCTCCAGTGATTGCCCTTTTGCTCGTGTACACACCAAGTTTCTCCGCAAGTATCACCCCCCAAAGGCCAATCTACAGGGGGGCAATGTCGTGAATAACAGCATTCACCATGTTTTGATTTCGCCTTTGTTGGGCCATTTCAAGGATAAATCTCTTGCTTTCACATTCAACTTTCAAAATGAACTGGCTTCCGCTTCAGGAAGTATGATTGTTTGGTTTCCTGACTCTGCGCAACTCACTCGCCCCACTCATGCTTATAGTGAGTGATCCTACTGTCCTGGTAGTGTTTTGTGGTATTCCTAACCACTATATATTCCATTTCACATTCACCAATAAAATTTAAGTTCTATTCACATTTTTGTCTTTGTGTCTTCTGCACTTCTGCGCCTCTCTCTAGCCACAACTAGTAGAGATTATTCTTCCAGGGCCGCAAGGTAAACGCTATTGCCTTCCCTGTCATCTAACCAAGACTTAGTACAAATCCAATCCTAAGGTTAGGATTCCCCGTTGTGTGTCTGTGCCGCGCCTCAAAACACAACACATTGTAGCCTTTATTTAAAAATTATAATTAAGTCTAGTGCAGGGTTCACAGGTTTATATAGTACCCCACTGCTAGACTTTAAATCTACTACAGAAAATTCATCATAAGATCAGAAAATGTGGGTTTGGGTGGGCATGACATCCAGTTTTGGGACATCAAAATGGCACTATCACAGGAGGGTAATCATTGGCTGAATCCTTAGGAAAGGTAGTACAACCCTTCTGTTCTTGAGAAATAATCTTTGGAGCAGTATTGTGGCTCACATTTTTTTTCAGGTGAAGGGATTTTATTAGCCACCAAGATAGACCTTAAGCTCATTAAGCTAATGATGAGAATCCCTTTGCCTCCATTAGGAAATTTGTTTTGTCCTTCACTGGGCGCCATGATTGCTAAGTTCTCACTAATGCCTTTATTCTTAAGGATGTTTGTGGTCTGGACTTGAGAAGATTTGATCCCAAAAAACATGGGCAGTAGGCTCTCTAGTTGTCAGGGCTGGCAGCCTGTGGGCAGTTGTGACCAGGGTTTGAAACCCGCTTCATACCTTGGGTTTCAGAAAAGCGGAAATTTGTCATTCCTGAAACATAGTCTCTGCTGTAAGGGTATGAACTCTGGTCTGTAGCAAATCAAACAAGGCCTTGTACCCAGTGTAGTCCTTTTCTTGAAAGCTTTCTTAAGCCACCCAAAGATCTCCTCAATTGTATTCAGGAATTAAAATAGGTGAGAAGAAATAATAGACGCATGTGTGCTGTGGCCAATTGCTGTGGGCCAACTGCCACAACTGTCTCAATCATTGGGAATCCCTCAAGAATATCAGCCACCTTGTGGAGCCCAACATTATCTAACACAATGATGTTGATGAACCCCAGGCTAGTGCACCTAAGATGCTCTTGGACCAATTAGAGAAATTATAGAAAGGCCTTACTATTGTGAGATCCCTTGATCATTTGATACATCCCAATTCTTTTTGGGCCAGGAAGAGCCATCACAGAATAGGCTGTGACACAGACTGGTGCACACTAATATACTCCATCTTTGGTGCCTCTGGGAATATATCCATATGAATTACTCATAGACAACACAAACACTGGTTTGTTGCTATAATAAATTTTTATGGTCCCTTTTCTTTTGAGCGCATTGTAAGCCTCAGCATAGTTTTTCCAGGTCTCAATATTGTCAGGGCTGTTGCAGTTATAGGGAGATACCCTGAGTTTTTTACAAGAACTGAAGGCCCTTGAACACATAGTAGTAAAAAATTGAAGCCTTGATCCCAAAAATGAAATTGACCATCAACTGTATATTTTCCAGTTGAGGATAGCAGTCTCAGTTGATCCACCAACAGATGGCCCATTTGCACTTCTTGTTGAGTAGGGCCAACAGGTGCGTGGATTTTGCTGCTTTCAGAACTTGCCCAGTATTGATAAATTTATTGAATATTTTACTGATGTATTTGGGATCCACCCTAACAATAGATGCAACCTTCTTGAAGTCACCAGATTCCTGATTCAGCTTGAGAAAGATGATACACTTTATGTTGGGATAACCTTCCAGACTGCTTTTTGGGTACAGTTGAATCAGGATCCTGATTGATGACCGGAACACAAGGCATAGGCACCTTTTTGTAGAAGGCTGCAACCTTTTTTACCACCAGCTATCTCCCTATAGTCCTATTAAACTCAGGATCTTTGACATCTTCTTGGCCACTGTCACCAATACATGGTTTGTAGCTTGTGTCAAGAACTGGCTTAACCTTCCCCATTGTAGCTGCTGGGACTGCTTTCTGGTGGTAAACAGGGTTGAATCCAAAAGGGTAAGCTCAGCTTCCTTGCTTCCAACTTTTTGATTGTGCCAACCTTGGTAGCCTTTCTGAATAACTTGGGAACACCTGGATTTATGCTCTGCTCACTCTCAACTTATGCAGCTTATACCAGTTGTTATGTCTGTGCAACTGTCAGGAATCCATCCCACAGTAGGTTCTGGAGAACTGGCAGGAAGGCAGGTCCAGAGGGAAGGACCCACCACAGGATAGGGGCCAACTTTACACTATATGAGAGGGATTTTCTGAGAATAGCCCAAGGCTTGCTGGAGAGCACCATAGAATTTATTAGGCCCATAAGAATGGTGTACAGGTGGCCAAATATCTGAGTCAAAGTGGATTCTCTGGGTGCTGCTGGTTCCTGCGGGTGGTCAGGCCGCAGGGTTAATGAGAGAGTCATGGGGACCAGATACACAGGCAGGTGGTTATACTTGTTGTGAAATAGCAAGGAATGTATGGTGATCTACTTTCCTTCACACCCAATGAGCTTGGTTTTTCTAGTTCAGGTTTCTGGTTGTATAGGATGATCTTTTCAAGTGTAGACTCAGTGTAGTTGTCAGGATTGACAATTTTTCCTCTCTGGAAACCTGGTCCCAGGAGCAGGAATTGAACCCTGACCCTGCACCCCCCGGGCCGCCAGGCCTGTGGACTGCGGGACTGCCCACCCACGTTTTTGGGAATCAACCCCCCGCAAGCTGATACCAAGAATGTTGGCCCATGTAATGAAACAGGCCAAACAAAGGAAATTATTGCACCAAATGGAAGACTAATCACAGCACCTAATGGAGGCACTGAAGCGACAACTATTAGCTTCATGAACTTGAAGTCTACACCAGTGGCCAATCAAGAGCTGTCCCAGGAAAGAGGCACGGGCCTGCGGCCTGGTCCCATGACCACAGCTCTAAAGCAAGATAATAAGGTAGCCAAATTGAGATTCTTGGCCAATGAAAGAACTCCCGGGCTGAGTGCCATTTGCTGCCTTTGGACCCAAGCACCCAGTTCTCCCGGGCCTGCCTTTCCCAATGCCCTGATGAACCCCCCAAGGAAAATATTAAGTTTGGAGGTGGGGTGCTATATAGACCAAAGGATCCCACACTTCAAACTTGTTGCCCTTTTTGAATAAAGGTTATGCTATTTTGGCTTATACAGCTATTGCCTTATTTTTTATTTACTATCTACCAGTTCAGTTTGAGATCTTCTGGCCCTCCTGCCCAGCCGCCCGCTATTTACCGTCCTCCTGGTGTACCCTTTGGGCCCGTCCACTTCACAGATTACCCCTTGAAGCTTGAATACAAGGATTATACCCCAGAAAAGATAATTGAACTCAATCCTTTGGCCCTCATACAATCTGCTGTTAGATACAACTGTCAAGGCCTGTGGATATTTTCAACACCAAATTTTTTCAGAGGAAAATTCAACTACCTTTCCGCATACAATATCCATATGGAACCGCCCGTAACACCCAAACCCATGCCTGCTTCCTTGTCTGATCTCCTAACTGACCATACTGGCAAGCTCTTTGGAATTGTGTATATCACCCTCACAGGGGTGATTGACACTATCATACCAGCTGCCGGCCCGTGGTCTTGGATGGGGAAGTCTGTTTCCTACCTTTTCAAGTTAGCTCCTCTCTTGTGGTGGGCCCTGCCCGCTAAAACACCGGCCCAAGCTACCCCTGAAAATGGCAGGTTGGTCGCCTGAGACTGGATCCCTGACATTATGGTGATCTTTTTAAAACCTGGTACCCTGAGCCCCAAGATGTTGTTATTTCTTGGGGCATTTTGTATGATTTTGTTATTGATAATCACTTATTACACCTATAAGATGACCATGAACCTGATCTCTTCCATGTGGAAGAATGTGAACCTGAACAGCCCAAAAAGAACTGATACCGCCACCACCAATACCAACACGGCTCTCTCCTCCCAAGTGCAACATGTAATTGTAAACCAGTCCCTCACAAAGATCAAGATGCCCCAGATGGGGAAGCTTACACTCAATAAAGCCCGACGCGCCATGCCGGTCCTCGCTTTTGCATTTCCAGACTAACACCCCTCCTATGCCAGTGACACCAAGAAGGTACTTGTGTAAAGCCCAGCTGTATGGACACAGAAGAACTTAATTTCTATAATTAAAGAGAAAAATAGATAGCAAGAGATTGGGTTGAACTTCAATGATAGCTTAGCTATCAGATATTCATAGGGTGTTTATTTATAGTATCTCCCGCTGTGCAAAGTTTTGCAAGTGGGAGTGCAAGCAGGGAATAGAGAATCTCAAAAGACTGGGTGATGAAGATTAAAATCAGGCATTTAGAATATAGTCAAACCTTTGTTCTTCTACTATCTGGGTCTGGATTGTCAATTCTTGGTTGTAGTCAATGGCTTACTATCATGAGGGGAAATGGGCCTAAGTCTTCCTCAAGGTCTAATTTTAGACTGGGTAGTAAGGTTTGGCAAGAGTCTGGAACAAGCCATGTGGTCTGGGCTCTGGATCCCCATTGGTTGGTTCCAGGATTAATGGCCAGGGTTTGGATTTTGTTCCTGAATTTTTCAAGGACTGCATGGCCCAATTCTATTTTTATCCCCTAATTCTGGGACTTATCTGATTGGTTCCTTTCAAGGTTTTGCATTACAATTGGTTTTATGCGCAAGATGGTCTCTTAACGGGTACTTATTTATTATTAAATGATTCTCAAAATACAAAGAGCTTTAAAATGAGTGGTTGATAATTCATTTTGCTTTCGTATTTGCTGAGATACACTTGCATGAATGTCATTATTTCATGCAACAGAAGTTCATGCAGGGGGGATTGCTTTTGCTCAATTTAGCTCTCAATTGGCCTTTATAACCTGACTTATTTTATTAAGATGAATTGTAGGCGCTGTTGATAGCTCTTGAATCCAGGTTTGGGCATTGACGTCCGTTTATTAAGAGCTGAGATATGATTGCATGAATTATGTCATCTATGCAACCATGATGTCATGCTTAATGAAGCAATAGCATCTCAATCAGGCATTTCACAATTTTTCCCCTTTTTCACTAGACTGTGCTTATTTTTCAATTTGATCCTTATTCAGAGTTTATGTCAGGAGTGATCCTGACAACTTGGGGTTGCTTCCATGCTATCAGAAGACGCTCTGGACTGGTTCAGTAAAGCCACAGCAGAAGACATAGGATTCTGCTTGGACTATGCCAAGTTTGAGGCTGAGTTAATGGCTACTGGAGAGGATTGCGACACAAGATACTACACCCTGAACTCCTTGCTAGAAATCCTTCAAGACTCCCAACCAATTCAAGCGTATATTGACAAATTCCTCAAACTGAAGACCTGCACCCAACTTGAGGACAGATTAGCAGCCATCAAATTCCGAAAGGGGAGTGAACCCAGCTATGAAGGACCTACTGAAACATCACCTGCCCACCCTTGGCTTGGAAGACCTGGCCCCCTTGTGCAAGGGCCTCAGCATGAACCAAGAGAACACTGTTACTATCCAACACCACCAGACCTGAGCCCCCACACCTAACATAGGGGGAATTAACCCTGAGGAACTCCAAAGACATTACAGAGAAGGACTCTGTTTCCATTGCCACAAAGCAGGGCACTTGACCAGAGCCTGCCCCAAGAAAAATCCTGCTCCTATCTCTTTGGCTCAAATAAACGCTTCTTCCCAGTCTTACAAGTTCATCTTAGCATCTGTTAACGTCAGAGGAACAATCCAAAAACTGAAGGCGTTCATTGACACTGGAGCAGATGGGAGTTTCATTGATGCTGACATAGCCCAAGAACTAGGCTTGTCTGCATCTGGGAACTCCCTCCAGATCATCATGGGAAATAGCACAAATTATATAGGATACAAGTGCAAACAATAACTGCCCCTGGTGATAAGAAACAACATGTATCCATTTTCTCTCATCCTGTTGAAAGGCCTACCACATCCCCTCATCCTTGGGGATTCCTGGTCTGAAAGGCATGGTCTCATCCTCAACTACCAGGATCAGAATGTCACCTTGGGTGATAAGGGGACCCGCGTCACCGTACCCTTTTGCACCAACCTGGAGGAATTCACCCAAAGGCTCATGACCATACAGATTGAACCTAGCATAGGAGTCCTACCTGCTTCTCTAGGGAAGTGGACCCACGTTTTCAGCAAAGAGATGGCCACCCGCCTTCCCAAACACACCAAGTATGATCATGCTATTGACCTCCTGCCCAGCACCAAACCCAAACATGGACCCATCTATAGCTGCAACCACAAGGAGCAGCTGGCACTCAAGGTGCTATCAAATACATGTCCAAGAAAGGCTTCATCTGTGTGTCCAAGAGCCCTTGTTTGTCTCCAATGCTGTTTGTGGGCAAAAAGGATGGCGGCATGCGCCTGTGCGTTAACTACCAGAAATTGAACAAGATAACCATAAAGAATTGCTACCCCATACCTAATGCCAATAACTTGTGTGATGTGCTGACAGGCGCTTGGGTGTACTCCAAGATCAACCTTTGAGACGTGTTCAATCAAATCCAAATTAAAGAAGGCGACAAGTACAAAACAGCGTTCAAGACCAGGTATGGACTCTACAAATACCTGGTGATTCCATTTGGACTATGCAACGCCCCCAGCACCTTCCAGCGCATGATAAACACATTAATGGGTGAATACCTTGACTAGTTCTGTGTGGCCTACCTCAACAACATCCTCATATGCAGCAAGACCCACAAAGAGCACCTGCTCCACCTAGATCTAATCCTGAACAAACTCTCTCAAGCCAACTTACATGTGAAACTCAAGAAATGTGAATTATTCCAACCAGAAGTGGAATTCCTGGGCTATGTAGTGGGAACCGGAGGATTTTCAATGGCCCAGGATAATGTGAATGCTGTAACCTCTTGGCCTACCCCCACGTGCCAGAAGGATGTCAGAAGTTTCCTGGGATTAGCAAACTATTTCAGGGACTTCATAAAAAAATTCTTCTATCACGTTGCTGCTGACCAGACTCTGCTCAGACAAGGACCAGTTTGTCTGGACCAATGATTGCACATCAGCATTTGAGACCCTGAAGCAGGCCTTTACTTCCGCCCCTGTCCTTGCCATGCCTGACCCATCCAACCCTTTTGTGCTTGAAACAGACTCATCTGGTTTTGCGGTGGTCAGGGTCCTTCTTCAGGAAGGAGGGGATGGTATGCTACACCCTGTAGCATATTACTCCAATAATATGCTGCCCACGGAAGGAAACTACCCAATTTACAGCAAAGAAATGCTAGCCATTATGAAGACCCTGAAACATTGGCACTGGTGCCTCTGTAGCTGAATTCCCAGTAAAGGTCCTGACAAACCACAAGAACTTGGTCTATTTCTTAAACCAGGAAAGGTGAACGTAGTACCCACTGCCCTAAGTAGAAGGACTGATCTGGCACCCACCCACATAGAAACTCGCAACCACAACACCCAAGTACTCTTGGACCCAGCTAGCCTAAGCATCCACCTGGGATTGACGATGATCAGAGCCAGAAAACCAGAAGTACCAAAGGCCCAATCACTCAACAAATTCACCAAAATCATGATTTCTGACCTTTCAAAATCCTTGGATAGCGCCACACCAAAAAGGACTACTCATTGAAAGAAACAACACTAATGCTCTACAACAGGATCTTTGTGCCAGAAGGAAGCATCAGGACCAACATCTTGAGAGACTATCACAATTCTGAGATGGCTGGACACCCAGGGAGACTCAAGACCCTCCGGAGCATCAGAAGGAACTTTGCATGGCCATAATTGGACCAAGAAGTAAGTGTGTACCTGAAGGGATGTGAGACCTGTGGGTGTACCAAAACTCGCAGAAACAAACCCAAAGGACTCTTATGACCCTTGGATATACCCCATGGACCCTGGAGATCTGTTTTCATGGACTACATTGTGGAACTGCCCCCATCCCTTTCCTTTAACGCAATCCTGGTCATGGTAGACCGCTTCACCAAGATGGCATACTTTGTACCAACCATCACCCATTGCATGGCAGCGGAGACAGCCAAACACTTCCATGACTGCATCCTCACCCAACATGGAACACCTGAGGAAATCATCACAGACAGAGGATCTCAGTTCATGTCAAACTACTGGACACAGGTAATGAAAGACTTGGGAATCAATTGGTGTGTATTTACCTCCTACCACCCACAGACAGACGGCCAAACCAAAAGAGTGAACCAGATCCTTGAACAATACCTTTGATGCTATGCCAACGCCAACCAGGACAATTGGGCCAACATGCTTCCCATGGCCCAGTTTGCATACAATAGTAAAGACCACACCTCCACTGGAATTTCCCCGTTCAAAGCCAACTATGGGTTTAATCCCACCTGAGACCCCAAGATTGGCAAGAAGGAATCAAACACCACTGGACGCTCCTGGATTGAACAGATCCACGACACACAAAAAATATGCTTGACCAACTTGAACTGCGCAGTGCAAACCTAAAAAGCCTTCACCGACTGCAAACAAACACCAGGTCAACCCTTGCAAGTTGGGGATGAAGTATACCTGGACTCTTGGAATGTGCCCCTACATGTGCCCTGTAGGAAGCTAGCTCACAGAAGAAGTGGCCCCACAAGATGATCAAACTAGTTGGAGAGGTTGCTTATAAACTAGACCTACCCCCCTCCTGGAAGATTAATGACGTATTCCACCAATCCCTGTTGTTTAAAAAGGATGGGAACTTGCTTTCCCACCAACGGCTCAAGACAAACCCCCCCATCCATCCAAACAGGCCGCGCTGAGGAATATGAAGTTGAATACATACACGGTGACAGAACCCACTACCAAAAACCCAAGTACTACGTCAAGTGGAAAGAATATCTTCTATAAGAAAGTACTTGGGAACTGCTGAGCAACCTGACTAATGCCCAAGAAGCCGTCCAACTCTACCTGAACAAGAAGAATTGGAAGGGAGGGCTCTCAGGGGAAGAAGGGGATGGTGTCAGGATTGACAATTTTTTCTCTCTGGAAACCCAGGCCCGGGAGCAGGAATCAACCCCCGCACCCCCCCTCCCAGGCTGCCGGGCCTGTGGACTGCGGGACTGCCCGCCCGCGTTTTTTGGGAATCAACCCCCCAAGCTGATACCAAGAATGTTGGCCCATGCAATGAAACAGGCCAAACCAAGGAAATTATTGCACCAAATGGAAGACTAATTGTGGGGTTCCTGTCCGCCAGTCCCCAAGTGTGTCCTGGATTGTAGCCAGGGACCGGCTGGAAGGGGTTGTCATTCTCTAGTAAGGGAAAATGTATCTCAGAAATATGTATAGGGGTCTAAATGGGCTTTTATTCACTCTCAGAAGGAAGATCCCCTTAGAAACCTTCTGGTATACGGCCTGGGGGGTCAAGGAAACAATATGAATTTGCCAATACTTGGAGTCCTTCAACAATATCTTGGACTCCTTGTACTTGGTCTTGGACTCCTGCTCCTTAGACTTGGATTCCTGCATCTTAGATTTGGACTTCTGCACGGTAAACTCGGACTCCTGTGCCGCGCCTCGGATCCAGCTCCTTATCTCAAGCTCTGGCTCATCAATCTTGGGCTTCAGCTCTCTGTATAGCTCTAGTGGCCTGGGTATTTCACTTGTATCAGCCAACCAAGTTCTTGCTGGCAATCAACAGGCCTCCAAAAACCTCTTGGCAGAGACTCAAAAGACCCAGCAGTGTCCCAGAAGTGTCCTTGTAACTTTCCAGCCAGCCACCTTTTTATAGTGTTCTTTTCCCAACGATTCTGTCTTTAAAATGGCTTTCTTCATAAGCTTAAACCATTGCCGCTCACATTTTCCTATAATAACTTAAGCTTACATACTTACTTTCTCAAAAGCTTAAAGTATTAATGCACTATTTCCTTGCTTATACTTTAAGCTTTTGGCTTCCAACCAATCATTTTCATCAGGAAACCTTCCAGAACTCAACCAATGAATGCAGAGCGCAGAAATAGACCATTTCTGAAGTTCCACCGGGATCCAACTAGGAAAACAATTTCCACAGCTCAAACCGCTCAAAGCAACTACTCTTTGCGCACCAAAGTGTTAACTGGTCCATTATTCCGGCACCAGTCTTCCCTGTGTTCAACCTAAACTAATTTAAATAGTAGAATACTATTTAAACTGTTCTTTTTGGACTTCTTCAATGTTTTTCCCATATATTTAAAAATATGGTAAAATCCAAGGAAAACGTCCCACCAGAACAACTTTGTATCCAGCTCTCATAGTAACATACCTTCATCTATCCTAGGAACTTAATTAATAAATATCTTACCCACACTTCTATCCACATTCCCTCTTGATTTTGCTACTAAACTAAGGCAAAAAATTCCACATTTTCCCACTTTGGCAAATCAATTCAGCAAAATCTCGGCTCATTTCTCTGGACCACCAGTTCATCACCATCATCTTTGGGTTTTTCAGCCAGCTCCTGTATCATGATCATCTAATCTTGCATCATTATCTTGCAGTCCTTCATCTTATCCTCAACCAGTCCATCAACTAATCCTCACTATGAACCATCACGTTTCCAAACTTCAATATGAATCAACAGTCCGTCAACTAGTCTTCACTGTGATCAAACAGTCTCTCTTACTAGTCTTCTCTGTTGATTCTGTGAACCACCTTGGTTCTTTATCTCAGTCCCTATTATCAGAACTTGTAGACCCAGGCATGAGTCTACATTGAACTGGCATTTGACTGGGCCCTCGCAAGTGGCACTCCACTTAGGCCATTCAACCATAGATTAATGTCTATGTGTTGTCTTTACTCACTCAGGTGATTAAGTCTGAGCTTTCAGTCGCAGAGTAATCAGCTCTACTTCCTGGAGGCCTGATCACACCAAGTTCTGCAGCTTGCTTCCCCAAGCAAGCCGCCTTGATGACACCTCCAAGAAAATCTATACCCTCCAATGCTCACTCTGGTTTCCCCAAAGCTCCCATAGGGGCATAAACGAGGACACCCTACCAGTCTGTTAGGTAAGATGCTTGCTCACAGACCTCCTATAAGTGTATCAGGGTACATAGAGCCCTCAGAGCTCTTCCCCTCCCTGGCAGCCCGTGTTCCCCGCCAGGGGTCCAAAACCTTCTCCCCCCCAGAAAGACAAAGTTCCCTGCTCACTATATCAGTCTTCACCTTTTCACAGCCACAGTTCCCTGCTAGGTGAAGAACTATAGCCCAAAGCAGCCAATATCTTCTTGGCTGGGTGGAGGCAACATCTGCCTCTGGTAGTCCTTTGTTACCTACAAGCCAGGCCTTACTTACCCTAGTAGCCCTATGTTACCTACTAGGCTCACCTTACTTACCCTAGTAGCCCCATGTTATCTACTAGGCTCACCTTACTTACCCTAGTAGTCCTATGTCACCTACTAGGCTCACCTTACTTACCCCTAGTAGCCCTATATTACCTACTAGCTCACAGCGTCCTCAGCTAACCGCATATTGTCACTCTTCAGCATATTGTCTTTATTTGAAGCCAAATCAATCCTCGCCTGCAAAACTATTTACATGTGGATCACCACACTAATTACAGCACCTAATGGAGGCACTGAAGCGGCAACTATTAGCTTCATGAACTTGAAGTCTACACCAGTGGCCAATCAAGAGCTGTCCCAGGAAAGAGGCACAGGCCTGCGTCCTGGTCCCATGACTATGACTCTAAAGCAAGATAATCAGATAGCCAAATTGAGATTCTTGACCAATGAAAGAACTCCTGGGCTGAGTACCATTTTGCTGCCTTTGGATCCAAGCACCCAGTTCTCCTGGGCCTGCCTTTCCCAATGCCCTGATGAACTCCCCAAGGAAAATATTAAGTTTGGAGGTGGGGTGCTATATAGACCAAAGGATCCTGCACTTCAAACTTGTTGCCCTTTTTGAATAAAGGTTATGTTATTTTGGCTTATACAGCTATTGCCTTATTTTGTATTTGCTATCTACCAGTTCAGTTTGAGATCTTCTGGCCCTCCTGCCCAGCTGCCTGCTGTTTACCGTCCTCCTGGTGTACCCTTTGGGCCCGTCCACTTCACAGATTACCCCTTGAAGCTTGAATACAAGGATTATACCCCAGAAAAGATACTTGAACTCAATCCTTTGGCCCGCATACAATCTGCTGTTAGATACAAATGTCAAGGCCTGTGGATATTTTCAACACCAAATTTTTTCAGAGAAAAATTCAACTACCTTCTTGCATACAATATTCATATGGAACCACCCGTAACACCCAAACCCATGCCTGCTTTCTTGCCTGACCTCCCAACTGACCATACTGGCAAGCTCTTTGTAATTGTGTATATCACCCTCACAGGGGTGATTGACACTATCATACCAGCCGCCAGCCCATGGTCTTAGGTGGGAAAGTCTGTTTCCTACCTTTTCAAGTTAGCTCCTCTCTTGTGGTGGGCCCTGCCCGCTAAAACACCGGCCCAAGCTACCCCTGAAAACGGCGGGCCGGCCACCCAAGACTGGATCCCTGACAGTAGTCTGGGTTTGGAGGATACTCGGGGAAATAGACAGGGCTGTACAGGACTCCAGGGTGACGGTATAACTCAGGTGGCTGGTCTGTAGCTTCTTGGGAATGGTTGTCTGCAGGGGCAGGGCCAGAGTAATCAAACTGTATATGATAAAGTGCTAAAAGAAGGTAAGGTATAACCTGAGTGGGCCAAAGGTTCATAACACTTTATTGTAAGGATGACAATGCGCATCTTCCTGGCATCTCCAGGGTATAAGTATGCTCATCAAACTTGGGAATTTTTTTGCAATTTCTTGTGGCCTGAGGGGTGGCAGTTACCAGGGTTTGCACATTCCCAGGGATGCCCAAAATTGTTGAGTCCTCATTGGCTGGGTTAGGGCGGGGAATCGCAAATTCCCCTTTTGGGGCAATGGATTTGTCATCTCTTTGCGGGCCTTGGTCTCAGGGTACTGCAGGTAGTGTCTCATTGGCGGCAGCCCAGAAGATTGCAGGGACATTATTTAGGTTGTTGATATCATTGGCTGGGCCAAAAAATTCTCTAGTAGGCAGGGTTAGGTGTAAAAGGTGCCCCACTGGCGGGTCTCAGAGGTTTCTCTAAAGTCAAATCTGTTTCTGGTTTGAGCTCAGAAAAACGCAGGCCGGCAGGCTGGTGGCCCGCAGGGGTCTAAGGTTCAAATCCCAGAAATGGGATTCTACCTTGCTTATTGATAGTAGAAAACTGTCACTTGTGACAGCAATCTCAACAGTACACATTGTCCTTTTATCTCCTTTCTGGGTTGGCACTTGTGTTGCACTAACTCACTTTTTTGACCCCCAGAGACGCTGCCAACTATGGTGCATACCAGCTGCACTTCCACTCTGTTGTTGTGTTCCTTCTATTTTACAGTGTAATAAAATACTAGATAAAACTCAATTAAGTTACACCCTGGTTTGATTTTTGCTTTTTATCTGAATATGGCTATGCTATTAGAATATAATCACCCAACTGCCTACTTATAAGTTTTTATATCTTGATTAGTTGTTTTGATTGTATGAACCCCATTTTAGAAACAGTGAATTGATATCCAACCAATTACCTCGGATTTCATGCCATAGTTAAACACTTGGGACAATGTCTTTATGATTTATGTTTTGAACATGTATCGTATTTTAGATGGCGAGGTACTGTTCTTGTGTACAGCTCATTTCACACAACGGCTGGGTATTCTTGTTTGCTGGTTGAGTTGCCTTTATGTTTTGGTTTGGGTTTCGGTTCACTGCGGCTGAGTGTATTTTGTCATGGATTTGCATATTGAATATATGTACACCAAAGGACGATGCAAACCATTTTGTTTGTGAATCCATATATTTTGTACTGTATTTTAATTATTTTTGCTTGTTGTTGTGTTGAGCCATTTTGTCTATTGCCGCCCAAAATCCCTGTTAGCAGGGGGTATATTTTAACCTGATGCTTGGATCGTGCTAAATCTGAGTCCATTTCGTTTAAATCTGAGTTATCTTGCGTAGCGCCATAGCTGTGGAAACTGCAGTAATCAGATTTAACCTGGCTTTACAAATCACTGTTTGAATAAGATGTTTTAAATCGAACATATGATGAATAATCCCAGCCTAAAATTCCATTAAGATCCATTGAATGAATATATCAAGTTAACCTTTCCTTGGCCAAGAACCACCCAGTTCCATAACAATGAGGCGACCATTGTCCAATCGAGCTGTTTATATTCCTGGCTAATGTTTTATCCCCGATTGATAGATAGATTGGAGAGAAGAAACTTTATTTGAAAGTAATGTCTCAGTTTCTTTATAAACGTTTAAGGAAGCGAGGTCAGGCAGGCAAGTTGAGGATTATTTTTATAGAGTTTTCTAGTATACTTTATCTAGGCTGGTTTCTATAGTGGCTGGGAAGTCAGGGTTTTTTGGTTTCTTGAGGAAAGAATAGGGCTGTATGGTTTTGATTGCATTGATTCAGAAAAGTAAGATTTAGTTTAGAGTTTATGTTTGACGTGGTGAAAAAATGTGGAGCCTTAGGAAAAAGATGAATGTCCCTTTTTGCTACAATTCAAGTCAGGAGATTATTGGATTAGGGTTTATTGAAATGTGATTCGAAATCGGGAAATCTAGGGAAGAGCCTATCAGACTTGCTATTTTGTTTTTAAGCTGTTTATGCTGTGATGGGCTTGGAGAGCTGAGGATGACTTAGCTCCATTTCATTTGCTTAAAGATTAATTAGCCAAGGGTTGATTGATAATCGATGAGATTTATTGGGAGCTGTAAGCTTGCATATTTTCTATTGCGATCAGGGCTCCAGGTTCTGATCCCTCTCTTTAAAAATTCACCAGTTTAATTTAAAACAAAGGCTGTTGATTCTTGAGCCCAGCATATGAGCATAAAATCATTTTTCGCTTATGATTGTGAACGAATTAGGCTCCAGTTGAATAGATATTCCATATCAAAATAAATTTAAATATGATTTTTTTATGTTCATTATTTAGGTGTGGTAGGCTTGGATTAAAGTATTGAATTTTTGCTTTAAATTGTTTAGTGTGGGTTGGATTGTCGAAACACATTACTTAAATTGCGCTTGAAAATGGCAATTGAAAATATGATTGGATAAGTTGGCGGCTCATATCTTGGCTTTTCAAATGAGATTAGAAAGTCACTTTTACATGCAAAGTACCTGCAACGAACAGTTATTGCATTTCAAATGCAGGTTGGTCAATCGTGGCACTGTTGTGGAGATGCTTAATGGCTTTATGTTGGGTGCCGACTCGTGTCAAGCTGCGATAGCTGCATTTGCTAGCTGCAAGAAAAGTATCTTAAATTAGAACATATCGATTGGAATAAAGTTGTCAACAATCACAGTTCCCTTGTTTCCTTAGCCACTCTTCCCCTGTCCTAGTTTTAAAGCAATGTTCAATCAACTTGGAAGACGTTTGAAAGATCTGGATGCTTTCCCTAAGATCGCCGAAGAATACACCCAAAAAACGAACTTGGGTGGTATGATTACTGCCCTTGTATCATTATTTTTGGGCTTTCTTATTCAAAGTGAATTCAGAAGTTATCGTGAGATTAAGCAAAGCTATGAGTTCCTTGTTGAGTCTTCCCCTTCTGACACCCCAATGCAAATCAATGTTGACATGTATATTGCAATGCCTTGTGGATGTATTCCTTTTTTAAGTGTTATTTTTTAATCATTAGTTCTTAATGTAGATGTGCTTGATGTTACTGGCCAATCCCTCAGTGTTAAAAAGCAAATTAAACTTATTCCGGTATGCCTCACTCAAGCTCTATAAACTAAAATCTAGTCTCATTTCGATGCAGGGAAAGCACATGAACTAAGGTAGTCTATTTTCTCCCCATTTTTCTAAATTGCATCTTAATTTAGAACTCATGCCCAAAGCACAGAAAAAATCAGCAGCTTGATCTCAAAGGCTGAAGAAGGAGAAACAAAATTGGATCTTACTGAAGGTAGCTAATCAGTAAAACGATATAAATCTGAACTCTATATTCAGGCACTTTAAAGGACGCGTGTCGAGCGGTTGGTTCTTTCAAAGTTAAAAAGGTAAGATATATTTATTACTGGTGTTGATCATTTTTAGGTAGCAGGAAATTTTCACATCACTGCCTTAGGACATGGTCATGGAGGAGAACATGTGCCTCATGAATGTAAGCCTGCTTTAGAAAAATCTAACTAGCTAGCTCTCAACTTTACACACCGTATCGATCGACTCTCTTTTGGAGAAAACTATCCTAAACTCATCAATCCCCTCGACGATAGCATAGGCAAAGTTCAGACAAGTATAGCAGCTTTCTTTTCAACGCTAACCCAATAGATTTTGATTCCTTTAAATACTATATCTCAGTGGTAAGAATTTCTGGCTATACTCTGTCTAATCCATCTTTTAGGTTCCAACGATTTACATAGGTACTTGTTCTTTGCTTTACTTGATTAACCCGAAAATAAGATAATTCCGAAAGAATTCTTATCACAAACCAATATGCGGTCACAAATCACCAGACAACTCCTGTTTTAGGTGTCATGACTGAACTACCAGGTAATTATTGTATATTTTGTTATAATTCAATTGCAGGCATCTTCTTTGAATATGACATCGAGGCCTTGATGGTGCGTGTCACCGAGCAACGTCAAAGCTTTTCAACTTTCCTTGTTAGGATGTGTGGTATTATAGGTGGCGTTTGGGCGTCTATGGGAATTCTACACAACATCTTGACGTATCTAGCTAAAATTAGAAGATCCAAAGGTCGTTCCCATCAGAAATAAACCATGCCTTGTATTGCTATAGCCAGCCAAGAAATCATTCAGTAAACGATAAGCTCCAATCTTTAATCTCTGTTCAACATACTCATTTCAGCCAGGCAATTGTACTTAGAAAACCTCGTTACCTTTGTACAATTGCTCAAGGGATCTCCTAAAAAACTCCCTTATCCTAGACTTCTGTATTTTTAATAGTGTATGTTTGCCACAATCTCCAGGGCTACTTCTCTCTTGGCAAATAAAACCAATACATATTTGGAAGTATCTAGGCAAAAAAGCCTCAGGATCAAAAGAGTGGATCTTAATGTAACTTTCTACAACCTGAAACTGCATTTAACCTTTACTTGCTATTACAAAAAGCTCACAATACTTCTTTGGAAGCCTAACCTCAATCCCATTACCAAGCTGATCTTAAGTGTAGAAGAACAGAAAATCATTTTTTCAAATGTATATGCATTCAAAAACTCCAAAGCATCTTATTTGCAGTATCTACTTAGTTTGGCCCCAAGAGTACAGAAACCTTTTAATTCTAAAGGTTAGTTGGTTTATTCAGCTCAACCAGGAATTAGATATGCACAAAGGACAATGTTATTCTTGATCTCTGGGTAACCCAGCTCAGCAGTTTGATCCCACATGGTCCACTTAATGGTAAAGCTTGAACCACAAGGCTTCTGGGAACTTAGGAAACTCAAAGCCAAGTTCAATTGTAGCTGTTTAGCTACCAGTTATACAGTAGTTTTCAAACCTGTTGAGATAAACAAAAAATATGTCTAAAAAACAAATACAACTCAGTTTAAAAGCAAAATCAAGGTGGGTCCAAATCTATTGTAATTTAATATAAATTCCTTGATTTTTGATTTCATTTTTAGACAAGATTTTTTTGTTTATCTCAACAGGGTTGAGAACTGCTGTATTTATCCAATAACACCCACTGTATTAAAAACCAAAAATGATGGCCTTTGTCATGGTGGCAATCACCATGCCCTATGGCATTTCAACCCCCCTCCCCTGCAATCATTTCTTTACTCTGAATCCATGCTGAAGTGGTTTGAATTGGGCTCATCACATTCTACTGCATCAAGTATGATACTATACTAAGCAGCTCTTTTTGAACAGATGGTAGCATGTGGGAATCTTGATCAGCAAAGGGAGCAGGATAATACAGGCATTTGGAATTACCAGGACTTCTGAATACAGTAGCTTTAAGAGCTGTTAAGATAGACATAATCAAGTCAACCTAAGGTGAAATCAATTCAGTTTAAATGGAAATAGAAGGGGATCCAAACATGTTGCAATCCAATATAAATCCCTTGGTTTTTAATTTTGTTTTAGGCTGAGTTGGTTGTGTTTATCTCAACAGATTAGAAAACTACTGTATTGTGAATTGGCTAGATCTTTACCTTAAATCCCTGGGAAAATAAAAAGGTCACTTAGCTGCAAAATAGACTACACTGTTTCCCCAAGACTCGATAACTTAGTATGGCCCCTTTGCTAGTCTAATTTCCCAAGAATCAGCCATCAACTGTGGCCCCCTTACCAGCATATCTTTCCAAACACTGTCTACTAAATCTGGCCCTTTACTACCATATCTCTCTGAAATCTAACGGTCAAAATGTTCCTTAATACTGGTGGATAATGCATTGCCTGAATTCAGTTCAATACAAGCAAACATTATATCCTGCCTTTCAAATATAATTATAAAGTTTAATTTAATTTTTATGATTGGTAGGCTTTCCCCCAAAACAGGTATCACCAGTACCTGGTAACTAGAAATTGCCCTGTAAAAAAACTGGTAAAATACACCAAGAAACCATTGGGGTTGATTTTCCAAAACATGCCCACCAATGTTAGGCCAAAGCACCATAATTAATCAATTCAACTCTGAGATTGGCATCACTCCTTGAAAAAAAACACTAATGGCTGGCTAACCATGGTAACAAAATGGTCCAAACCCAAGGCCCAAGCCATTAAGCTAATCCATAAAAAAGTTCAACGACGGGCCAACATATTTGATCACACTACAAGTGAAACAATCCAAACCTGTGAGCCTGAGTCAAAGGCTACTCTTCTAATACACTCACTGATCAAAGACCCGTTTCATTTTCACAAAAACCCAAGTTCTCACAGGTCTACCATAGAGTTGCCTGGGCCTTTTGCTTAATTAGGGCAATCATTAATATCAATCTCTTGCTGATAGCACTGTCTATTACCAGCAATATTTTTCACTAATGCTGTCCTAGTGATATTGCACCTTTATTATGTAATCAAACCAAACAAAGCTTCAGAGTCAAACTCCTGATAAGGTTCTAATTCAGAAAGTACAACCCATAACTTGACATAACCCACCTAATATATAAAGTCAGGATGTGCCAAGCCAAGCTTTCCAGCTGAGACATCATGGCTAGGCTGTTTCATATATGGGGCAAAGAAAAATTTTCAAGATCAGTGCTTCATATAAAAATCATTCATCTACTCCTGATGCCACTGAGAACGGTACATAATATTGCTCTTCAAATATCCAGGCATCATCCACTCCAATATTCCTTTCCCCTTTTGGTAACTCTTCTGAGCTAGCACAGTTGCAGCATCAAGACACTTTATTTTCAGGGCTAACTCCTAATGTCCTGAGACAAGGGTATATTGTCAGGAAACCAGGCATAGGTAGAGGCATTGGGCGGCTCGGGATGGGGTTGGGCCGAGCCGGTGAGTAAAGCCCACCATAGAATGGGTGCTAACTTGATAATGTAAGACATGGATCGCCCAAGTAAGGACCAGGGTCCAGAGGTAGGGACCATTGAATCCACCATTACTGTCAAGGTGATATAGAGTACTCCAAACAGTTGAGTAGATGTGGTCTCTGCAGCAGTGGGGGTCTTCATTGGGCAGTCGGGTCATGGGATTAAGGGCAGAGTCATGGGAACAAAGTAGGCAGGCAGATAATTGTACTTGTCTTTGAACAATCTTGGCCGCCTTTTGTACCACTTTCCTTCACGTCCTATGTATTCAGTTTCTCTAGTCCTAGCCAAGGGGTCAGCCATGAGGATGGTCTCCAAGTTGTACTCCGCGTAGGGCGGGTTGGGTGGGTATTTGATAAAATGCACAGATCCAAAGGGGGCTCCTGGGGGACAGTATAATGCCTGGGTAGGATCAGTAGGTTGGTCTCCAGAGGGGGCAGTTGCCTGATGGTCTACTTGAACGGAGTTAAGATGGGAGATCACTAAGACTAGGTAAGGTAAGATTTGTTTGAACCAAAGGTTCATAAAACTTTATCATCAAAAATGACAATGTGGTCATCACCATATCACCGGGGTTTTAATACCATGGGACTTCGCTTCTTTGATTTTCACAGGGTTCAGGTTTGCAGACAAGGCACTGGCGGGGCATGGATCTTGGTTTAGAGTCTTGAGGGCGGCAGATCAAGGTTGTGCCTGCTCTGGCAAATAGAAGTGGCAATGCTTTGTTCTGCCGCCACTGTTCACTATGTCACCTGAGTAGTTCATTTGTACTACCCCTTCTGGACGGAAGGCTGGCAGTTGCTGGTGGTCATTGGCAGAGTTAAAAATAGGTTTTGTTTTAACCTTCTTAAGGCAAGCTGCAACCTATGCATAGGTTTGGATCTTTGATGGCTCAAGGTTGGCATCAATCTGGTGACCATTTGGGGAATTGTCCTTGGGAGACTGGCAGGCCTCAGAGTAACTCATCAACTTGGGTTTGCAATTTAGCAAGTGGGCGGGTTCCCGTCCACTTTGTGTGACTCAAGTAGTCTTTGGAGGGTCAGGGTTTGATTCCAGGGTTTCTAATGTTGATTTTGAAACTCCAGTATTGGCTCTTGGCAGGTTGGCAGTAGGTCCTTCCCCAACCTCTGTTAACCAGGTTACATCTACTTTTTAGGTATGGGTCTTCATTGGCACCAGTTTGGCGGCAGACTAGCAACTATCCAGGGAATCCTCTGTAGTAGGCCGGCGGGTTGTGGGGTAATTTAACAATTTGAGCCTGTGACTTAACAGATTAGCGGGTTCTGGACTGTCCTGGAGGGTTTGATCCACCTTCTGGGAACTGGGGCTCAACTCTTGGGTTTTCAATACAAGTATTGAAATTTCATTCATGACATCATCCCCTTCCTTCCTGGGGGTCCCTTCCTTCCTGGCCTTCTTCTCAAGGTATTGTCAGATTACTAGTTGGGCGTTGGGTAGGTTGCTTTATGGTTCCCAGGTGCTTTCCTTGGGTGGGTATCCCTTCCACTTGACGTAGTACTGGAGGGTTTTATAGTGGGTACGGTCCCCATGAACATATTCAACTTTGTATTCTTTGGAGTGTCCTACTTGGATGAGAGGGGGTCAGTCTTGAGTTTCTGGTGGGGGAGGGAGTTTCCTTCTTTCTTGAATAGAAGCGCGTGGTGGAAGACGTTATGTATTTTCCACAAGGGGGGCAATTCTAGTTCAAATGCTACTTAACCTACTAGCTTGGTGATCTTGTAGGGGCCACTTCTTCTGTGGGCTAACTTCCGACTGGTAACAGTCAGAGGCACGTTTTGAGAGTCCAAATAGACTTTGTCTCCTACCTTCAATGGTTTCCCAGGAATTCTCTTTTTGTTGGCAAAAGCCTTATAAGTCTGGAAAGCGGGGGTCAGATTCTTAAGACAGGTTTGTTGGGTGTTGTGTATCTGTTCAATCCAGGTTTGTCCTGATGGGTTTATTTCCTTACTACCAATACTGGGGTCCCAAGATGAGTCAAAGCCATAATTGGCTTTGAAGGGGGACATTACAGTAGATGTGTGGTCTTTGCTGTTGTAAGCATACTGTGCCATGAGTAGCATCTCTGCCCAGTTATCTTGATCAGCGTTGGTGTAGCATTGTAGGTATTGTTCAAGTATTTGGTTCACTTGTTCAGTCTGTCCATTGGTCTATGGGTGATAGGAGGTTGATACCCAGCGCTTTACCCCCAAATCCTTCATCACCTGAGCCCAGTAGTTGGAGGTGAATTGTGGTCCTCTATCAGTGATGATTTCCACCGGAGTTCCATGTTGGGTTAGGATGCGGTCATGGAAATATCTAGCTGTTTCTGCGGCGGTGAAGTGGGTGGTGGTAGGGATAAAATAGGATATATTAGTAAACCTATCTACCATGACCAGGATAGCATTGAACAAATTGGAGAGGGGAAGTTCTACAATATAGTCTATTGAAACGGACTGCCAGGGTCCCGCTGGTATGTCTAGTGGTTTTAGCAGGCCTTCAGGTTTGGATCTACAGGTTTTGGTTCTTCCACATGTCTCACAGCCTTTGATGTAGGCGGCCATGTCTTTGTCCATTTGGGGTCAAGCGTAATTCTTCTTAATTCCTCAGAGTGTCTTGAGTCTTCCAGGGTGGCTGGCCATCTCTGAGTCATGATAATCAATGAATACTTTGGTCCTTGTTTCACCTTCTGGTACATAGATCTGGTTGTGTAATAGCAGGGTGGATCCTTTCAGTGAAAATCCTTTCTTGTGGTGGCAGCTCTCTGGGTCTGAGGTCAAGTTGTCAACAAGTTCTGCTGAGTATTTGCCTTGTTTCTGCGCCTCAATTATGTCAGGTTTGTGGGCCATGATCTTCATGTACATCAATTGGATGCCTAGGCTGGCGGGGTTGAGGAGTACATGGGTGTTGTGGTCCTTGGTCTTAGCTGTGGTGGGGATCATATCTGCTCTTCTGCTCAGTGCGTCAGGTACTATGTTGACTTTCCTGGGTTTGTAGTCAATTGTCAGGGTGTAGTCAGCCAGTTCTAGAGCCCATCTGGCCTGTCTCTGGTTCAACTGTATGGGTTTAAAGAAATAAACCAGGTTCTTGTGGTCAGTTAGGACCTTTACTGGAAACTCGGCGTCACATAGGTATTGGCGCCAATGTTTCAAGGTCTTCATTATGGCGAGCATCTCCTTGTTGTAGATTGGGTAGTTTCCTTTGGCAGGCAGCATCTTCTTAGAGTAATATGCTGTAGGATGTAGCATACTATCCCCTCCTTCCTGAAGAAGGACCCCACCCACCACAAAGTCGGACTCGTTGGTTTCCAGTATGAATGGCTTGGATGGGTTGGGCATGGCCAGGACGGGGGCAGAGGTGAAGGCAAGTTCCAAGGCTTCAAATGCAGAAGTACATTCAGGGATCCAGGCAAACAGGAATTTTTCAGAGCAGAGGCAGGTCAGGGGCAGGGTAATGTGAGAAAAATTTTGGATGAAATCCCTGCAATAATTTGCCAGGCCCAAAAAACTTCTCACATCTTTCCTGCATTTAGGCACCGTCCAAGATGTTATTGCTTCTACTTTGTCCTGTGCCATGGCAAACCTGCCAGTCTTCACTACGTATCCCAGGAACTCAACTTCAGCCTGAAAGAATTTGCATTTCTTAAGCTTAGCATGTAAGTTTGCTTGGGAGAGTTTTTCTAGTATAAGGACCAGGTGGTGCAGGTGTTCCTTGTGGGTCTTGCTGTAGATGAGAATATTGTCCAAATATGCAACACAAAAACGGTCAAGGTATTCCCCAAGGACGGTGTCAATCATCCTTTGGAAAGTACTGGGGGCGTTGCAGAGACCAAATGACATTACTAGGTACTTGTACAACCCATATATGGTTTTGAAAGCTGTCTTGTATTTGTCTCTGTCTTTGATTTGGATCTGGTTGAAGGCATCACAAAGGTCAATTTTTGAGTACACCTGGGCTCTGGTCAGTACATCACAAAGGTCATCAGCGTTAGGGATGGGGTAGCAGTTCTTCACCGTAATGACGTTCAGTTTCTGGTAGTTTACGCATGGACGCATTCCGCCATCCTTTTTTCTTACAAACAGCATGGGCAACAAGCAGGGGGCCTTTGACACTCGGATGAAACCCTTTTTTGTCATGTCCTCTAGGTATGTTTTCAAGGCTACTTGCTTGCAGTGGTTGAAGCTGTAGATGGGGCTGTGGTGCGGTTAGGTCCCTGGTAGCAGGTCTGTGGCGTGGTTGTAGATTGAATGGCTGGGTAGTTTTGTGGCTTCTTCCTCACTAAACACATGGTCCCACTTCTGTAGGGGAGTAGGTAGTATTCCAACACTAGGTTCTATCTTTATGGTTAAGAGTTTGTTGGTAGGAGTTCAGCCATGGCTCATGCAAAAGGGGATGGTGTCGCAAGATTCAGGTTGGCCCAACGTGGCAGTTTGTTTGCAATAGTTCAGGATCAGGCCATGTTTGTCGGACCATGAGTCACCCAATATTAGGGGATGTGGCAATCCTGGCAAGAGGATCAAGGGGGTTGGGTATACGTTCTATCCAATTTTGAAGGGGAGTTCTTGTTCACATTCATAGCCAGTGTCCAGGGAGCTGTTTCCCATGATTACTTGTAGGCTGCGCTCTGAAGCTGTTAATCCTAGTTCCTTTGCCAGGCCGGCGTCAATGAAGCTTTCATCAGCTCCTGTATCAATAAAGGCTTCAATCTGGCGCAAATTCCCAAGAAGGTCTATGGTCACTTGGATGAATTTGTAAGAGTGTGCAGAGGTGTTTATTTTTGCCAATGATACAGGAGGTGTATTCTTCTTAAGGCATGCTCTGGTTAGATGACCAGCCTTGTGGCAGTAAAAACATAACCCATCTCAATAGTGGTGTTGTAACTCTTTGGGGGAAATTCCTGGTTGGTTGGGTGTCGTGGCTCTGCCGGCTTGGTCCGGGTACAAGTTCTGTTCCTCTTGGTTTAGACTCAGGCCTTTGCATAGGGGAAGTAGTTCCTCCAGGCTCAATGTGGGCGGGTGGTGCTTCAAAAAGTCTTTCATGGCTGAATTGACTCCCTTTCTGAAGATAATGGCAGCTAATTTGTCTTCAAGTTGCATCTGAGTCTTAAGTTTAAGGAGCTCATCAATATAGGCTTGGATAGGGCAGTTTGCTTGTTGGATCTCTAACAGAGAGTTCAGTGTGTAGTATCTGGTGTCTTGGTCATTGCCAGTGCTCATGAGTTTGGCTTTAAATCTTGAGTAGTCAAGGCAAAATTCAACATCTTTGGCGGTGACCTTTCTGAACCAATCTAGTGCATCTCCTGACAGCATGGCAGCCACCCCCAAGACCTTCTTGGTGTCACTGGGGTAGGTGTTGGCGTTGGTTTGGAAATGGAGGCAGAGGACTGGCATGGCTTGGCGGGCTTCTTCTAAGGTGAGTTTTCCCATCTGGGGCATATCCACCTTGGCTGTGGTCTGGTTCACAATCACGTTTTGTACTTGTGACGTGGCGGGGTTTTGGGGTTCTGCACCAAGTGCCAGGTCTTTTAATTCTTTGGCAGATCAGTTCTTCATCCATGAGAGTATCAGGGAGGTAATTGCCTTATGGGTGTAATAAGTGATTATCATAAAAAAAGCATACAAGTTGCCCCAAGTGTTAACAACACCTTGGGGCCCAGGTTACCATGTTTTTAAAAGATTGTCATAATGTCAGGAAACCAGGCATAGGTAGAGGCATTGGGCGGCTCAGGATGGGGTTGGGCCAAGCTGGCGGGTAAAGCCCACTATAAAATGGTTGCTAACTTGATAATGTAAGACATGGATTGCCTGAGTAAGGACCAGGGTCCAGAGGTAGGGACCATGGAATCCACCATTCCTGTCAAGGTGATATAGAGTACTCCAAACAGTTGAGTGGACATGGTCTCTGCAGCAGTGGGGATCTCCATTGGGCAGTTGGGCTGTGGGGTTAAGGGCGGAGTTATAGAAACAAAGTAGGCAGGTAGATAATTGTACTTGTCTTTGAACAATCTTGGCGGCCTTTTGTACCACTTTCCTTCACATCCTATGTATTCAGTTTCTCTAGTCCTGGCCAAGGGGTCAGCAATGAGGATGGTTTCCAAGCCGTACTCTGCGTAGGACGGGTTAGGTGGGTATTTGGTAAAATGCACAGATCCAAAGGGGGCTCCTGGGGGACAGTATAATGCCTGGGTAGGATCAGCAGGTTGGTCTCCAGAGGTGGCAGTTGCCTGATGGTCTACTTGAACAGAGTTAAGATGGAAGATCACTAAGACTAGGTAAGTTAAGATTTGTTCAAACCAAAGGTTCATAAAACTTTATTATCAAAAATGACAATGTGGTCATCACCATACCACTGGGGTTTTTATACCATGGGACTTTGCTTCTTCAATTTTTGCAGGGTTCAGGTTTGCAGACAAGGCACTGGTGGGGCATGGATCTTGGTTTAGAGTCTTGAGGGCGGCAAATCCAGGTTGTGCCTGCTCTGGCAAATAGAAGTGGCAATGATTCATTCTGCTGCCACTGTTCACTATGTCACCTGAGTAGTTCAATTATACTACCCCTTCTGGACGGAAGGCTGGCAGTTGCTGGTGGTCATTGGAAGAGTTAAAAATAGGTTTTTTAACCTCCTTAAGGCAAGCTGCAACCTCTGCATAGGTTTGGATCTTTGGTGGCTCAAGGTTGGCATCAATTTGGTGACCATTTGGGGAATTGTCCTTGGGAGACTGGCAGGCCTCAGAGTAACTCATTAACTTGGGTTTGCAATTTAGTGAGTGGGCGGGTTCCTGTCCACTTTGTGTGACTCAAGTAGTCTTTGGAGGGTCAGGGTTTGATTCCAGGGGTTTCAATGTTGCTTTTGAAACTCCAGTATTGGCTCTTGGCAGGTTGGCAGTATGTCCTTCCCCAACCTCTGTTAACCAGGTTACATCTACTTTTTAGGTATGGGTCTTCATTGGCACCAGTTTGGCGGCAGACTGGCAACTATCCAGGAAATCCTCCGTAGTAGGCTGGCGGGTTGCAGGGTAATTTAACAATTTGAGCCTGTGACTTAACGGATTGGCGGGTCCTGGACTGTACTGGAGGGGTCAATCTGCTTTCAGGGAACTGGGGTCCAACTCTTGGGTTTTCAATACAAGTATTGGAATGTCATTCATGACATATATGGCCTCTTTTTCTGCTTTAATAAATATATGATATCCCAAGTGCTTTTGTTTTTTCTCTATAACTGATGCCATTAGCATAGTTACAAAATTCATGGCAGAGCTGAGCTTTCAGCCTATCAACCAATTAAAAAAGTTACCAACTTACGCTGCACACACTACAAAAGACAAATCTAAAGGTTTATTATAGCTGGTATCTTAACAGGCTGAATACCCTACACTGTGAGCCTTATCATCCCCAAAATACATGTTGTCTACCAAGGAAAGTTGTACCCTTATAATAATTAAACACTACCTCTATAAAAGGGTTCTTTCAGAATGCTACATCAGTTACCCAGCAACAACAGGAAGAACTTAACCTAAACTGAACCAGATGCCAGCAAAAATGATCCAGAGACTACACAGTGCCACCATAAAAAGGTTCACAGGTGTCAGCAACAATATCACTGCCTTCTGAATACAGTCCACTAAAATTAAACACCCCAAACAAATTTTACTTGTCAGGGGTACAAACAAGACCAATAAAGTGCTGCAGTATATTGGGTTACAGGCTTGTAACGGCACAGTTAATTTTTTACTACAGGTTCAAATATCAACACCACTATCCCTCCCAAAATAGAATTGATGCCCCAGAGATAGCTGACCCAGGGAGCATCTAAAATGCAACAAAGTATGTCAAAGAGGATGTTCACTGGCTCAAGCTCCCAGAAGCCAAAAGATTAGGGGTCTACATGTGAGAATTGGGGAGCAGATAATTAAGAAAAAACCTAGCTCTCAACCGCAACAAAATTGTGGTTTCAACAACAACCAAAAGATTACCACTTACAATTCCTGGGAGGCCAAAGGGGAAGGAATCAACTGGAAATTCAAAGCAACAGGCAACCCCAAACAACCAGATTTCACAAAAAAATTAATCTTTATTAGAGTAGAGGATGATGAAGCAAGCCCTTTACAATCCTTGCATTCATTTAAAGGGAGGGGATGGAATTTGGGTGGGGGTCAAATGTCAAAACCAATTGACTAATGATATGAGGGAATACAAATGCATTTCTTGAGGCGGGAAAATATGGGCAGATTCAAATGAACAAAATTGAAAAAGACTGACTCTCCTAAAATTGAGGAAGCTATCTTGAATGCACCTAACACTGCTCCTGGCTGCTCTTGCATGTGATATTTAACCAGAGGTGTCTCTTGGGTGGGTTAAGTGGGGTCATCTCCAAAATAACTCTGCAAGTAATAGTGTGAGGACTTTTCTTGAGTTTTCCAGTAAATCTTTGGATAAATATCCAGGCGTAATTTGGCAGAGATCCCCAAGCATTTGGTGAGAATTGAAGTAGAGGCCCAAGGGGGAGGCATAACTTTACACCACATGTCACTGACTGGTCCCCAAATATTAAACCAACTTCCAGAGCTTAAGATTGACAAAACGTTTCTTTTAAACAGCTAGGCAGATCTTTTCAGCGCCAGGGATAGTAAAACACATGATTAGCTGGCCAATAAAGATTTACCACCAATCCAGAAACCAACCTTCAGCAGGATATAACTTGAGGAGTTAGAAATTATTTCATGGTTGACATCTCTAAATAAACAACTTTTAATCAATAAAATTGAGTATTTTATCTCTGAAGAAGTTTATTACATTACTAAAAAATAAACTTTTGGCGCTTTTAAATAGAGAGTAATTGTAGCTCCAATATCAGCGCTGAGAAACTGAGCAGAGTAGGGCTGCCTCAGTAGAACCAACATTCAGGTCATTTCCTTCAGCCACACGCTTGGATCAAGAAATATATCCTGCCTCTGTGTCCTGCCGCAAAATTGAAGCTCTGCTTTATTTGCTTTTGAGTCAAAAAGATTCACAAATTGATACAATATGACAATGGAATCTAATAAGTTGATTTTCACTATCTAATTGGTATGATATCATTGTTCTGAAATATTCAGGCTTATTATCAACCCATATGTGTTTAATAAACAGCTTTTAACCTTACACTTAACACTTATACTTTGATATGGACTTTATTTAGCAGTTGAAGCTGGTGTTTAGTAAGCTTTATATAGCCTTAGGATTATTAATATATTTTAGCTATACTTTAGTTTAGATAAACTTTAGTGTGTAGATTTAGCTAGTTTAGATAGCCTAAATTTATAACACCCCCTTTTTATACTAAAGCTTTGCTCAGATACACTACCTTGCCCACCAAGCAAGAAATGAGTGCCTTGGCTGAAGAGCTCTCTTTTTTCACTACTAATTCATTCTATGGCTACAGAAAAATTGGGGTTTTTTAGGTGACCATTCTGGGGCTCACTAAACAATTGATTCCCCATATGAGAGCTTGGCGTTCATTGGCCACTGCTACCAGTTATGTGATGAAAATAACATCTTTTATTTACTGGGATTTATATGCCAATCCCTCTCCTGGACAAAAGAATCACCTGGCATTAACCAAGACCATGGTAGTATGTTGACCATATCCAAACTTGTAATCCTGGGCTCATATTTTTAATTGTTAATAAGAGCTACTTGTATATTCTCTTTATGATTACAGTTTAATAAAATTATCAGTTCTGCTTCCACTGTAAGCCTTTCTATAATGAGCCTAAGCCTGAGAATCTCCCAAGTGCTGCACAATTGCCCTATGTGAATATATCAACCTATAATCAGAACACTTGTGCACCCACAAACTTCCCAGATCTCTGCAAGATAGACCTAGCTGGGTTCAAGAAAGACATGGTAATGGTCATGATCAACACTCTGTTTATAGCCCACCAATAAAACTACTGCAACAAAAACCATAAATTAATGATGGTGGCTGCCTAATTAAAATATGATACCAGAAAGGTATTTCTTAACTTCCTGGAGGAAAACCTGACTTGATCTTATCCTATGGTTCTTTGTTGAATGTATGGGTAGTGACACCTTAATAGAGACAAGATACAAGCCTACATGGGTCTTCTTTGCTTGAGACAAAGAAGAGATGACCTGGAAACACACATGCAACAGTTCCTGATACTAGCCAAATATGAATAAGTACCTGATATTATTTCTGGCTTGCATTTCAGAAATGGATTAAACACTCCTCACACCAACCTGATTCTCCATCACTGTTATGATCTATCCAAGGACAAACCACTAGCCATTGCACACAGGATAGATTTCAGCCAGACCCAACAATTTAGAGAAAATTTAATGCTCTTACTCCTGGGAGGGGGCTATTGGGTGTTCCAGATCAAAGCCAGAGATCCACTGGGTTGGGATGACATTTTTCAAGTGACTGAGCTCTAATACCACTACACTTTACTGTGCCTGTAGTCCTGAAACTCCCACTTGGACTTTTCCTACCATTATCCTAGCATCTACTTCATGTATCATGACATCTGCTTGGGCCTATTTTTCCTTGGGGGTGTACATCTCCTGAAAGAGCGTCCAAACTTCTGGTTCAGGACCTCTATTAATATTGCTGTGATTGCCAGCTCTCTTGAAAGCCTGGTATATTTCTCCTCAGGTGTTTGGCTTCCAGAGAGCTTCCTGTAATGCTGCTTATACTGCTTTTCTTTCCCAGTAATTGGGTAGAAGATATGGGGAAATAGTTCATGGTTATACTTCTTATAAATATTTGGGGGTCATGAAAGTTTTATTTACAGAATTAAGATCCTCTCAAAATCTCCTGTAATGAAATTATTTTCAGACTTGGGGCCAACTACTCATTTAGAAATGCCTTGGGAATTGCCAGCTCTTGCTTCATTGCTTAGGGAAGGAAGTTCTTCTAAATTTGAAATCAAGGATGTGTTCAAACTTAAAATATTCCCTTTAGCAACCTCTCTCTACTAGCCAATTTCTAACCAATTATTATTATATATTCCTCTTGTCTTAGGTCAATCCCCTTTAGGCTGGGTTTTCAAAGGCTAAAACTATTCTGAAATCCAAATTTCCTATAATAAAATAGGCTTCTAAACTTACTCTATTCAATATCAAGACTTTCTAATGTTTTCTCTGAATATATTAATTAAGCTTTAGGTTATACTGCAACAAAAAACCAATAGTAAACTAAGTCTTAAACTTAACCAACCCCATCAATGTTCATTATCTTCAAACATCTGAAGCTCCTTGCTTTGTTTCATGGTTTTACTAAAGCTTAAATGGGAAACAAACATTTCACTGAGCAAACCAGTGACAATTTGTGCCTCATGTGCAAAACAATTACCCTGTTTTCTTTGATATTTTACTGTGGTTAAACCTGGCTGTTTTTCATAGGAAACTACCAAGAGAGTTGTCTCTCCAGATTTTTTCAACCTTTCTCTTCAATGTTGCCTCTGTAGCAAAGTTGAAGTGGTACATTTTTCCAAATTTTCTTGCCATTTACTCTCTCAAGCAACCTTCTTTGGAAAAACGTTGAAGCCTCTCCCTCAACATTTTCTCAAACTGTTTCAAGAGTAAACTAATAGCCTAGCACCTAGTTTAGCCATTGAGTATATTCCTGACCCCATCAGTGTTCTCCACCTAGGCTTTTAGAATCAGGCATCCCTTAATTTCACACTCCTGTTCTTAATTAACCAAGTGGTTAAGTTGGGCTTTTAGGCGCAAAGTAACCAACTTCATTACTATATACCTCCAAGCCATTAAGTTTAAAAGTGTTCTCTCTGAAAAGCCATAATAATGATGGTTATAGAACATCTATTATTGCAAAGCAGCAGTAAGATCTTATTCAAGCTAATAATAAGTCATAGATAAATTATTTTCTCTCTTTCTGGGCAAAGTAATCCAGCTGTTGTAACTGTGCTGTTTTAGCAGAGTTACAAGGGGAAAAATATTTAGAAACTAGATAATATTCTTTATTGGGAGATAATGATTATATAGCTGATGAGAATCATGGGTAACAGGAAAATGATAGTGTTGATCACATGGTTGGATGGTGAAGGGGGTGGCTTGATCATGGTAATAAGTCAAGCGCCAAAACAAGGTATCCACCGTAGGGGATCAGCATTTGTTCATGTTGTTGGATTTGGAAATTAAAGTTGACTTCCTAGTCTGGCTTCAAGTGGCCAGGTAATTGGATTGCAGGTCACAAACCTGCTTGCTTGGAACCTTGCTGGCAGGTTGAGCCTGCTGTTTCAATACAGCTGTATTCCCACCCCAGCTAGTATTAAGGTTTCAATGCCACCTAAGCATATTCATCTCAGGAAAACTTTAAATATATTATCACCACATTTGGTCTAATGATGCTTATACCCCTTGGTATAACTATCCCAAGACACCTCTATATTCTTCTAAAGCACCAATAAGGTGATATATTACTAACATCTCAAAGCATAAGGAACTAACTCCAATTACTAAGGCTAAAAGATCAATAAAGTAACAGCTATTTATCTATCTAATACAACCAATATTTATTCTAGCTAATTATAACCTCTTCTTGCAACACAGCTCTCAATATGATTCACCACATGTCTCCAAGACAATGTATAGCTGCTACCATTGCACTGATATGGTATCCTTGACATTCAATTTATTAAAAAATTTCTCAAGACAGAAAGCCAATGAAAACTGTGCTGAAAACTGCAGCCTGCCACTATAAAGAATCCCAGTTATCAGGCTACCCTTGAGAATATTTTTGAGAGAGGAATAACTGTACAGTAATTTTCAAACCTGTTGAGATAAACATATATTATTCAGTTTAGAGTGCATGAACTCAGTCACAAAACAAATGTCAACTGGAACCTGTTGAAGGTCAATTTAATCAATAAAGCTTCCATTTATCTAGGGCCAGAAAACAAAAATAGTCAGTCACACAAAAAAATGAAGTCAAATACTGAATTCTAAAAATGAGATAGCAAATGCATGGAACTCAAATTCATAACGTTTGCAATCCAGTCACTTCATTAAACATTCTTCATCAAGTTTGATAATGAGTGTGTAGCAAATATGATATAAACTGAGAACAAATGAGGTTCAGTCACAAAAGTGATGAACTCAAGCACAAAACGGCTCATTTTTTTTGAAAATATTGATGATTTTTGGGACTCAAATTTGAAATAGTGGATTTCAGGAGTGAATCCACCAGAATTTATTCAGGGAACTACAGCATTCTTTTAAAAGTATGTGCTTCTAAATTTGAACATTTATGTCTGAGAGTCAGGCTCAAAAAGGAGCACACACTTTAATAAAATTAAGTTCCTAGAAATACTTTGCTTTTCTGTTTTTAATAGAGTTTATTGTGTTTTGTTTACAATGAGTTTTTCAAATGAGAGTACCTTTGACGTCATCAAGGAGCAGTACCAGGAGCTACTCCAAGCTCAGGCTGCTAATCTAAGGAGCACATCTACTGCATTTCCTGTGTACACCCAATTTAATGCAAGTTGTGAGGAGGCTGAGTAGCATGTGTCATCAGCCCCATCCCCAGATGGCTTTTCCAATAGCCAATATGAAGCTTCACCAGACCAGGCCCAACCTGAGCCTTTTCTTCATTTTGGAGACTGGGAAACTGTGGCCCCCTCCAATCCAATCCAACCATTGTCTAAGAGTTTGGGCCAATCAGAGCAAGCCTTTCCTAATCTGGGTCCCCTTATTCCTCAAGTACGCCAAAAATGGTGAGTCATTGCCAATGAGGTGATAGAGGAGATTATGAGCCTCAATCAGAATGGGGTTAGTTTTGCCAAAATAGCAAATTGGCTTCAATTTACCAAGGCATTGATTAAGTGTGAGTTCTGAGCCTTCTTGAAGAGAGGTGGTGCAAAGCTGGGCAAGAATCCAAAGAATCAGGTTGGCTCTCAGATCAAGGAGGTGGATCCCTTCATGCTTGACCTTCTGCAATATGACCCATACCTCTGATTGACTGAGGCCCGTTGCCTACTTGGGCTTCAGGGCATATTCATTGCCAGCCACACAGCGCAGCTCTGGATGCATGGGCTTGTAGTCAGTGTTCTGATTCTGACCAATAAGCTGGCCAATGAGTCAGATGATGGATCTGATTTGCCCTATGACTGTGCAATTAGTGCCGCTCTCACCTGCTGCCTGTCCTCTATTTTGGACAATGTTGCATTTATATCCTATTATAAATTGTCATTGCAGTTCCATAATTTTGGCACTTTGAGTGAAAAGAACGCTCCAAAGGGCAAAAAGAAGGAAGAACAGTGAACTGTCATTGGTGCATTCCTTGCAGTTTCCCCCAAAGGGACTTTATTTTACCAGACTACAGCCAGTTACACCAAAGGTTACTGGTACAGGAAATTCCTATCCAACCTGCTTGCCACCTGGAGCTCAGCTAATTCTGAATTCCAAATATTACTGAGCCACCAAATGGAGTGCACTGAAGTGGCCTCCAAGAAAATACAAGCAGAAGGCCACAATGTTTCAATTTTCCCTACCAGACATGCTGATCTTCACCTGGATGATGTGTTGTTCTTTAACATTGGAGACACCATCTGTGGGCGCAACCTCACAACCTTCAGCCAGGTGGTTAGTGCAGCCAACAGCCCCTCAGTGCAGTTTCCCTGTCAGAAGATTGCTGACATGTTTACAAAGATGGCATTCAGTGCTCTCAGCAACAGCCAATCACCAAAGGATCCCCAGCTGCCACCTTGTGACTCCCCAGTATACAAGCCAATCACTGTCCTCCCCAATTTGGAATATGATTTTGTGTACAGTCAATTCCTCCAAGCTCATCAAGGCACTCAATTCCCATTGGGTCCTCCAGCCGCCCTAGTCCTCATCCAATCCTCCCAGGTGACCAGCACTAACCCCACCAGCCAATCAAGTCCTCCCCCCTCAACCTAGTCTGCCACCTAGCTTGCACCGCCCAATCACATTACCCCAATAAAACTTGCCCCTCAATAATTTTTATTTTTTAATTTATATTGGTTTAACGTTTACAAGTTTTTATAGTTATAATAAATACTTTACATTTAAATAAAGTGGGTATTGATTTTTATCATGCAACAACTTAAATTTGGCTGCTTTAATAATTATAATTATATTTTTTTCTATTATAATTTTAGCATATTTGAAGCACTACAATAAAGCAAATTTTAAAAACTTCAAGTGTTACAGACCAGCCAATTAGAATAAGCGTACATGTGGTGTCTTTGTGCTTGGCTCAGAACAGACATGCCTCAGTTAGTGCAACCAGTTTAACTTAATGAAATAATCCTGGTGAAAAAAGACATATCTTTGTTTGAAAATTGGCACACCAACTTGTGGTCACTCTATTGTCAGACCTCTGGGTTCTCTGGTGCTAGAGTGACCACAAGTCAGCGTGCCAATTTGCAAACAAAGACATGTCTTTTTTCACCAGGATTATTTCATTAAGTTAAACTGGTTGCACTAACTAAGACATGTCTTTTCTAAGCCAAGCACAAAGACACCACATGTACACCCATTCTGATTAGCTGGTCTGTAACACTTGAAGTTTTTAAAATTTGCTTTATTGTAGCGCTTCAAATATATTAAAGTTATAATAGATAACAATATAACTAATTGAAATAATCCATTAAGACACATTTATCTCTAAAATAAATGATCTACATATAACCCATGAAATAGGCTATCTTTTAATAAATATGTACTTTGGGTTGAACTTAGCATATTGATTCAAGAATAAATCATGTTTTACTTGGAAAAAACATATACATGAAAAAATATGTTGTTCATGATACTAGGAATGTGTTGCTATATACAATAAATATACATAATATCAATATCAAATAAATAGTAGCACTTAAAGCTAATAAAAATTCATAAGTAAAATCAAGATATATTTATTTAAACTCTATTAGCCACAATAGAATATATATAGTTTATTGGGACATTTAATTAGTATGAAAAGGGCTGGTATAAGTACAAGGAAAAAATGGCATAATTGGAGGCAATGATAAAGGAATTGGACGCAGCAGTGGCTAAAATCAAGGAGGTCAATTAAAAGGTGAAGAACATGCTAAAGGAGGTGGCGTTAGAAGGCAACAAACTAGACAAACTTACTGTGAAGGCTGTGAAAAAGAAGATTCCCAATACTATCAACAAACTTGCAACCAGGCTCCTAAATGTACAAAAAGATGTTCTCGCCAATCTACAGTTTAAGCCACAGGGTTTGCAACTGCAGAGGCGTGATCAAGGGACCCCAAGATGTTTGAGCAGCTAAAAAATAAAAAGAAACAAAAACCAACAGAAGATAACCAGGAACCAGCTAGTGACAAGTCCCATGAAGCAGCCCCCGTAAAGGGGGCAACAGATAAAGATATAGAAGAAGGTAAAAAATAAAACATCAAATAAATAAAAATATCTTACTAACTTTTTTATTTAGAAGAAACAGAAGGAGAAGTCCGCCAATATCTAAGACTGTACATATTGCAAACATTCTACAGCAACTACATCCCCCACATAGGATGTCAGCTGGTCCTGACGCCAGCTGCTGCCTCTGAAATGATTAATAAATTAAAAAATTATCCAATGAAACAAGAACAACTTACATCACTCCAACCAAAGCAAGACATCACCAAATGGCGGGTTACAGCTTTGGCTGCGGCCCCAAAGATCCACCTTGACCAATATTTTCTGCCCCCAAAATTCTGCAAGCTCTTTGTCCTCCTTTTCTGGGAATTTGTCAACATAATTCCATACCAAAACTTACCCAAAATGAAGAGAGGACAATAATAATTTTGTTTCTGTTTCCTGACCAAATACACATTATCACACACCCTAAAAAATTCAAAAGAAAAGGTAATCTCCCTTACCTATAGTTTGTCTGCTGTCCTGCTTGCTGTTGTGGGCGTCCTCAGAGACTTTGAGGCCTCCTGATGCTCCAACAAGACTGGAATACTACCAACCATGAAAAAAACCTTTTCTACCATGTCCTTTAAGAATCAAATTAGCAGCTTTTATAATAAATTTTGTGAGTTCTCTGCCCTGTTTTCAGGGCAGAGACTTCACTTGATTGTTTACCTAGGTCTTGTTGTACTGATGTGGCTTAAAGCAGAAACCTGCAACCAGTCTGATGTGATAATAAAACTGGATGTAGTACACTATTTAATAGACAAAAAAATTGCTCCTGGATACAGCTCAACAGATCATGTTATTCAGGATTCAGTTATTCTTGCCACCACCTATGGGATGGCTGCTCTACCAGAAAAAATCCTCCTAGCCAATTGTGTCACAATGCTCCCGTATTCTACCTGCCGCAATTTATTTAGTACAGGTCCAATGTCAACATACATGTTGTCAATAGAAATTACTAGTATCAAGGATCTGGATGTACAAGTATTCTGGCTACCGCCAACCTACTCAACATCCAGATGTTGCCCAATTTGGTGCCCTTCTAATATACCATTTGACATACCAGGAATGGCAACCAAGCAATATCACATGACTGTCCAAGTATCCAGTGGCTTGAACCCATCCTGCACATGATCAACCCCTAGGTTTGATCCAACTAAACCTCCGCCACAGTCAAGTCTATATAAGTCTAAAGTATTATCCAATAAAATATACTTCTCTTCTTTCTTAATTCCATATTTGAAGCTTCCCCAAAAGGCGCTCCTTATCACTAGTCTATTTTAACGCACTGTCCTTGAATTCCTCTGCTCCTGCCCCCAATAAAAGTCTACAACCAAATACTATTTTGATTTATATATATATTCTTTAAAATTATCTACTCAAACCATCTATATTCAATAAAAAAATACATAAAAAATATTCTGTGTATTCATTCATTCACCCTTATTGCTTTGTTAATTTTTATAAACATGACGGTATATAATTGAAATCATATAAAAAAATGTGAAGACACTAACCTAAATAAAATCATAATAATGTCAAAACCACAGGCTCAACCCGCCAGCAAGGTTCCAACCAAACAGGTTTGTGACCCGCAATCCGATTACCCGGTCATTTGAAGCCAGACTAGGAAGTCAACTCGGATTACCAAATCCATCAACATGAACAGATGATGATCCTTCACTGTGGATACCTCAATTTGGCGCTTGACTCATTAGCAGGATCAAGCCACCCCCTCTTCCATCCAGCTGTGTGATCACCAATCATGTTCCTGCTATCCATTGATTCACAATAGCTATATAATCACTATCTCACAATAAAGATTATTATCTAGTTTCTAAATATTTTTCCCTGTGTAATTCTGCTAAAACAGCACAGTTACGACAATAATAAAAATATAAATATTCTAGTGTTTTATTTATCTATTCCTTCATTCATTCAATTGACTTTGCTTTGTTAATTTTTATTATACCTAACACAATGTGCAGAATTACAGAAATAAAGTCAAAATAAATTAAACTAAATAAAAACAAATATTAAAAAATTAAATTCAAAAAAAACATTTGGAATAGCTAAGCCTTTAATTGATTGACTGCTGGGCAAGACACACAGGGAGAAAAAATCTGTGTGACCATAGAATTTGGCCACAGTTAAATCTGGGAGGGTATGGACACCAACCTGCAGCAAATTAAATAAATCATTGGGCCCGGGTGGCACCCCTTTCTTGACAAATCTCTTGAGCCACCCAAAGACCTCCTCAATTGGGTTGAGAAATGGGGAATAGGAGGGAAGGAAGAGAAGACGCAAAGTGGATGTGGCCAATTGTTGGGAGGCAATTTCAACGCCAGGCTCACTCATTGAGAACTCATTGAGAATATCTGCCACCTTGTAGAGTCCGACATTGTCTAGCACAATGACATTGGTGAAGCCCAAACTGGTTACTTGGAGGTGCTCCTGAACCAATTGGAGAAATTCTAGAAAAGTCCCACTATTGCAAGAACCCTTGATTATTTGATAGAGCTCAATGCCAAGGGGACCAAGAAGGACTATCATTGAGTAGGCAACAGACCAGAAAGCCGCACGCCGGGACATGCTGTTCTTTTCACCTTTGGGGACATACCCATACTTGTTGCGCATTGACGACGCAAAGGAGGCCTTTTTAATGTAGTAGAACTTGACTGTGCCCTTTTTCTTGATAGAAGTAACTGTCTCAACGTATTTCTGGTGGTAGACAATGTTTTCTGGGCTATTCCAATTGTACAGAGATACACCAAGTTTATTCCAGGAAAATCACAGTTTCTTGAGTGTGTGGTAGCAAGTAGAAACTGAAGCCTGGATTCCAAAAATGGACTCAACCATTGACTGAATATTTTTCAGTTCAAGATGGCAGATCTACTCAATCCACTGTTAGATGGCCCACAGGTGTTGCTTGATCAATAAAACTGGTTCACTATTGGATTTCTCCAAAAGGAGAACAGTACCTGTTTTCAGGTAAGTTGCACAGAGCCTATGAGCAGATTTTTCCAAGATCCTGACAATGGCCGCGTCCTTCCTGTTTTCAGTGGTCTCCTCCATGAGCCTCATGAAGGTCTCGTGGGTAAATTGGGGATGACATGGTACTTGGCCTTTTTGGAGGCAGGCAAAGACTCATTGGGATTGGGGACAACACAGGGCATAGGCACTTGGCTGTAAAATGTAGCAATCTTTTTGAGCACCTTCTGCCCCTTTGTGGTTTGGTAATATTGGGGCAGCTTGTCATAGTCTCCCTCCTTGGAATCACTCACGTAAGGCTTGTAGCTAGTGTCAAGTATGGGCTTAACCTTCTCCAGTAGGGCTGCAGGAACACCATTGCGGCGGTATACAGGGTTGTACACCAAGGACACCCTCTCAGTGGTGACATCATTAACTGTTTTAGTGGTGACAACCTTGGTTATTTTCTGGTCAGCTTCTGGACCTGGGGGTTGATGCTCCGCCCCCTTGCATGTTGTGCTCCTTGAACCAACTGTGTCAGTGCAGCGTCACTATTGAACTCTCCTCTCTCATCTCCTTCCTGAGTAGGCACTTGCGTTGCACTAACTCTGTTCTTTGACCCGCGGGGGCAACCACAACTGTGGCACACAACGGGTCCATTGTCACTCTGTTGTTGTGAAGCTTCCATTTTGGTATAAAAATAAAATAAAATAAAATAAAACCATTTTATCTATATAATTTATGTATTTTACTTTTTATCACTCCATATATAGTAGCATGAAAGCTAGTAGACACTACCGTTTATTTTAAATTAGATTTTTAGATTTCTATATTAATTATTTTTTGCCGTAAATGTGCACTGTTGATTATGAGTTTGGATAAATTTGGTTTTTTATTGATTCTAATCCCAAAACAGACATTCAGAATATTTATTTCCTTTTTATATTCTAGATTTCATTCTTAATTAGGATGATCTGATAACAGTATTATAGAGTCATTCATGTGTTTTGATATTTGATATTTACATTGTCTGTTTCAGTTGCTATTAAGGCTTGTTGTTGGATTAATTTGTAACTTTTGTGACTGAGTTTCATATGTTCACCAAAAACATAGTAAACATAGTAGATTGGTTCTGTGACTGAAACTCATGTGTTCTATTGTTTGGTACACTTGTTGAATTGTTAAGCATTTGTCCCCAGCTTGAATAGGTTGTTGTATGACTGGACATTTTTGCCAAATAGCGCACATTTTCCGTGAAATCATCTTCTATTTAGATCTATCAAGTTGAAATATGTTTTGTGACTGAGTTCATGCGTTCTAAACTGAATAATATACATTTATCTCAATGGGTTTGAAAAATACTGTACTGCCCCTCAACACAGTTCCACCAATGAAAGTTTTTCCTGCCCCAGTGCCATTTCCCCACCTCAGCCCATGGGTGGCCCACCCACTCAATTCCCAAATACCTGACCCTTAAATTATAAATCTCTAAACATAGAGCCTGGTGATGGGAGAGTTTATGGGCCTGCACCCCTGTGCTGGTTTTATTGCCGTTCTGGACTGAAAAGTGATATGAACCACTGGTTCATGCAGCTCTTATATGATTAAAATTCTGGTTTTACTGCTTGAGCATTACCCTAATGACCTGGCTATCCCCAAACTTTAACTGTTGGCTACCCAGCCCAAAGTTTTATGGCTTCATGGCTCCCCTTACAGACAGGGTTACACTACAGAGTATCTGCAAAAGCCAGAATATAAGGATTGCACACCCAAACATATACTACTGTCTGATTCCTTGGCCCACACCAGAGATAGTACCAGATTCAACCCCAACAGTATCTGGTACACCACTGAGCCTATGTTGTTTAAATATGAGTATAAATGCTTCCTGGTCTAGCAAGTTATCATGAAACCATACCCATCTTGAAACCCAGCCATCTGTTCACCCCCTGACCTCCTCATAGACAACTCTAATAAGCTATTTGAGATCATGTATATTACCCTTTGGGATATGATTAATACTATGATCCCTGCTACTAGACCTTGGTCTTGGGGAGGACAATTCATATCTTATGTATTCAAGTTAGCACCAATCCTCTGGTAAGCCCTGCTCACCAGCTTGGTGGCCTGTTCAATCCCTACTTCTGAAGGGCTATCCTCATAAGGATGGTATCCTGACACTGATGATCACTGATATTGTGGATTCTGTCATTTCACACATAGAAAGATAGACTCATGCATCTGATACAATATTTCATCTCCTGAAGTTAGAGCCTTTCATGTACCTAGCTCTCCTAAGCACCTGATTCAGGTCAGCTCATTAATCAGTGGAGGGCAGGACTCAGGATGGACCCTAACTCTAACTCTATGTCTACTTAAAGCTGCATTACCTTTAAAGGAGTTAAAACATCGAGCCTAAGCTTCAATTCCAATCTAGGCTGAGTTGAT
>QTSX02006472.1:0-134537 GCA_014839935.2 Entomophthora muscae | reverse complement strand
AAATAAATTAAACTAAATAAAAACAAATATTAAAAAATTAAATTCAAAAAAAACATTTGGAATAGCTAAGCCTTTAATTGATTGACTGCTGGGCAAGACACACAGGGAGAAAAAATCTGTGTGACCATAGAATTTGGCCACAGTTAAATCTGGGAGGGTATGGACACCAACCTGCAGCAAATTAAATAAATCATTGGGCCCGGGTGGCACCCCTTTCTTGACAAATCTCTTGAGCCACCCAAAGACCTCCTCAATTGGGTTGAGAAATGGGGAATAGGAGGGAAGGAAGAGAAGACGCAAAGTGGATGTGGCCAATTGTTGGGAGGCAATTTCAACGCCAGGCTCACTCATTGAGAACTCATTGAGAATATCTGCCACCTTGTAGAGTCCGACATTGTCTAGCACAATGACATTGGTGAAGCCCAAACTGGTTACTTGGAGGTGCTCCTGAACCAATTGGAGAGAATTTCTAGAAAAGTCCCACTATTGCAAGAACCCTTGATTATTTGATAGAGCTCAATGCCAAGGGGACCAAGAAGGACTATCATTGAGTAGGCAACAGACCAGAAAGCCGCACGCCGGGACATGCTGTTCTTTTCACCTTTGGGGACATACCCATACTTGTTGCGCATTGACGACGCAAGGAGGCCTTTTTAATGTAGTAGAACTTGACTGTGCCCTTTTTCTTGATAGAAGTAACTGTCTCAACGTATTTCTGGTGGTAGACAATGTTTTCTTGGCTATTCCAATTGTACAGAGATACACCAAGTTTATTCCAGGAAAATCACAGTTTCTTGATGTGTGGTAGCAAGTAGAAACTGAAGCCTGGATTCCAAAAATGGACTCAACCATTGACTGAATATTTTTCAGTTCAAGATGGCAGATCTACTCAATCCACTGTTAGATGGCCCACAGGTGTTGCTTGATCAATAAAACTGGTTCACTATTGGATTTCTCCAAAAGGGAGAACAGTACCTGTTTTCAGGTAAGTTGCACAGAGCCTATGAGCAGATTTTTCCAAGATCCTGACAATGGCCGCGTCCTTCCTGTTTTCAGTGGTCTCCTCCATGAGCCTCATGAAGGTCTCGTGGGTAAATTGGGGATGACATGGTACTTGGCCTTTTTGGAGGCAGGCAAAGACTCATTGGGATTGGGGACAACACAGGGGATAGGCACTTGGCTGTAAAATGTAGCAATCTTTTTGAGCACCTTCTGCCCCTTTGTGGTTTGGTAATATTGGGGCAGCTTGTCATAGTCTCCCTCCTTGGAATCACTCACGTAAGGCTTGTAGCTAGTGTCAAGTATGGGCTTAACCTTCTCCAGTAGGGGCTGCAGGAACACCATTGCGGCGGTATACAGGGTTGGGTACACCAAGGACACCCTCTCAGTGGTGACATCATTAACTGTTTTAGTGGTGACAACCTTGGTTATTTTCTGGTCAGCTTCTGGACCTGGGGGTTGATGCTCCGCCCCCTTGCATGTTGTGCTCCTTGAACCAACTGTGTCAGTGCAGCGTCACTATTGAACTCTCCTCTCTCATCTCCTTCCTGAGTAGGCACTTGCGTTGCACTTAACTCTGTTCTTTGACCCGGGGGCAACCACAACTGTGGCACACAACGGGTCCATTGTCACTCTGTTGTTGTGAAGCTTCCATTTTGGTATAAAAATAAAATAAAATAAAATAAAACCATTTTATCTATATAATTTATGTATTTTACTTTTTACCACTCCATATATAGTAGCATGAAAGCTAGTAGACACTACCGTTTATTTTAAATTAGATTTTTAGATTTCTATATTAATTATTTTTTGCCGTAAATGTGCACTGTTGATTATGAGTTTGGATAAATTTGGTTTTTTATTGATTCTAATCCCAAAACAGACATTCAGAATATTTATTTCCTTTTTATATTCTAGATTTCATTCTTAATTAGGATGATCTGATAACAGTATTATAGAGTCATTCATGTGTTTTGATATTTGATATTTACATTGTCTGTTTCAGTTGCTATTAAGGCTTGTTGTTGGATTAATTTGTAACTTTTGTGACTGAGTTTCATATGTTCACCAAAAACATAGTAAACATAGTAGATTGGTTCTGTGACTGAAACTCATGTGTTCTATTGTTTGGTACACTTGTTGAATTGTTAAGCATTTGTCCCCAGCTTGAATAGGTTGTTGTATGACTGGACATTTTTGCCAAATAGCGCACATTTTCCGTGAAATCATCTTCTATTTAGATCTATCAAGTTGAAATATGTTTTGTGACTGAGTTCATGCGTTCTAAACTGAATAATATACATTTATCTCAATGGGTTTGAAAAATACTGTACTGCCCCTCAACACAGTTCCACCAATGAAAGTTTTTCCTGCCCCAGTGCCATTTCCCCACCTCAGCCCATGGGTGGCCCACCCCCTCAATTCCCAAATACCTGACCCTTAAATTATAAATCTCTAAACATAGAGCCTGGTGATGGGAGAGTTTATGGGCCTGCACCCCTGTGCTGGTTTTATTGCCGTTCTGGACTGAAAAGTGATATGAACCACTGGTTCATGCAGCTCTTATATGATTAAAATTCTGGTTTTACTGCTTGAGCATTACCCTAATGACCTGGCTATCCCCAAACTTTAACTGTTGGCTACCCAGCCCAAAGTTTTATGGCTTCATGGCTCCCCCTTACAGACAGGGTTACACTACAGAGTATCTGCAAAAGCCAGAATATAAGGATTGCACACCCAAACATATACTACTGTCTGATTCCTTGGCCCACACCAGAGATAGTACCAGATTCAACCCCAACAGTATCTGGTACACCACTGAGCCTATGTTGTTTAAATATGAGTATAAATGCTTCCTGGTCTAGCAAGTTATCATGAAACCATACCCATCTTGAAACCCAGCCATCTGTTCACCCCCTGACCTCCTCATAGACAACTCTAATAAGCTATTTGAGATCATGTATATTACCCTTTGGGATATGATTAATACTATGATCCCTGCTACTAGACCTTGGTCTTGGGGAGGACAATTCATATCTTATGTATTCAAGTTAGCACCAATCCTCTGGTAAGCCCTGCTCACCAGCTTGGTGGCCTGTTCAATCCCTACTTCTGAAGGGCTATCCTCATAAGGATGGTATCCTGACACTGATGATCACTGATATTGTGGATTCTGTCATTTCACACATAGAAAGATAGACTCATGCATCTGATACAATATTTCATCTCCTGAAGTTAGAGCCTTTCATGTACCTAGCTCTCCTAAGCACCTGATTCAGGTCAGCTCATTAATCAGTGGAGGGCAGGACTCAGGATGGACCCTAACTCTAACTCTATGTCTACTTAAAGCTGCATTACCTTTAAAGGAGTTAAAACATCGAGCCTAAGCTTCAATTCCAATCTAGGCTGAGTTGATTTCATTCAGCTCAGCTGTGAAAACCAGTGTCCAACTGTCAAAATAGCGGGGTTGACCTAATGGGAAAGCTCCATACAAGAGACCCTGTACCACTCTAACTGACTTCCCCATAACCTGAAGCCAAATGTGGAACTCAACTCCAGTTGTCAAGCAAGGCAACAAGAACTAGTGATGATCCCTAACGGTGGACAGTTCAATTTAGCACTTGACTCATTACAAGGATCAAGCCACCCTCCTGTCCAATCCAATTGATTGTCATAATCATGTTCCTCTTAAAATGATCCCCTCAAACTATATAAGTGATACATATCAATAAAGATAATGATTTAGTTTCCAAATATTTCCCCCTAGTGACTTTGCTAATACAGTACAGTTACGATAGAACTTTATTTTTAGTAATATCTTTGAAACATCTCATTGAAGAGGAAACCAATCCATCATTCCGGTCCAAAGCTGATCATTTATATAAGTGAAGTTTGCTAAAGCAGTATCTTTCATTGGTTCAACCCAATCAAACCAAACGGGACCGATTCGTGATGACGCAGCATTATCCCTATCGCCAGTCAATCCAATAAATCAGCAGCAACCTAAATATCCGCCCCTATGTAAGCGGTTGAGGAGACAGGCTTACATTTTCTACTCACCATGCGTCTACGGCTGGGGTTTTTTCTCTACTATCCCCTCAGCGTATTCTCGGGGTCGAGCGTAGCCGCGAAGCTGGTTATCCCCCATTACCTTCTGCAGGATGGTGCTGGAACCCAAAATCTTGCCACCATCTACTTGCATAGATTCATAACGAAGGCTCAGGCTGAGGCTTGGAGTGTAAATGAAGATGTACGGTTTCTTTTTAAATACCCTGCTTCAAAAATAACGCTTCCTTGTTTCAGCTATACCGCTAAAGGTTTAGAGTTTAAATGCCTATGTTTTTAGTGGGCTATTTTTCTGTAACGTAATATAAAAGTTAGCCGATGTTTGTATAGAACCATTTATTTAAGCCCTTTCATGTGATAATTCTAATGCATGGGGTTCTTTGCTTGCGTGGTATAATTTTCTAAACAACTTGGTAGCCTGCTGACTTACCTTCTGAGCTCCTTTTGAAAGGGCGCAGAACACTTGTTCGGGCATCGCCGCAGCTGGTGTATGCTTGCCGGATACCTCCACCTACCTTTTCTAAAAGTAAAATACCCAGAGCACTCCCTTCCCCAGAAAGGTTCCTGGAGCGGACTTTAGACATCCTTTCCCGAAAAAATGGAAGCTGTACTTTAACGGTATTGAACCTTTCCAGTTGCAAACTTAATTCAATTAGGAAATCAAAGGATGGAACTATAACTTTTGCTTCAATAAATGGGTAGAGCATTACGCCTACTTTGGCACAGACGAACAAGTGGAAGAGGTTACCTTTTATTATTTAGGAAATGCCAGCTTTCCTCGCCCTATTTCTCGAAGGCTTGGTAACGATAAGTACATGGTGGCCTTCTCAGGAATTGGGATCACTGCGCCCTGGTACGTAGCGGAAAAATGGACGCAAGGAACAATTTGTGACTTAACTGGGATGCCGCGGGTAGCTGAAATTCGGGTAGGCCAGGAAGAACCCGTGCTCTGATTTAACTCCATCTATTATACCAGTACAGCTGCCATCCTATATACCCTGACGGCGTCTTCAAGGTTGAAGAGAACAGCGTTTGCAATTACATCATAGAGGTTAATCTCGTGGATCTTTGTGATCAACAGCCTGAAGAGGCATCTGTGGATGAACATACCTTCTGCGCCCCCATTACCGAAGGTACACCCCTGTCTTCGCCTCCAAGCCCTCGGCCCCGCCAAAACTTCACGCCTTTCCCCCCTGCTAGTGTGCGATGGTGGCAGCGCTGGCGATCCCAGCAACACGGCCAAAATCACCCTTCAAACATCCGTCGTGTTCCCGTCTCTCAGCTTGCACAACATTTCACCATGGCGCTTTCGCCTGGCACACTCTCCCTGAGGTCTCCCAGGACAGAAAACGAACTGTGGGCTAGCCCAGCAGAACTCTACGCTGTCATGGATCAGGAAACACTACTCGGAGTGATGAACGTAGAGATCGCTTTGGATGCAATGTTGGGCTGGGAATTAGATGAGCCAGGCTATCTGTGGTGGGAAAACATGCTGAAGTGGGAGGAGGATATTCGTTTGGAACTGCTGAATTCAAAACATTACCTTTTTGAATCCTTCTCTTTCTCCACCCCAGCCTTAGATTAATTTAATCCCAACAAGACTTGACTTTCATTAAAAGCTTTCAGGCAATGGAATCTTCAGAGACCTTGGAGTGTGTCTTTATCCAGACTGGTCTATTGGCACATCTGCAACCTTTAAGGTAATACTTTATATTTCCCCTTGATAAACTGGAACACTTATCATCTTGAGTATGTACTTCAGTAGAACGTTAAAGTTGCTTTAAATCACATTGCCTAACTTTCCCTGTGTATAACTAGCTGAAAGGTAAATCAAATGGCCACCAGCTTTTCTAAGGCTTGTGTTAACTTAAGTGCTGTAAACAATCAGTCTCTTACTAGTTTATTTAAAATAATTGCTGTGAATTATATCATTGACTATTAAATAAATTTTAATAATCTACACCGAAATACTACAAGGGTTGGGGCAATCTGATATCTTTAATCAATTTCAAATATACCACACCGCTTTTAAAACTTTATTTTAATTTATATTTCAAGACAGAATATTACTGTACTTTGCTCTCTTGGTATTTCATTTTGATAAAACTGTTCTTTAGAAACTTATAAGCTCAAGTTATCTGCTCCAATAAATCAAAAACCACCGCCAAACAAGTTTCCTGTATTTTAATAGATTTCAAACAGCACTCGCTACCCAAGAATCCCATATTAAACCCTACAGCTATGTAAGCCAATTAATTTCCCCTCTCCTTTTGATTATGAAAAATAATAACATCAGCCCCTTTCTTCACATTAATATGCTTCCAATTCGGTTCAAGCAAACATTTTGGGTCCTGAAGTAAAATGACAACAGTTTATAAAAGTCAACATTGTGCTAATTTAAGGTTGATGTGAGCTGAATATTGGAAAACAAGCTTCTCTTTTATGTGAGAAAGGGCTTATTAAATTTTGATTAGCATGATCAGGACAGTTTCTTTTAATTCCAGATATCGGATGCTATGGAATTGGGTGCACATGTGATCTCCTGGTGAAGGGTGAGCCATGGTCGGTGGCAATGATCACACTAGACTTATTTATATGATAATTGCTTTACTCTCCATATAGGGCTTTTTTAAGGAAGCTACGGTTTCCTGTATCATATTTATGGGCTTAAAAGATGGGTATATTTTTAATAAAAGAGCAGAGGTAGGTTACCAATATCTAAGTTAAACACAGATCGCTCCCCAAAGGGAGAGATAACTTAGCTAGTGGTTCCTTTACCAGAATGGAAGTGTCAGGAAACCTGGTTACTGCAAGTTGCCTGGTCCATCTTTCTCTTGGCCTGGCTTGTGGATAAGCCACCACCAGCCCTCATCCATCAACCCTGATATAGTCAGATCCTTGATCCCATTGATAGATGTTGAGTTGTGCTTTATTATTTGACATAATAAAGAACTCAGGCAAAAGTCTTAAATATGTAAGACTTGAGTTTCTGGTTTTAAGCCCGTTTGATCTGAGTATGAGTAATAGATATCTTCCTAGCAAATGGAAGATGAGTGCCAAAGATTCAATGTCAAAATTAATGAGCAAAAATGAACTTTTTTAATGGGAGAAAGAGACATTCAAATTTATACCCAAAGGTTCAATCCTAATAGCCTAAGTGAAGACACTCCAAGTGGTGAGAGGCTGGTAAGGATCTGGAAGGTTCAGATATTGATGTCAACCCGTATTTAGGTAAAGAAAACTCTTCAAGGCAAAAGCAAAAGCATAGGTGCTTGCACAAGTTGTTTTGCAAACTACCATTCACTAGGCCAATTAAAACTCCCAATGAGTTCAAATTCACGACAATAGATTCAGATAACAGACTCATCTATTCCAAAACTAACCTGGATCAATCAGAATAGCTCTGATTGGCTGAGAACAATTGATACAAAACCAGGACCTGGCCAAATTTAGCTGGGAAAATTCAGTTAGACAAGCCATCACTAGCCCAATGTATCAAGGAAGAGCTCAGAGGATGGTCCTATTTTGCAAGGACAAAGACCTGTCAAAATCCAGCCCACTAAGAACCCAACCCACCCATTTTTCTAAAAAAAATGCTGCAAGCAGGAAACAGAGTTCTGTTGATGCCCTTTTATATCAAATTTCATCATTGAAAAATGATAAGGGGATATTGAAACAATTGCTATCTTAAGCCTCCAAATGCATGAATATCTAGCTCTGGGAGTAAAATTGGCAGTCTGGGGAACAGATGGAATGGCCATATAAGCACTGAAAGTTTGGATGTTATCCTGGAAATAGGTGTCCTGTGCCCTATATAAACTCCTTTCTGTTGTTGTGGAAAGACAAAGTTTAGGCTTTAAGACCTAATAACTTATTCTCTAGATAAAGATAGACTCTTTTGTTTTTCTACTTTTGACATTGGTATAACTCTTTACTCAGTGCCACTTTTCAAGTACTGGACCTCTCTTGCCAGTAGATATAGGAAATTCTTGGAAACTGGCAGTTGCCAGATCAATGTTCATCAGGGTTGAAGCAATCCCTGCCCTAACAACCCCTGAGCTGACAACCTGCTGCCAGCTCCTTGTTACATGGCCCAATCAGCAATAATATCTATCTCATACATTTTACCCTGATATCAGCAGTTTAACCCCAATGTATCTAACAAATATAGTCTCCTTCAAACAGAAATCTTGACACAGGGAATAAAGCTTGTGTAGGGTAAATATCAGTTATTTTCTACTTAGCTATATGCTGATCACTACTAAAACTTCATATGGTGATCTTTATCCTTATTATGTCCAGACATCTGATTAAATCTTTACAACCTGTCAGGATACCACATCCCAGTTGGGGTTCTGTTGGCCTCAGTGGCCAACTGGCTCTGTTGGGAGGAGGAAAGAGCCCACCATAGGAGGGGTGCTAACTTGACAAGATAAGATGCTGATCAGTCTACCAAGGCCCAAGGTCCGGTGAAGGACACCATGGTATTGACTAACCCAGCCAAGGTAATGTAGGTTATGCCTGTATATTGACTGGCTGTGGGAGGAGACAAATCTGGGCTGGAGGACAGGCGGTCAGGTTTGAGTGTTGGGGGTGCTTTCATATCAGTCTGGTAGGCAGACAAATAGTTGTACCTCTCACAGAATATGGCGGCTGGGTGCTTGTACCAGTCTTCTTTGTGAAAGACTGTTTGTGGAGTTTTCTGTTGGGTCAGGCAGTCAAAGTGGATGATATTGTCTAAGGTAAACTCCTTTTATTCTGGCTTAAGTGGGTAGTCAGAGAAATGCAGCAGGCCAAAGAGTGCTCTGGGTGGGCAATAAAATGTAGGCCAGGTTTTGGGAACTTCCTCAGGAATATGGGCTATCAGGCCGGTATTTTCTGTTAGAACAGTAGTGAAGTGGGAAAAACCAAAATTAAATAAGAAATGCAATGATAGAACCAAGGTCCCATAATCTTATTTATTTCATAATGGAAATATCATTTTAAAAAGACTTCACAGAGTTTAAATATCATTCAAAAATACTAAGTTTGGATTAAACCATCACCTGATGGCTGATTTTCTCAGTTTCTTTGAGCCCAAAAGTTCTAGGGCCATCCTAAACCTTCTGTCCCATCATTTTCTCTGTTGAAATGACCTCTATCTGACAGTCTGAAGATAACATCTTCATAGCTTTATTATTGCTACTGGAGTTCCTGTCATCCTGGATCATGAGACCTTCAGAAACTATAAGCCAGGTCAACTTTTGCCTCATGAGTTGTGCATCTTCTGGAGTAACTTCTGGGTCACTGTCTGGCCAGATATCACATGGCCAGGTGGCCTGGACTTCTAGCCAATCATCTGAAATCCCTTTGAACTTTGGCTCTTCATGCTGAGTAGCAAACACCTTTTTGGACAGCCTGTCAGTTATGACAGGAATGACACCATGTTGGTTCAGCGCTTTCAGAAATCTATATTGGTCTGGATTAATCACCAGCAAATGAAGCTCCTATGCACTCTGAAAATTTGTGGCCAGGAAGGCCTGCAAATCCCCCTGATTAATCAGATTCAAATTGTGAGAGAGAGGGGCTAAACTAACTAAGTTCAGCTCCCATCCCAGCAAGACAAACCACCAGGATGCCATCCAGTGGAGTACTGGGACGGCCGCTCTAAGAGGGGACCAAAGAGAAGACACCAGGGATAGTTGAAGAAAGTAGGCATTCAATACCATCAACATGGGACCAGTAAGCAACCACAGTGCCCGAGAGGAAATGAGAGTTGGAAGCTCTGGTGCCTGCAGGGGGACAGACTTGCCACTCTCTGTTTGAGACAGAGAGGAAGGAGGGACTTCTTCCATGGCAGGAGCAAGCAAGACAGGATCAGCAGAGTACAGGTCCAGGTCATTGCAGGTCAGACTCTTGGCCAGAGCCTCTCCTGAGACAAGAAGGCTTCCCGGAAAGTGCAGGAAACTGGAGTGGTTGTCACCCATAAGGCGCGTTGAAGAGAGGAGTTGACCCCAAAGGTCTGGGAAGATTGACCAGAGAAGCAACAAAAACAGAGCCAAAGGAAAAACTAAAAACTTGAGAGCAGGGAGTATCATTTTTAGAAACTCCAGAAAATTTAGAGTCTGAAAGTGGTGTTTACTGGACTTTTTGAAGTAAAAATTTGGTTAATAGGGGCAACCAAAGAAAGGCACAAGCAGGGGCAAGCCAGAGGATTTTGGAAGGCTTTTAGGTGGTTGCAGGTGGCTTTTCTGTTGAGTTTAATCAAAGCAGGTTTGAAAACAGGCAAAAGCAAAGAAGATAGAATATAAAAGTAAGATTTTACATATACTACTAACTTAAAATTTGGTTTAGAACTTAGTTTTTGAAAGCAAAAGCAATTTAAATCAACACTATATGCTGGAGCTTCTTCATCAGATGTCAAGAAGGCCACCAGGTTTAAATAGAGCCACTTAAAGGTAATGTATATTAAGGAAACAACTAACACTTTTAAAATCTAAAGGCAAAATCAAAGAGGAGTTTTATATTTTAAAATTAATGAAATGAATGCAACAAAACTCCAAGTTTTTTTAATGATATTAAAAAAAACAAGAAGGGGACTGGAAGTCCCCTTGCTAAGTTAAGAGGGAGGGAGGTTACAAATTGATGGGTCATATGACAACTTGGCCTGGATTCAATTGGTTGGGGGAGAAAATTTGCTGAACCCACCCAGGGGGTCTGGAGGGTTCTAAACTAATTTCTGGGCCTCCATTTGATTGGATGGATTTGGACATTGTCAAGATTTTGTGGTCTTGAAGAAAGATCTTTATTAATTATTGTAGTAGGATGTTGATAATAAATTGTATGAAGACAATCTTTGGCTACCAATTGGGTCTTGGGATACAGCTACAGCCTGGCAGTGTTGTGTTGGGCTGTAGGAGAAAATACACGGGGTCTGCAAGTAGACAGCAGCATACTCTACTTGGATACTTCTGACTACTAGGTGTCAGCTAGTAGTGATGTGCTGATAGAGATCTGTACTCTCTATCTTTAAGGGTGAATATTCTGCTCAATCTCTAATTAGGAGAGCTCATTTTATAGGGTGGACAAGCCCTCTTGCCAGCATGTTTTCTGACGCTTCCAACTTTTACTAATCAGTCTATCTGTTCCCCAGACTACTAGTTTCAGCCCCCAGAGTTAGGGAGCAATGCTGGTCTGGCATGGGACTTCAATGGATTACCGGACCTCAGCCTATTGCAACAGCGTCTTGGCAGCATCCTATCTACAATTCATGCATATGCAAGTTTAGTTAACCTGTCAATGGGTTTTTGCATCATGCATTATTCTTCTAATTGATCTTTCATATTGATCATATTGTCACGGTAGGCTCCATAATGCCAGGTATTGTCCGTCCAAGTAAGAAGGCTTAGAAGGCCGGGAAACCTGTATCAAAATTGACCGAGTTAATGGATTTAACCTAAACAGTTGATTGAAAATGGGTCACGGCTGCTCCAGTCTGTCAGCTGAAACCAGATCCCCCTTGCAAACTGATGTTGATAAATTGACGTAGTATGAGGGTCACCCAATATAAGCTCATTAATCAGCATGGTTGTCAGAAACTGGTCACGCAAGGGTTCTTTGCAACCTGGACTAGATACTTACTTGAAGATGCAGAAGGAATAGGAGATCAAGACTCAGGTGGTATTGCTTAGTCAATTTTTCTGATATATATTGAATAATTTTCCCTGTTTCAACTCTAAGAGTTGAGTCCTCCTAAATTTACTCAATAAAAATCAATTATCCCAAGTTCTAACTTTAAATTTTAAAAATTCATCCTGTGATTGTGTTATGCCAGTATATCCCATACAATCTGATTCTGAACAGAATCATTTCAGGAAGATGGGTCCCAGCATCTGGAACTTTGTTGGCGGTGCCGCCAAATGTCAATTTTATGCCAGCCAATTTTGTAGCTCCTCCCCCCACTCTTGAAACTGAAAATTGTGTTCCTTCCCAATGCCCAGAATTCTATGCTGAAGATGCATTGATGCTTTCCCAGGTCATTTATCTTGGTTTACTCTGTTTTGGACTAATTGTTATACTCAATCCTGGAGTTACAATTGGAAATTTCATAAAAAAATATCTGAAGCCACGTTGGTTGTTAATAATCAATTCTATGTGGATTTGGGTGGTAATTCCCCATCATTTAGAAACGGCTTCATATTATCCAGTGATTTCTGTCACATTACTCAACTCTTCTACATCTGAGTTTTTGGAAGAAGTTTATCATGAATTTGTGTTTCTTTTCTCCTGCTCCATTTAGATATATGTGTTTACCATGTTTATTTGCATCAGTTCATTTCTGAGTTTTCAGTTTGGGCTTTTCTTTAATTTGTGGTTTCCATCTCTGGTTGCAGTTGTAGAGATTGGATCCTCTGTTTCCTATTTCCGCCATGTCATGTCATTTTGGCATCTGGATTATTTTCCTGCTCCACCCACTGATGAAATTCTGTGTGAAGTTTTTTCAGCATTATCATTTTATTCCGGCTCTAGCCTTAGTCACAAATCCCACGTTTACCATGTGATGACAAAGGTTTCTGAAGATGCTCAAGAATGCTTGTTGTCCGCGGTGGAGCGCAATCCACGTGTTTTAACTGAGAGTGCATCTCTATACTCTTTATTACTAAGCTCGTGTGTATCTATTGAGGAGCTCAAAGTATATCATAAGCTGTACGCCTTCCGTCAGGGTACAACTCCGCTTTTGGTATTCCTTCCTCAGTTTCTTACCTACTGCCGTACAATTGATGTTCCTGAGGTGAATAAACTCTCAGCGTTGTGGCTAGCAGTTGATCAGACTGCCCAGGATTTGATGGTTTGGGATTCCCTGTTAACCACAACTGAGGCCCTGGTAAGCCAAATTCTTTCTCTGGTCTCAAATCTGTCTACTTCTAAACAAGGTATGTTGGTAATTGAGGATAAACCTGCTGCGCGCTCTTGGTTTTCTGGTCCTTGCTCTGCAGTAGTTTCTTCCAAATAAAGCCAAGATTGTTCTCCCCCTAGCTCCTCTCAACTACAATTGGTGGTGGTGAACAAACCTGGTGAGGTAAAGGAGGCCCCCATAGTGTCCGGTCATGATAGTTCCTTGGCAATGCTTCAGCACGTTGTACCTGCAAAATCTTCAGTTATTGTGTCTGAAGAGTTGCCCCTTGTTCCCATTGATTGTGATAACCCCGTTCTTCCAGATACCGTCCAAGAAATGATTGAGCATTACTTCCAGGAGCATCCTGCCTCCTTAGCTGCCGTCCGTACCGCTGATGAAAAACAAGACCCTGCCAAGATTGCTACCTTTGCTGCAAATAAATCTACTTCTGGTTACTTCTTGTTCTATGGTATCATTGATAATGGTCAGACCATCTATCAGCCAGCTATTTTGTTGGATACAGGTGCTTCCAAAAATTTCATGAGTGTGGAGACTGCTGACTTGCTACAACTCAAGTACCACCCAGGAATGCTTATTAGGGGTGGAAATTGTCAAATGTTTACCTCTTTCCAGCTGAAGAAGCCAGTTACTTTTGTAGTTGCAGGTCAGTCTTTTACTGCAAGGTTTTCCGTTTGACCTACCCTTATGTATCCTATCATTTTGGGAGTGAGTTGGTGGAGAGATCATAATGTATTGATCTTACTGGAGAAAAATGAGCTGCAAGTGGAACACGCTTTGGGTATAACTATTTTTATTCCACTATTGGATATGTCTGAATCAGAGCAATTATCACAGACCATACAATTGTTTCCTGTTCCTGTCCCTGTAAGTTCAGATTGACTGGCATGCTTGCAACCCTGGTCCGCAGCATTTGACGCCACCAGAGACAAGGTCCTTCCCAAGCACACTCAGTTTGACTTTGACTTTAAGGTCACTGTTGATCTGATCAGAATTGCATCTCTTATTTACCCTCTAACCTTGAAGGAAGATGTATGTTTGGAAGAGTGGGCTCATGACATGTTGGCAAAAGGCTACATTTTTAAGAAGGCTTTGTCAATCTGCTCTCTGTTATTGTTTGTTCAGAAGTCTGATGGGTCTCTTTGTCCTTGTTTTGACTACAGGAATTTGAATAACATTACAATTCCGGATCCTAATCCTTTACCTCTTGAAGCACAGATCTCTAGGTGCGTTGAGAAGGCCAAGGTATTCTTGAAACTGGATCTGTTGAATGCTTTCAATCAAATCAGGATTGCAGAAGGAATAGAATGGTTAACAGCATTCAGAACCAAGAAGGGTATCTTCCAGTTCTGCGTAATGCCTTTTGGATTGAAGAATGCTACGGCTTGCTTTCAGCGGTTAATTGATTCAGTCCTGGGGGATCTCCTAGGTGTTTGTGCCATCACATATATGGATGACATCTTGGTGTTTTCTCCAGATGAGGAGTCCCATAAGGCCCACTTGTTGGCAGTTGTAGAGCGCATTCTCCAAGAAAATTTGATTATCAAAAGGATTAAGTGTGAATTCTTTAAATGTAAGGTTACCTTTCTGGGTAATATTATCTTTGAGGATGGCCACACCATTGCCCCTGACAAGGAAGCTGCGGTTTGAGAGTATGCTACGCCTGTGACAGTATCCTAAATTTGTAGTTTCTTGGGTACATGTACGTTCTTGAAGAAATTCACTCCCCACTTGTCTGAGGTGGCCGCCCCTTTATATTTGGCTCATGGAAAGACAACTTTAGTCTGGACGCCTGAGTGTGCAAGTGCCTTCTCAGCAGTCAAGGCTCTTTTGTTGTCCTCCCCAGTGTTAAGACATGTGGATCCTGAGCTTCCTTTCATGGTTTCCACTGATGCATCTAAATACGCTGTGGCTGGTGTGTTGTTGTAGACAGCTGGTGACAGGATTGAGAGACCTGTAGGGTATTTCTCCTGGAATATGGAGGCTCAAGAACACAACTACATGATTTACGACAAGGAATTGTTAGCTGTTGTGGAATTGTTAAAGCATTGGCATCACCATCTCATGTCGGCACGTCATCCATTTGTAGTAAGAACTGACCACAAAGCTCTTCTATATTATCAACAACCCAGGGTTTTTTTGGGTTGCCAATCTAGATGGCATGGTGATCTGACAAGATACAAGTTCCACTACAAGTTTATTAAGGGATCTGAAAATCACTTGGCCAATGCTCTAAGCAGGAATCCTTCTCATCTCCCAGATGCTAGTATGGACGCCAAGTTTAACACACATACTATGATTCCAGACAAGGCGGTGGTGCCTTTTGTATTGCCTCCGCCAGCTATGTTGGCCACCATGTCCTTAGCTGAGGGCGCAGATTTGGACTTATATTCCAAGGTTAAGTTTCTGCAACCTTTTTCCAAAAGCTATGATAGGCTATTAGAGCTAGCATGCGCAAACCCAGTGGGTCAGCCTCAGGGCTATCATAAGATTGGTCCAGTCCTATATCATCAAGGTTGCTTGTGGGTTCCTGAGGGCACTATTTGGGATGAAATCATGGAGGCTATCCATACCTGTCCAACGGCTGGTCATCCAGGGAAAAACAAAACAGTGGAACTTATCTGCTGCCAGTTTTCCTGGAAAGGGTTGAATGTGCAGGTAGCAGCTTTTGTTTGAGATTGCCTGGTATGTATTTGATCCAAGGCCATTAAGAATAAGACTACTGGTTTACTGGTTCCACTTCAGCCTGCTGCAGGTCCCTGGACGTCTGTGTTGGTGGATTTCATTGGTGAGCTTCCCAATTCCAATGGGTTTAACACAATCATGATGGTAGTTTATTGTTTCACAAAGATGGCACACTTTGTACCTTGCTCAACCACAATTACTTCAGTGGAAACCGCTAGGTTATTTGTGAATAGAATCTTCTCTCTACATGGCATCCCAATGGAGATTTTGAGTAACTGTGGTCCTCAATTTATTGCTCAGTTCTGGGAAGCTTTTACTGGAATCCTTGGTATCAAACTGTGCCGCTCTACATCTTTCCACCCCCAATCCAATGGACAAACAGAAAGGGTAAACCAAAGTTTGGAGGTCTACCTATGTTGCTACACCAATGCGCAACAAGATGACTGGTGCGATAATCTACCCATGGCAGAGTTCACATATAATAACGCCCCACACACATCAACTCAAGTATTGTCATTTTATGCCAATGTGGGTTATAATCCTTCTTCCAACATGGGTCCTTGTTTGGTTAGCAACGTGGAAGCTGCAACTGATCAAGCTGCTGCATTGAAGCAGGTCCATCAGGAGCTCCAAGTTACTCTTGCTGCCGCTGTGACAACTTACAAGGAATACACAGATTGCAAGCGCCAGGAAGGTCCAACTTACAGGCCAGGTGATCTAGTCATAGTTGATGCTTGCAATATAAAACTTAAGGTTCCCTGTTGCAAATTAGGTCCCAAGCAAGTTGGTCCCTTCAAGGTAGAACGTCAGATTGGTCCCTCTGCCTATTGGCTGGATTTACCTCCTCCTTTAAAGATTTTCCACACCTTCCATGAATGTCTTCTTACTCCCTTCAAAGGAACAGAGACCCCCTCTTCCCAACCTATTCTTGTGGAAGGAGAACCTGAGTACAAGTTAAATTGTATTCTGGCTTCCTGCAAGACTTGCCGCTGTTTGGAATATTTGGTATCTTGGAAAGGTTATCCTGATTCTGAAAACTCTTGGGTTCCCCACTACAATTGTTCAAATTCCTCTGATCTGATCCACAAGTTCTACAAGCGCAATCCCACTGCTATTGGTCACCCTGAACTTACCCTAGCTGCAATGAAACTCCCACCTGCTCATAAGAATTTCTCTTTATCCCATCTCCCAGATAGTGGTATTGTGCCCAGGGCTAAAGCGGAGGGTAATGTCACGGTAGGCTCCATAATGCCAGGTATTGTCCGTCCAAGTAAGAAGGCTCAGAAGGCCGGGAAACCTGTATCAAAATTGACTAAGTTAACAGATTTAAACCAAACAGTTGATTGAAAATGGGTCACGGCTGCTCAAGTTTGTCAGCTGAAACCAGATCCCCCTTTCAAACTGACGTTGATAAATTGACGTAATATGAGGGTCACCCAATATAAGCTCATTAATCAGCATGGCCATCAGAAACTGGTCACACAAGGGTTCTTTGCAACCTGGACTAGATACTTACTTAAAGATGAAGAAGGAATAGGAGATCAAGACTCAGGTGGTATTGCTTAGTCAATTTTTCTGATATATATTGAATAATTTTCCCTGTTTCAACTCTAAGAGTTGAGTCCTCCTAAATTTACTCAATAAAAATCAATTATCCCAAGTTCTAACTTTAAATTTTAAAAATTCATCCTGTGATTGTGTTATGCCAGTATATCCCATACAATCTGATTCTGAACAGAATCATTTCAGGAAGATGGGTCCCAGCATCTGGAACTTTGTTGGCGGCGCCGCCAAATGTCAATTTTATGCCAGCCAATTTTGTAGCTCCTCCCCCCACTCTTGAAACTGAAGATTGTGTTCCTTCTCAATGCCCAGAATTCTACACTGAAGATGCATTGATGCTTTCCCAGGTCATTTATCTTGATTTACTCTGGTTTGGACTAATTGTTCTACTCAATCCTGGAGTTACAATTGGAAATTTCACAAAAAGATATTTAATGCCGCGTTGGTGATTAATCATCAATTCTATGTGGATTTTGGTGGTAATTCCCCATCATTTAGAAACGGCTTCATATTATCCTGTGATTTCCATCACACATAGGTTCCAATGCGTCTCCAGGCGCAAATGTTTGGCAGAAAGACGCTCTGCATTATTATTCAGAAGCCATCAGTCTTATTGGGAGAGGTGTGTTCTGTAATTGTAATCAGGAATCATCAAGCTTAATTGTTTAGATCAAACCAATGAGAAGTCCAGTATTGAATCACTATCAATAATTGGGTTAATTATTGGTGTACTGATTACCCAAAGCTATGAACAAGATCAGCTGATACTTTCTGAAGCTTGACAGCTCTATGGCAATTGGTCATCTTTAGCCAATCAGCCAGGAGAATGATGGAAAATTCTACCATATTATTCCAAAAACCTGACAGACATTGACATTTGGGATTTTTTTGAATTTGCTGACATTGGTGTGGCACCTTTTGATTGGCTGTTTCAAATTGTTTTCAGGAGCAGTTGACATCAGGCCAAGAGATAGTCCAAATTAACCAGTGTTTTTTCCCAGGTGAGAGCAACAAGGGCCAGGGGGTCTGCAGGGTAAGCTAATACAAATTTTTTTCTACAGTATGAGCCAAATACTCTAAAGAATTAAGCAGCTTGGCTGGCATTTTGGTAAATTTCTTGGTACAACAAGGAAATATAGTGTGATCCAAAGCCAAAGGGGGCAGTGAATTTACACAAATTGCTGCCTGTTCCAGCTCTCACATTGGCTAGCCATAAAAAACGTGGGTAGCCAGCCCAAGGGTACACAGGATCCCCAAACCCTTCAGAGCCAGGTCCCAAGTTTAATCCTCCTAGTTGGAGTTTACCACTTCTTTCAGAAGAAATCTCATTCATGATACAACCTGATCATTTTTTTGACTTAAGCTATTATGAAGCTTTGGGCTGTGTTAAAGTAAACAATAGTAAGCACCCATACAATGAAATAAAATATTAACAACCAACCTTGTGAAATAAATCATAATTACAGCTTTAGAAGCTAAGTAAGGCATTTTCATTGTGATTAAGCTAACCAAAGATGTTTATGGTGCACTAACTGAAGAGAAATGGTAGCCTCAGAGTAATGAATGCTATTATTCTACATTTGGGTTACTGTAGTGATCTTTACTTTTTATTAAAAAAGGTCATTGTAAAGGTACAAAAAAATTTACCTAATGCAGGATTTTAAAAACTCAACATGCATGGTTTGAAATACAAAGCGCTATTTTTACAGCCAACAAAAATAATACATTTAATGGGGTTTGTCAGGGATCCAGTCTTGGGCGGGCAGCCTGTCGTTTTTAGGGATAACTTGGGCCAGGTTTCTTGCGGGCAGGGCCCACCACAAGAGAGGAGCTAACTTGAGAAGGTAGGACGCTGACTTCCCCACCCAAGACCAAGGGCCGGCGGCCGGTATAATGGTATCCATCAACCCTGTGAGGGTGATGTACACTATACCAAAAAGCTTGTTGGTGTGGTTGGTTGGTAAGTTGGGCAAAGAGGCAGGCATTGGTTTTGGTGTTACTGGCGGTTCCATGTAGATATTGTAGGCAGGGAGATAGTTGAACTTTCCTCTAAACAGTTTGGGTGTAGAGAATATCCACAGGCCTTGACAGTTGTATCTGACAGCGGATTGGATGCGGGCTAATGGATCTAGTTCAATGATTTTCTCTGGCGTGTAGTCCTTGTACTTGGGTTTTAAAGGATACTTGGTGAAGTGGACAGGCCCAAAAGGTACACCAAGTGGACGGAATACTGCAGGCGGTGGGGCAGGCGGGCCAGAAGATCTTGAGCTGAACTGATAGACGGCAAATACAAAACACGGTAATAGCTGTATAAGCCAAAGTAGCATAACCTTTATTTTAAAATGGCAATAAGTTTGGAGGGCGGGGTCCTTGGGTCTATATAGCACCCCACCTCCAAACTTAACATTTTTTGTGGGGGTCATCAGGGCATTTTTGAAGGGCAGGGCCGGGAAACTGGGGACTTGGGTCTAAAGGCAGCAAAATGGCGCTTGGCCCAGGAGTTCTTTCATTGGTTGCAGCTCCCAATTTAGCTACCTGATTATCTTGCTTTAGCATTGAGGTCATGGGGCCAAGTTGGAGGCCAGTGCCTCTTCCTTGGGTTGGCTCTTGATTGGTTGCTGGTGAAGACTTCAAACTCATAAGGCTAATAGTTGCTAGGTCACCTCCATTAGGTGCCAGGATTGGTACTTCACTTAGTGTGATACTTTCCTCAGCTCAATCTACTTTTCTGGGCGGGTTGTCTTCTTCAACGTCAGCTCGCGGGGCTCAATCCCAGAAAAATGCAGGTGGTTGGTATTGCAGTCCTCTGGCCCGGCAGCCCGGGGGAATCCAGGTTCCGGGTTTGATTCCCACTCCTGGGCCTGAGGTTCCAGAGGGGAAAATTGTCAATCCTGACAGGGTTGCTCATTCAATTTGATGCTACAAATCTTGAGCTCTGAAGCTCTGAGGGAGATGATTATAAGCTAAAGATTAAGGTCTAATATATTTATGCTGGGTAGATATAGAAATTAGACAAGGTTTGTAACAGCACCTGGATTAAAGCCCTTAAAAACTTGCAATAAGCAAAATGTGGTCATAAAAAATTGATTAAACTTTTTAAATTTAAATCAGCCCCAGCTTTAAGGGTGGTGGATTGGTTTAAGAAACTGATTACAAGGTCTGAATAGTTATTAGAATCAACCACAGAGTTAGATTCATCAAGAAACATAGGCTCTGTGCTATTATAGATATCTTCCAAGTGGGAGAACAGGAATCCAAATGGAATCATAAAAAGAATATTTTGCTTTAACTACACTTATGGAAAAATTCAGAAGTAGAACAAGAAAAGAGGCTTTGAACCTAAAATGTATCTTTTTGAGGTTCAATTCAAACAATCTCAACATAATTTGAGATTTATTTACAAGAGTATTCAACATTTTTTTTAAAACAAGGAGTATTAAAGGATGTCAGGGATCCAATCTTGGGCGGCCAGCCCGTTGTTTTCAGGGATTACGTGTGCCAGTATTTTTGCGGGCAGAGCCCACCACAAAAGAGTAGCTAACTTAAAGAGGTAGGAAAAGGACTCACCACCCAGGACCATGGGCCATATTGCAACCAAGTTTCTAGACTTGACTGCTAATGTATCTAACGTTATGAATTAATCTGATGGCAGCATTGAATGTTGGGTACTTCATCCTAATTAGGAGCGTTGCCAATTTGACCTGCTGATCCCTGCACGAGTTATTCCTTGGCTCCAAACCCTACATGGAACTCCCCACTATGCCACCCCCTTGTGGCCTTGTGGCTTTCCCCATATAGTATATCAATCACAATATTCTACAAAATGATACCTTATTCTTATTATTCTGTCCTTTCCTATTGGACTGTTGTCTTCCCCCAATTCCAAGTACTGAACTCTCATTGGTTCTGTTGCAACAGTGGTAGCACAGGTAGGTTTACAACCTATCTTAAAAACAAAATCCCCCCCAAGAAAAAGCAGAGTACAGGCTGCATGGCTAATCCACAATAAGAGACATTCCTTCCAATCCCCAAGGGGGACATTCCCAAAGGTTATGTCATCTATCAAGATTAGCTAGTTCTCACCAGTGTGTACAATTGACTCCGCCTTGGGCAGTGTGACGCTAGCGTCACCCCACCACAGTTAGACCTGTCTCAATGTATGCTCAACCTCCAACTAGAGTCCTTCACTGGTGGTGTCAAAGGAGCTGACATTTTCAGTTGGCTCCAGTCCACCAATACGCGCCTTTGTATCTGTCAGGTCCCCAAGTCCATTTGGGTTGCCACTGCATCTGGCTGCCTTACAGGGCCCGCTGCTGTGTGGTTCACCAGCTGGGCCAGCCAGGAGTTTGACGTCACCTGGGCAAAATTTCAAGACACCGCCAAGTCCTGATATAGTGAAACTTTCTCTCCCATCATCTTGGGGACTCCCCTCTTAGCCATCAAGCAGACTGGTTCTGTCCCCAAGTATCTTGCCGCGTGGCAACAAGCCCTTGCTGCTGCCCCCAAAGCAGTAACCAATGGGAATGCCATGTTTCTCACCCTCATTGTTAATGAGTTAAAACCCCATATATGCAAGTGGGTCCCTGTTGGCTGCTGCACCTCTATCCTCAACTGCTAAAAAGCCATTGTAGAGGCCAATAACCAGGCTTTGATGGGCTTCCGCCGCACCAACAATGCTCCACTCTAACCACGTCCTGCACCTAACAATGACCAAGGTCAAGTGGGCCGTTGCCAACCTTGTCAACAAGAAAGTGCAACTAAACGCCCCTGCAAGGGGGGAGCTCCAGCTAACGCTAATCAAGGACCAGGGAAAAGTCTGGGGGTTGTAGCAACAAGAGGCCTTACAACCCCAACCGACCCGTCCTCTCAGCCCTTGCCCACAAAGAGCTCCCGCAACTATAATCTCCACGAGGTTGAAACTCTGGACATCTTTCAGGTCCATAGCAATGACCCCGTGTTGCAAGCCGCCCACTCTTCAAATAAAGTAACACACTTGTTCTATCCCTTCTGTTTCTGTGGGAACACCCACAAGCTACTGGTAGATACCGGGGCCAATCACACCATGGTAGATCAAGCGTTTGCTGACTCCCAGCAATTAGATTGAGTACCCAGCAGATTCAAAGCAGTACATGTAGCTGATTCCCGCAGAATTGCCATCACCCACAAGACGGTGCCCTTCTCCGTAAGGATGGGAAACGTCCAGGTTAAGCTCTCTGGGCAAATCATGGCAGACCTCAGCCACGACATAATTGCTGGCCTCAATTGGCTCTGGCATAACCATCCCTACATTGACTGGGATACCTCTGTCATCACCCTCAATAGAAACGGGGTGGGGTTCCAGATCTACCCCATGGAAATGAACAAACTACTACATGACACTGTGTTTGTCAGAATGACAGAAACAGGCTCATATGATTTCAAGGGGGGAGACTAGACTTTAATCAATGTTCAGTCAAAGTTATCTGTGAAGAACCACCTGCAGTCCCTCCCTTGTCAACATCACCACCACCAGCGCTAGCTGCACTCCTTGAGGAGTACAAAGAAATATTCAGTGAAACACTCAAACAACTACCCCCACCCTGGGAGATCCAGCACACTGTACAACTTCAGGGATTGTTACCTAAAGCATAACCATTATACCGTCTCACACCAAAGGAAGATGAAACCCTCCACCAGCACCTTGTGGACGCGCTTGATAAGGGCTTTATTTGCCCCTTGCTCTCTCCATACATGGCGGCGGTCTTCTTTGTAGCCAAGAAGGACAGGTCCCTTTGCCTGGTCACAGACTACTGCGCCCTAAATGAGGTGAAAGTTAAAAATAAATACCCCCTGCCGCTGATTGACAACCTGTTTGATACACTTGCAGGCACAAAGGTCTTTAGCAAGATTGATCTCACTGCGGGGTACAACCAGGTCCGCATTACACCAGGGGATGAGGCAAAAAAAGCCTTCCACACACGCTACGGGTCGTTCAAGTGTCGTGTCATGAACTTTGGAATGACCAACTTATTCCACCTTTGCCATGTTGATGAACAAAGCCTTTGGGGAATCAATTGGAAAGTGTGTGGTGGTGTACCTTGACGACATTATTTTCTTCAGTCAAGATCAAACCACGCACCTCCAACACCTCTGTTCTGTCCTCAACATCCTTCAGGAAAATCAGCTAAAAGCTAAACCCTCCAAATGTGAGTTTCTCAAGTCGGAGTTGTTATTCCTTGGGCACACCATTTCTGCCCAAGGGATAAAGCCCAACCCTTCCAAAATCAAGGCAATTGCTAGCATGCCGCCCCCCCACTGATGTGGGCCAGGTGCAGACATTCTTAGGCATGGTTGCCTATGTACGCAAATTCATCCCCAATTGTGGAGAACTAATTGCACCTCTCACTGAGCTCCTCAATACCAAACAGCGCTTCCATTAGACCCCCGCCAGAGATCAAGCCTTCAAGACTTTGAACAAAAAGGCTCACAACAGCACCAGTACTGCAGTTTCCCAACCAAAACTGACAGTACAAACTCAAGACTGACGCCTTTGACAGGGCCATAGGGGGTGTGCTAAGGATAGAAACTGACAATGGCGTCTTCCTCCCCGTAGCATATGAGTCCAGGAAGCTCACTGACTTGGAACAACGTTATCCCATCCACAACAAAGAGTGGCAGCCATTGTACACTGCGTTGAGAAGTGGCGCTGCTACTTGGAAGGTGCAACCTTCCCACCCCACGTTCTGACGGACCACAAGTCACTCCAATACTTCAACACACAGTCCCATTTGATACACCGCCAAGAAGGATGGGTTGAGCGTCTATCCCCTATCAGTTACGCATCAAATATAAGCCTGGGAAGGAACTTGTCACAGCCGACACTCTTTTACAACTCTACGTAGCGTCCATCACTGGGGATGACGGTTTGGACCCAGACTGGCCCATGCTATACCTGCGCCCTGAGGCATCCCGCTACGAGGGCCTTAACTTGGTCACCATCTCCAAGCTGAAGGACAACAAAAGTCAGTTCACCATCAATGCTGGAAATGTCTGCCACCGGGCAGAGACAAGTGAGAAGACGCCTTACATTACCACCACACAACAAGGGGACACCATCTTGCACTACCACCAAACCTTAGGTCACATCAGAGGGCGTAACCTCTTTGAGATTATGAAACAAAAGGTTTGGTGGCCGTGCATGCACCAAGACATCCTGGATCTCCTTGAGATGTATGTGTTGTGTGAAAAGAATGCGTCCAAACCTGCACCTCCCAAGTCTGTCCTACCCATCAAGGCTATGGAACCCTTTGAACAGTGGGCTCTCAACATTGTGGGACTGCTTCCCAAAGACAGACTGGGTAAGAAGTATATTATCACTGCTATCAACTACTTCACTCATTGGCCAGTGGCCTGGGCAACAACCAACCACACCGCCACCACCGTTACCCACTTGATTGGCAAAGAGATTGTGGCTTGCTTTGGGCAACCCAAGCGTCTCATCACAGATGACAAGCCCAAACTTGTTGGACATGTTGTGAAGGCATACTGCATCAAGAATGTGCTCCAGCATATAGTCACGACCCCTTACCATCTGCAAGCCAACAGTTGTGTGGAACAACTAAATGGCTCCCTGGTTCAACTGATTACCAAGCTCTCACAAGAGCACCCTAACACTTCATGGACTGAACATCTTCCCACCGCCCTACTGATCCTGCAAGCAAGAATCAACAGGGGCACTGGGTTCAGCCCTAACACCCTGGCCTTTGGAACACTTACAGTCTGACAGGGGTTGAACAGGGGAAACTACGGCCCGAGGTTCCTGAAAAGCCCCTCCTAGTGCTAACTCCCTCCCTAGACCAATGGCGTGCCAAAGCCCAAGAGATTGAACATAAGTGGATTGCAGGAGGGACAAAACACCTCAAAGCTAGATACGCCATAGGTGACCCTGTCTACACCCTCAATCCCAATTCTGCCAAATTAGAACCCAATCACCTAGGGCCCTTCAAGGTAGCTGCCGTCTATGACAACCACACCTACCAACTTGAGGATGCCCAGGGGAGCACCAAGAAACTTCACCACTATTGCTTGCGCCCCTGCCGTGCCATCCCCACACAAAGGTTGTTTGTGCAGACCTTCCCAGACCTTCTGCAGACTCCAGTCCTGGTGTCTGACAACAAGCAGGGGGCAAGGGGGGTGTTGCAACTGAGTTTCTAGACTTGCCCGCTAACATATCTTACAATACACAGGGGGCGCTTGATGAGCCGTCCCTTGACGTATCTAACGTTATGGATTAATCTGATAGCAATATCAAATGGTGGGTACTTCATCCTAATTAGGAGCGTTGCCAATTTGACCTGCTGATCCCTGCACAAGTTATTCCTTGGCTCCAAACCCTACATGGAACTTCCCACTATGCCACCCCCTTGTGACCTTGTGGCTTCCCCATATAAAATATTAGTCACAATATTCTACAATAAACAATACCTTATTCTTATTATTCTGTCCTTTCCTATTGGACTGTTGTCTTCCCCAATTCCAAGTACTGAACTCTCATTGGTTCAGTTGCAACAGCCAGAAGCCAGGATTATAGTGTCAATCACCCCCGTGAGGATAATATACACAATCCCAAACAGCTTGCCAGTGTGATTGATTGGGAGGTAAGGTGAGGAGGCAGGCATTGGATTGGGGGTCACAGGCAGCTCCATATCAAGTTTTTAGGCAGGCAGGTAGTTGAACTTGCCTCTAAACAACTTGGGTGTTGATAGGATCCACAGGTCTTGATGGGTGTATCTAACTGAAGATTGTATGCTGGCCAAAGTATCTAGTGCAAGTATTTTTTCAAGAGTGTAATCATTATATTTGGGTCTCATAGGGTACTCTGTGAAGTGGATGGGACCAAAGAAAACACCTGGAGGACAGGAATCTGTGGACAGAGGAGAAGGAGGGCCAGATGATCTTGTACTGATTTGATAGATGATAAAGACAAAATAAGGTAGTAGCTGTGTAAGCTAAAATAACATAACCTTTATTCAAAAATAGTGATAAGTTCAGAGCGCAGGGTCCTTGGGTCTATATAGCACCTCACCTTCAAGCTTAACATTTTCCATGGGGGTTTCATCAGGGCATTGGAAAATGTTGGCCTGGGGGAACTGGGTGCTCAGGTTCAAAGGCAGCAAAATGGCACTCAACCTGGGAGTTCTTACATTGGTCAAGAATCTCAAATTGTCAACTTGATTATCTTGCTCTAGGGTTGTGGTCATGGGGTTGGACCACAGGCCTGTGCCTTCTTCTGGGGATGGCTCTTGATTGGCCACTAGTGTAGACTTTAAGCTCATGAAGCTAATGGTTAGAATTTTGTTGCCTCCATTAGGTTCCTTAATTGTTCTCTCATTTGGTGCAATGATTCCTTTGGTTTGGCTTGCTTCATCATTTGGGCCATCATTCTTAGCTTCAGCTTGTGGGGGCTTGACCCCAGGAAAATGTGAGCAGGCAGCCCCTTGGTCCTCAGAGCCGGCGGCCTGCGGGGATTCAGGGTCAGGGTTCAAATCCTGCCCTTGGGCCCAGGTTTCAAGGGGGAGAAATTGTCAATCCTGACACCATTCCCTTCTTTCCCTGAAACCCCCTCTGTGATGGTCCACATTTTTGGTGGTTTGCAGGCAGGGCTAATTTTGGCCAAGTAAAAGTTTGGTTGTTTGTTGAAGGTAGATGTGAGAGAGGGGGGCTAAACTAACTAAGTTTGGCTCCCATCCCGGTGAAACAAACCACCAGGATGCTAACCAGTGGAGGTCTGGAATGACTGCTCTAAGGGGGGACTAGAGGGAGGACAATGGGGACAGTTGAGGAAAGTAGGAGTTCAATCCCATCAACACAAGACCAGTGATCAACCACAGGGCACAAGAGGGAGTGGGAGGGGGCACCTCAAGGGGGACCAAATCACTCTCTTCCCGGATGGGGAGGGGAGGCATTGTCATTTTCTCTCTCTCAGAGGAGGGCAATATATAATCAACAGCATCCAAATCCAGGTCATCACATGTCAAACTTTTCACCACGGCCTCTCCAGAGAGGAGGAGATCACTTAGAAAGTGCAAAAAACTAGAAGGATCATCCCTCACAAGACAAGCCAAAGAGGAGAGGCAGGTCTACAGATTGGGGAAAGTAGACCAGAGGAGCAACAAAAAGGAAGCCAAAGAAAACACCCCAAATTTGAGGACTGGGAGAATCATTGTTGCAATCTCCTTAAAATTTGGAGAAAATTGATAAAGTTTTTAAACTGGCAAGCAATAAAAAATGGATCACAAGGGCATCCACAAGCTGAAGGGCAAAGGGAGCAACAGAGCGGGTTCAGAGAACTTGGGCGTAGTCTTGGGGGCCTTGGATTTCACAAAAATGCAAAAACAGGTTCAGAAACAGTAAATTTAAAGAAAATTCAAAATAATAATAGGAATTATATTGAAATTTAAATATAATTTTAAGTTTGAAAGCTGTTTTTGAAAGCAAAAGCAAAAGGAGGTGGTAACTATATGCTGAGGCCTCTTCTGAAGAGTCCAGGAGAGTTCCCGGGTTTGAAACAGGGGAGTATAAGGTAAGTGTTGGGGAAGCCACCAACACTTTAATTTTTAGATAATAGGGACTCAAAACAGAGTTCCAGTCAACCAATATATTTAAAATAAAGTGCAACAAAATTCCAAACTTTAATAAATTTGACAATAGACAAGCAGGGGACTGAAAGTCCCCTTGCTATGTAAAAGGGAGTGTGCTGCAAGGGAAAGGATCACATGACTACTGGGCTTGAATCTGATTGGGTGGGGGATAAATTTTGCAGGCCAGAGCCAGGGGTGCTGGAGGGTTTCAAGGTAATTTCCGCGGCTTCACCTGATTGGTTGGAAGGCATCCCATCCATTTCAGATTTAATTGACTTTATGGTTATTGATGTAGCATTTTTTGATTGGGTGCTTCTGATTGTTTTTAAGAGAGGACAACACCAGGCCAGTAAATAGTCCAAATCAATTAGTGTTTCTTCCCAGGAGGGAATAACCAGAGCCAGGAGGTCTGCAGGGTAGGCCAGGACAAATCTCTTGTTGACAGTATGAGCTAAATTGCCTAGAGAGTTGAGTGTCTGGGCTGCAATTTTTGGGCCTTTTTTGGTGCAGCGGGAAAAAACTGTTTGATCTAAGGCCAAAGGTGACAGTGGATTTACAGTAGAGGCCTAGTAGGGAATGATGGCTACTAGGGAAGATAAGGCCTAGCTAGTAGGTAACAAAGGACTACCAGAGGCAGATGTTGCCTCCACCCAGCAGAAGATATTGGCTGCTTTGGGCTATAGTTCTTCACCTAGCAGGGGACTGTGGCTGCAGAAGGGTGAAGACTGAGATAACAAGCAGGGAACTTTGTCTTTCTGGAGGGGAGAAGTTTTGGACCCCTGGCAGGTAACGTAAGCTGCCAGGGAGGGGAAGAGCTCTGAGGGCTCTATGTACCCTGATACGCTTACAGGAGGTATGTGAGCAAGCATCCTACCTAACAGAATGATAGGGTGACCTTGTTTATGCCCCTATGGGAGCTTTGGGGAGAATCCAAAGTGAGCATTGGAGGGCATAAATTTGCTCAGAGGTGTCACCAAGGTGGTTTGCTTGGGGAAATAGCTGCAGAACTTGGTGTGATCAGGCCTCTGGGAAGTAAAGCTGATTACTTTTCAACTGAAAGCCCAGACTTAATCACCTAGGTGAGTAAAAACAATGGAATAGACGTTGATCTATGGTGAAATGGCCTAAGTAGATTGCCACTTGCAAGGGCCCAGTCAAACGCCAGTTCAATGTAGACTCATGCCTGGGTCTACAGGTTCTGTTAACAGGGACTGAGATAAAGAACCAAGGTGGTTCACAGGATCAGCAGAGAAAACTAGTAAGAAGGACTGTTTGATCACAGCAAAGAAAAGTTGAGGGACTATTGGTTCATATTGAAGTTTAGAACCAAAAATGGTTCATTGTACAGGTGGAACCAAGGTGGTTCCTAGTGAGGAGTAGCTGGAGGACTGACTGGAATGAGCTGTTTGTTGTTTAAAAAGGACTGTTGGCTGGTTCAGCTGAAGAGCTGGAATATGTGGTTGAAGAACTGGTTAAAGGACAAGAAGATGATAGTGCAGGACTAGAAGATGTTGTGGAAGGACTATCAAGATTGAAAATGGAGGCTGGAATGTTGATTTTAGTGTCTTAGAAGAGGAAATATTTAGAAAAGAAGCAATTAAACAAGGATTTAATACTACCAAATATTATAATATGAAAGAAGAATTAATTATCATATTATGTTAAAAAATAAAAAGAAAGAGAAAAAGAAATGATTTACAGTGTTTAAACTGGAATTTATTTAGAATTGAGCAGAAAGGAGCCAGAAAGAAGCAGGAAACAGGACAGAGAAACTGTGAGGGAAAATAAGCAAATTTTGCCAAGAACAACTGGGAGAGGCAAAAAGGTGAGCAACATGCGAGTTCAAAGTTGCAAAACATGGAAGAAAATGTGGATAAACTCAGATAAATGTTGAAGAAAGAGGGTTCAAAAAATCCCCATGTGAAACATAGGTAAAAGCGCTTGAGATTCACCAGAGAAATGTGGCAGGAATCACAGCAAAACCGTTTGAAACGTAGAGCAGTTGTTTACCTGGAGCAAGACAGCTTTGGGTTCAAACTATATTAAAGAGCAAGTCATTTGGGCAAACTATTTTGCAAAACAGTTGGATTGAGGCGTAAGATTGACTGCAAGCCAAAGTTTAGTTGATCAGTGTTTTGAGGGCTTTAACTTAAGAGTTAAAGCCTAAAAAATGAAGTGCAGAAGCAGAAAATTCAGTTCTTTTATTGGCTAAAGTAAGTTACTAAGTTTAATATATTGTAGAGAAAGAAAAACTGGATAGTTTAAACTTTGGAAAAAAAGAGTTCTTAGAGAGATTTTGGACTGAAACAAGGAGCTATAAAAGGGAGAGCTATCTGAGGCTTGAGAAGGACTGGATCAAGTGGATTACAAAGGCCACTAGGACTACAGAAGGAGCTGAAGGCCAAGCTAAAGGTGCAGAAGCCCAAGATACAGCGGCCAGGGCTAGTATGAAAAGCCTGAGCTAAAACAGACTGCAGGAGCCCAAAATAAAGGTGCAGGAGTCCAAGACTAAGGTGCAGGAGTCCAACCCCAGTACAAGGAGTCCAAGATATTGTTGGAAGACTCCAAGTATTAGAAAACCCATATGGTTTCCTTGACTCCCTGGGCCATATACCAGAAGGTTTCTAAGGGGATCTTCCTTCTGAGAATGAATAAAAGCCTATTTCAGCCCCCATACATATTTCTGAGATACATTTTCCCTTACTAGAGAATGACATGCCCTTCCAGCTGGTCCCTGGCTATGACCCAGGACACACTTTGGGGACTGGTGGACAGGAACCTCAAACCCTCCTTCAGGTTCTTCTTGCCCAGGTAAACCTAGATGGCTTCCTTGGCATTTGCTAGGTTACTCAGGGGTTCCCAGGTACTTTTCTCTATTGAGTAACCTTCCCACTTGATCTAGTACTGGGGTTTTTGGTAATGGGTTCTGTTGCTGTGTATGTATTCAACCTCATATTCCTCAGTGCGGCCTGTTTGTATGGGTGAGAGGCTGTCTTGAGTTGTTGGTGGGGAAGCAATTTTTCATTATTTTTGAACAGCAGAGAGCAGTGAAACACTTCATGAATATTCCAGGATGGGGGTAGGTCCAGTTTGAAGGCAACTTCTCCAAATAGCTTGATGATCTTATGGGGGCCACTTCTCCTGTGAGCTAATTTTCTACAAGGTACATGTAGGGGTACATTCTGGGAATCTAGATATTGTCAAGGAGCTGGATGTACAGGTATTCTGGCCACCACCACACACTTAACATCCAGTCATTGCCTGGTTTGGTGCCAATACAATATACCGTTCTGCATACCAAGAAAGGCAACAGACCAATATCACATGACTTGTCCAAGTATCCAGCAACTCAAACCCATCCTGCACATGACCAACCCCTAGGTTTAATCCAACTAAACCCCTGCCACAGCAAAAGCTATATAAGTCTAAAGTATTATCCAATAAAATATACTTCTCTTCTTCTTAATTCCATACTTGAAACTTCCCCTAAAGTTGCTCCTTATCAACTGTAGCAGCTACAGTGTTTGACCACGCCCAAGAAAGAGAAAATGAATGAACAGAACCCGTCCACCTTTGCTCATGTACTCAAACAGGCCACATCCCAGGATACCTGGAAGACGTACTTCTGCGCCCACAATATCAACAAGGGTATACCTAGTAGATGTACCGTATTCAAAGTACTGGTCATGCCCAAAGCATGTGCCAAGATAATTCAATATAGTTGCTCTCTCCAACCACAAACAAACACACAACCGCCTACCACAGGCAAATTCACCAACACCAAGTTCTTTGGTAAAAACAAAGAAAATATCATCAACTGGCTAGACCACTCAGCTGCTAAACTCTGCACCAGCTGCATCCCCCATGAAAAATGGGTTCAGGAAGCCAGCAAGCGCCTGTACAATGCTGCAGCTAACTGGTTTGCTACCTGGGTTGGGGAAAAAACTGAAAAACATATCAATAACTGGGAAGAATGCAAAGCAGACATCACCCACAATTTATTCATCACCAAATCCCTCCAAGACATTACAATAAAGCTCAGCAATCTTCCTCAGAAGACCACTATCACAGCTTACGCCAATGAATTTGAAGAGATACACCACAAGATCCAAAACCCAGCACAAGCCAACAACGTACACACTAGAGCATCATTCATCAACAGAATGAAACCCTCTGTTGCTGCCCTCATCTGTCCAGAGGCCAACACCTCCATGCCCGCGCTCATTGCAGAAGCCAAACACACAGAAAAACACACAAATATGGAATATGCTGTACACAACGGCAACCTCTCCTCAAACTGCAATGTCAGAGACAACTCTAATGGCAACAAATGCCAAAACACCAACCATAGCAACAGCAACTTCAATTGTAACAATGGTAATCACAGACAGAGTGCAAACCGCTCACATCCCAAGAAGGAGAACACCACCAAAGTGAACAATACAGAAACAGCAACCTGCATGAATCTGACCCCACATTCTCTGACCTCAAAGGTCTCAAAACAGAGGAACAGAGAAAAGAGGAGGGGGAGCAGGCTTAAGTGCCCCTGTCTTCCCCCAAACCACAAGAAATTTTACCAAGGCACAAACTTTGCTGCTCGCATCCCACGTGTCCTGCAATCCTCTGTTTTTATGAATGTAAAAATTAAATATCACTCACAGCTTCTTGTCTACCCATGCACTTATAAATCACATACACATAAAATTTATTTGACTCTGGTGCACAACACATCATGATAAGCAAACCATTTATAACCAAATACAAAATACCAGTTGTCAAATCCAACTTCAAATACACCAGAATGGAAGATAAATCAAAAGTTCTACTTGAAGGCAAAACAACTCCCTTCAGAATTGATCTCCAAGGCATGCAAACGTCCAAAAATGTCTTGTTGTGAACAACATAAACTATGACATTGTAGAAGGCATAGACTGGTTCACCCAAGTGAACCCCAGCGTATGTTGGAAAACAAAAACCATGACCATCAAATGCAATGGAGTCAATTTTAACATTCTCAAAGAACCTAACAACCTCATCCTAAGAGACACAGTATTTGTCCAAGTCATAAATCAGGATAACTCAGAACGTCTAACAAAATATATTACCCTCCACATAATAAGGTACACTAAATTCAATAATATACAAACAACCAAAATCCAATGCTCAGAGCTTGCAGAACTCCTAAATGAATACACTCATATATTTAAGGAAGAGCTAACAGAGCTAACCCCAAATGGGAGGTCAAACATGGCATAAAACTATGCAAAGCCATGCCCAAACCTGCACCCCTCTACAGACTCTCCCCCATGGAGACATAAACCCTCAAAGAACATATTGAGGATAACTTAGCTAAAGGCTTCATCCGTCCATCAGAATCCCCTTGGGGGCAGCAGTGTTTTTTGTAAAGAAAAAAGAATGCACTCTTTGCCTAGTAACTGACTATAGAGCACTAAATGCAAGCACAATAAAGAATTAATATCCCCTTTCACTCATAGAGGACCTGTTTACAAGGCTCTCCAGAGCCAAAGTTTTCTCCAAAATTGTCCTCACCTCAGGTTATAACCAATTTGAAGTTAAAAAAAGACATACCAAAAACTGCATTCTGTACACAATTCAGATCTTTCAAATGTAGGACAATGAACTTTGGGATGTTCAACGCCCCTGCAACGTTTGTCACAATGATGACCCAAGCGCTGAATGGCCTCTCAAATACATTATGCTACCTTGGTAATATCATTATATTCTCAAAAACAAAAGAGGAACACCTCACGCATGTCTACAAGACACTCAATTGACTTGCAAAGCACAAACTCTATGCAAAGCCTATCAAGTGCCAATTTATGGGAAAGAAACTCTTGTTATTGGGCCACATTGTCTCTGAAGGTGAAATCAAAGCAGACCCAGACAAAATAAAAGCCATAAATAATATACACCGCCGTACCTCTGTCAAACAAGTTAGATGCTTTCTCAGAATAGTAGCTTACCTAAGAAAATACATCAAAGACTGCAGAAAGCTCACTGCACCAATCAATGGCCTAACTAAAGGTAATGCCAAAAAGAAATTCATCTGGACACCAGAATGCAACAAGAATTTCCAGCTACTTAAACAAGCTCTGATTGAAGCACCAATCTTGCAATATCCTAATAACAACAGGTGCTACAAGCTCAAGTCAGATGTCAGTGACACCTCCATTGGTGCTGTCCTACGCATCTGCAAGCCAGGGCAGCAAGACTTCTGGCCAGTATGTTACAAAAGTAGAAACTAACCAATACTGAGCAGAGGTATCCAATACACAATAAGGAATTTCTAGCTATATACCACGCATGCAATAAATGGAGATGTTATCTAGAAGGACATTTAAACTTCTGGGTACTAACTGACCATAAATCCTTAATCTATTTCAAAACTCAGAATGCAGTTGCACGGCAACAAGTCAAATGGATGTCCCTGCTGGAGCAGCTCAATTTGGACATCCAATAAAAAAGGGGCAGAACTGGTCACAGCTGATGCTCTCTCTAGGCTATGTCAGCCAAGAGATGATTATCCTGACCACCTGGACCCTGACTGGCCCAATCTATATAGCACCAAATACAAGACAAAATGGAAAGACCCCTCCATACATCATCTAACCCATGATACATTAGTAAAGAATGAAAAGCATTTACACATATCAAATGGCACAGTCTATCACATCATTAAAGATAAACATTTTCCCTACTTCCCGCTCACATAAAGAGTTGACACTATACTAAGACATCACTGCCTACTAGGACATACAAAGGCTAACAACCTATACCTCACTCTAAAAGAGAAATAATGATGGCCCAATCTTAAACAAGACATAGTTGGTGTTTTGAAAAGTGCACAGTGTGTGAAAAATACGCCAGCACTAAGGCTTCACAACCCAAAGTTAATCCAGTACTAGACCCTGAACTATTCAAGGTTTGGGGGATGGACATGATGGGACCCTTCCCAGAAGCAAAAACTAAACAACACTGTCTAATTGTAGCAATTAACTTTGATATACGCTGGCCCATCTGCTGGGTAACACAGAACCACAAGGCAGAAACAATAAATTTCATCATCAACAAGACAATAATAGCCAACTACAGAACTCCTGACTACATCATAATATATTGAGCCAAAGAGCTATCAGGTAATGTAGTAAACAACAATTTAAAATCCAAAAACATCAAACACTCTACAACCTCGCCCTACAGGCCACAGGCCAACGGCAGAGTGAAACACCTAAATGGCAGCCTCATCAGAACCCTCAAGAAAATAATGGATGGTAAAGCCAAAGACACATGGCCACTATACGTGAAACATGCATTATTAGTATTTCGTGTACACACCAATCAAGGGACAGGCTACTCACCATTTGAACTAACATACAGATACAAACCAGAGATAGTCACCCGCAATAACCAACCAAATGTGAAGATCCCCTGGGAAAACCTCCCACAGTAGGACAAGCACCAGCTCTACAAGACATACGCCTCAAAGCTAAAATAGCAGAAACCAAAAGGCTCAAATCATAAAAGATAACCTCTACAGAGGAACCACTTCCAATCAACTCCCCCATCTGGGTCTAGCAGGGAACAGGAAGAAGTTGGATTCATTACACAGAGGACCAGGAAGAGTCATCAGATACCAACCAGACAGAAATACCTATCTAGTTAAGTTCCAAGGAGCCAAAGACCCTGTCATCAAGAAATACCACAGAACCCGTATCCGCCTTAGCAAAAGAGAACACTCAACCAGACTGGTACCAACTAGCCAACAACTCCAGGAACATCAGGCAGCAGCTGTTAAGACAAAGCCCGCTCCTGATGTACCAGAGTAACCCCTTAAGGGAGGTGTCAAGGATCTGGATGTACAGGTATTCTGGCCACCACCAACACACTTAACATCCAGTCATTGCCTGGTTTGGTGCCAATCCAATATACCAATCTACATATCAAGAAAGGCAACAAACCAATATCACATGGCTTGTCCAAGTATCCAGCAACTTGGACCCATCCTTCACATGACTAACCCCTAGGTTTGATCCAACTAAACCCCTGCCACAGCAAAATCTATATAAGTCTAAAGTATCATCCAATAAAATATACTACTCTTCTTCTTAATTCCATACTCAAAGCTTCCCCTAAAGTTGCTCCTTATCAATATACTTTATCCCATACTTGCAAGGCTTGACCAGGGGTCTGTTTCTGGTTAGCAAAGGCTTTGTACATTTGTACTGCACAGTTCAGGCTGGCTATTCAGGTGTTTTGTGTGTTGTGGATCTGTTCAATCCAGGTGTGTCCAGTAATGTTGGTTTCTTTCTCACCAATCTTGGGGTCGCAGGTGGGATCAAACCCGTAGTTGGCTTTGAACAGGGGCATTCCAGTTGAGGCGTGGTCTTTACTGTTGTAGGCAAACTGGGCCATGGGAAGCATTTTAGCTCAATTATCCTGGTTGGCTTTGGCATAGAATCAGAGGTATTGCTCAAGGATTTGGTTCACTCTCTCAGTTTGACTGTCTATCTGTGATTGATAGGAGGATGATACACAGCTCTTGATTCCCAAGTCTTTCATCACCTGAGTCCAATAGTTAGAAGTAAATTTGGGACCTCTATCTGTGATTATTTCTTTGGGTGTTCCATGCTGGGTGAAGATGTGGACATGGAAGTGTTGTGTTGTCTCAGCTGCCGTGCAATGAGTGGTGGTTAGTACAAAGTAGGCCATCTTGGTGAAGCGGTCTACCATGACCAGAATCACATTAGAAGAGAGGAATGGGGAAGCTTCACAATGTAGTCCATGGAAACATATCAACATGGTTCATTAGGTATATTCAGGGGTCTTAACAGCCCTTCAGGTTTGTTCCTGCAAGTTTTGGTATGTCTGCAGGTTTTGCATCCCTCCAGGTATTTGCTTACTTCTTGATCCATCCTAGCCCATGCAAAATTCCTTTTGATACACCAGAGGGTCTTGAGTCTCCCTGGGTGTCCAGTCATTTTTGAATCATGATAGTCTCTCAAGATTTTGGTCCTAATGTATCCTTTGGGTACAAAGATCCTGTTGTAAAACATCAGTGCTGTTTCTTTCAGTGAGTAACCCTTTTGGTAATGGGCGCTATCCAGAGATTTGGTGAGGTCAGAGATCATGGTTTTGTGAATTTTTCAAGTGTTTGGGTCTTTAGCACTTCTGTTTTGCTGGCTCTAATTTTAATTAATCCCAGGTGAATGCCCAAGCTCACTGGGTCCAAGAGGACTTGGGTGTTGTGGTTGCAAGTTTCTATGTGGGTAGGCACCAGGTTAGCTTTTCTACTCAGAGCATCAGGGACTGCATTGACCTTTTCAGATTTGTAGTCAGTGGTGAGGAGATAGTTGGTTAGCTCTAAGGCCCATCTGGCCTGCCTCTGGTTCAGTTTTCTGGGTTTGAAGAAATATACCAGATTTTTGTGATCAGTGAGGACTTTTACCGGTAATTCAGCACACACAGGTATCTTTGCCAGTGTTTCAGCATTTTCATGATTATGAGCATCTTTTTATCATAGATTGGATAGTTTCCTTTGGCTGGCAGAGTCTTCTTGGAGTAATATGCTACATGATGTAGCATACCATTCCCTCCTTCCTGAAGAAGGACCCTCTCACTGCAAAGTCAGACACGTCAGTTTCCAGTAAAAATGGTTTGGATGGATCAGGCATAGCCAGGACAGGGGCAGAGATGAAAGCAAGCTTCAAGGTTTCAAAGGCAGTGTTGCATTCAAGAGTCCATACAAACAGGGCCTTGTTAGAGAAAAGAGGGGTCAGAGACAGGGTAATCAGAGAAAATTTTTGGATGAAATCCCTGCAATAATTTTCCAGGCCCAAAACAATTACCATGTCCTTTTTGCAATTGGACACCAGCCAAGCTGTTACTGCTTCTACTTTGTCCTGTACCATGGCAAACCCACCAGTCTTCACCACTTACCTCAGGAATTTGACCTTGGACTGAAAGAATTCACATTTCTTAAGCTTGGTGTGTAAGTTGGCCTGAGAGAGTTTTTCTAGTACAAGGTCTAGGTGTTTGAGGTGCTCTTTGTGTGACTTGCTGTAGATGAGGATATTTTCCAAATAGGCAACACAAAATTGGTTGAGTTACTTGCCTAGTACAGTGTTGATCATCCTTTGGAATGTGCTTGAGGAGTTGCATAATCTGAAAAACATCAATAAGTATTTATACAGGCCATACCTTGTCTTGAAGACTGTCTTATACTCATACCCTTCCTTGATGTGTATTTGGTTGAATGCATTGTGGAGATCAATTTTTGAGTAGACTTGGGCACCATTAAGCACATCACATAGGGCATTGTATTTGGAATGGGGTATTAGTTTTTTATAGTGATGTCATTTAACTTCTGATGGTTCACACATGGTTGCATGCCCCATCTTTCTTTCCCACAAATAGAATTGGAGAAGAGCAGGATACCTTTGATACCCTAATGAAACTCTTTGCTGATATTCCCTCAAGATATCTCTTGAGGGCAATCTGTTCCTTGTTATTGCAGCTATAGATAGGGCCATGGCTGGGTTGAGTGTTGGGCAGAAGGTCAATTGAATTATCATAAATGGAGTGTTCAGGGAGCTGGATTGCCACACTCTCATCAAATACATGGTTCCACTTGGCCAAAGGAAAGGGAAGGATACCTACACTGGGTTCCATTTGTATGGTCATGAGTCCTTGAGTGGGTAATCCTTATGTATTGGTACAAAGGGGTACAGTGTCAAGGTTTTCTTTGTCCCCCAGGGTGATGGTCTGTTCTTGGTAGTTGAGGATGAGGCCATGCCTGTCCAACCAGGAGTCTCCAAGGATAAGGAGATGTGGTAAGCCTTGTAGCAGGGTGAGAGACAAGGGGTACATATTACTCGCTATAATTAGGGGCAGTTCTTGTTCACATTTGTATCCCTTGTCCTTTGTGCTGTTTCCCATTGTTGAAACCGCAGGCTCAACCTGCCAGCAAGTTTCCAACCAAGCGGGTTTGTGACCCGCAATCTAATTATCCGGTCATCCAAAGCCAGACTAGGAATTCAACTCAAATTACCAAATCCAACAACATGAACAGATGATGATCCTTCATGGTGGATACCTTAATTTGGCGCTTGACTTGTTATCAGGATCAAGCCACCCCCTATTTCCATCCAGCCGTGTGGTCACCAATCTTGTTCCTACTATCCTTGATTCACATGAACTATATAATCATTATCTCTCAATAAAGATTATTATCTATCTTCTAAATATTTTTCCCCGTGTAACTCTGCTAAAACAGCACAGTTATGACATTGGTAGTACAGGTAGGCTATGCATACTACCTTATCTTGAAAAATTCCGCCTGTTGCCTGCACACACCGCAGCCAACAAATCCTCAACAGAATTATGTCTGGCCTCCCGCCCAACTGGACTCTGTATACTCCTGGTACCAAGATACCTGATGGTTACGTCCTCTACCAAAACACGGTGATCCCGCTACCTGCCTTCAACGCCCTGTCCGCCCAAGGGTTCTTTCAGGCACTTTCCTCAATGCCGCAACCGGCTGACAAAACCACCATGTCTGCCTATGTTGCACAAAGACTTTGCAGCGCCACCTTAGAGCCCTTTGCTGGGGCCAACAACAACAATGCTGCCGCATGGATTCAGTCTGCCCAAAGCAAGCTGGCTCAGATGGAATGCCCACAGCAATTCTGGATTGCGGAGATTTTCATTTGCCTGACCCATGACGCTGGCACCTGGTGTGACAAGTGGCACAAAGAGCACACTGGCAAGAACTGGGACACCTTCAAACAGGATTTCTTGGAAAGGTTTGTGCTTAAGGATACAGTGCTCATGATCATACGTCAAGTAAAGAACCTGACCCAGACAGGCACCGTTAAAGAACTCACCTGCGCCTACGAGGAACTCTGTCTCTGTGTCCCATTCAACATGGCCTTTGACACCCCAGCAACACACCCCATGTACTACAACACCCTCAAGTTGCACGTGATGAGACATGTGAACCTGGACCAGGTAACCAACCTGCAAAGCCTGTACTGTGAAGTGGAAAAAGCGGAACAAACATTCAACGCTCTACACAAGGCACAGACTGGGAAACAAGAAAGGCCCAAGGACTCCCATCCAAGTGGGGCTCCTCTCGACCACCTCCTGGAGGCAACAACAACAACCACAAACCCACGGGTTCAAATGGGAATGGGAATGGAAATAACAGCTAGTCAAACCGTACCCATTTCTGTATCACTGCCACCCAAGGCAACCAAGATGAGGGAAAAGCCCGGGGAGAGCACTAAGCAAGCCAAGCTCTCCCCACACAACTCCTGACTTGCCTAACAATTAATACCAACCCAAGGACATGGACCAATGTCCAATGATCCAAGTACCCTCAGAAGACCTGGTACTATACACCATTGCCAGACATCCCAATAAATTGATGTCTTACCATTTCCGCTTTCACAGTTACACAGGCTCAGCACTCCTGGACTTGGGGGAAGATCAAACTTTAGTTAACAGCAGCTTTGTGGATAAATTCAAGCTGGCCACTAATCCTTTGCGGATTAAAAACGTGGTGTTAGCTGATGAACATCACATTGCCATGACAAAGGAAACTGCTCCCTTCTCTGTCATGCTTGAGAACCTTCACTCCACCATCCAAGGTCCTGTCATTGACTTTCCTAAGTTTGAAATTGTACTGGGACTAAAATAGTTACAGAAAAACAACCCCCACATGGACTGGGCGACCTCAGTGTTGACCATCAAGCGTGAAGGCGTCAACCACCAGATCTACCTGGACTCCGTGGACCAACTCCTACGTGACCACGTCTTTGCACGCATCACTGAGACTTTGGACGAGAAGGAAAACCTGAAGGCAATTGACTGGGACTCCTGTCAGTATGAAATCATACACTTCAAGGACCACCAGGATACCTCCACACCTCAATATTGCAACATTGTGGCCCGTCACCCAGAAATCTTTAAGGAAGCGTTACCTGGGCTACCCCCCAAGAAGCACATCCAACATTTTATCCAACTCAAGGGGGCTGTACCCAAGGTACGCCCCATTTACAGGCTGACCCCAAACAAGGACAACGCCCTGCGCGCCTATCTCAAGGAGGCACTGGAAAAAGGACTTATCTGCCCCTCACAGTCTCCCTTTGGGGCTGCTGTATTCTTTGTGGCTAAAAAGAACAGTACCTTACTCCTGGTCACAGACTACCGCGCCCTAAACAAAGTCACCATTAAGAATTGTTACCCACTGCCACTGATTGACAACCTCTTTGATGCCTTGGGAGGAGCCACCGTCTTCTCCAAGATTGACCTAACTGCAGGCTACAATCCTATCCGTATCAAGGAGGAAGACATCCCCAAGACAGCCTTCCGCACTAAGTATGGTTCCTACAAATGTGTGGTACTCAATTTTGGCATGACTAATGCCCTGTCCACCTTTGTAATCTTCATGAACAAAGTGTTTGCGCCACACATAGGCAAACATGCCCTAGTGTACCTAGACAATATTATTGTCTACAGCCCCTCAGCTGAACAACACCACAAAGACCTGGAGGAAGTCTTTGCAACCTTGACACAACACAAGCGGTTGGTCAAGCCCTCCAAATGTCAGTTCTTCCGGGAGCAACTACCCTTCTTGGGACACATAGTCTCAAAAGACGGCACAAACCTGACAGTCAAAAGATACAAGCCATCTGCAAGATGCCACCTCCCAAGGACAAGTCAGAACTACGCACCCTCTTGGGAATGGTGGCCTATGTATGATGCTTCATACCCAGCTGCGGCGTCTTGACCGCCCCCTTGTCCGCCATAACAGGTGCCAAGTCCAAGTTTGTATGGACCCCCCCAACGTGACCTCTGTTTTAGATATCTCAAAGAAAAGCTCACAACAGCTCCCATCTTACAATACCCCAAACAAGATAGAGAGTACCAGATGGAGACCAACGCCTCAGATGCATCCATTGGGGGAGTACTACAAATTAAGAAAAGTGCTGATGACTTCCTGCCTGTAGCCTACAAGTTGTGCAAACTGACAGATGGCAAGTGTCAATACCCTATCCACGACAAAGAACTGCTGGCCATTGTACACTGCTTAGTCAAATGGTGCTGTTACCTGGAACAGCAGGAAGAATTCACGGCACTAACCAATCACAAGTTTCTCATCTATTTCAAGACGTAGGCAAACCTGTCACGCTGCCAAGCGTGGTGGAAGGAAATATTAGGAAGGTTTAACATGATCATCCAATATAAACCCGGGGCCAAGCTTGCCATGGCAGACGCCCTGTCCTGTCTGTATGTCTGCGCTTCTAGGGGAGAGAATGGGCTCAACCCAGACTGGCCTCTCCTAGTGCTATGTACAAAAGATGAAGGGTTCCCGGCAGGCACAACCAATATCACCAAAGAAACGGTCATCAAGAATGAACATCTCTTTGCTGACGTATACGTGACTCTTCACAGAAAAATGTCGGATGGCACAACCATTCCCTACATCCCCACACATCAACAAGTTGATACCATTCTTTGCTACCACAGAGATCTTGGAAATACTAAGAGCCAAAATCTATATGAATTCCTAAAGCATAAAGCCTGGTAGCCAACCTTATACCGCAATGTCCAGGAAGTGTTAGAACAGTGCAAGGTCTGCAAAAAGTTTGCCAAAAGCAAAACCCCGCTTAAGTCTGTAATCCCCATTCAAACCCAACTACCGTTCAAAGTATGGGCTCTTGACATTGTGGGCCCCATGCCAGGGAAGCACAACAACAAAAAATACAAGATCACAGCCATTGATTTCGTGACAAGGTGGCCAGTAGCCCAAGTGGTGAAGGCACACACCAGCAACAACGTCTGACAATTCATTGGCAAGGAAATAATCAGCAGGTTTGGAAAGCCAGAACTCCTGATAACCAATGGAGGCAAAGAATTGGCCTCTGAAAACACCAATGTGTACCTCACCAAAAATGGGGTCAAACACACCGTCACAACACCATACCATCCACAGGCCAATGGACGCGTAGAGCGGCTTAATGATAGCCTCGTGCAAGCCCTAGCCAAACTCACTGCCAGGAGACCTGAAGACTGGTATAAGCAGCTACCAACTGCATTACTTGTGTGCTGAACCCAAGTGAACAGATCCACTGGGAAAATCCCGTTTGAACTGGTATACAGCACACAGCCAAATATCATTCAAGCATTGACAGGACCCAAACAGGAAATTCCAAGTCAAGTCCCCCCTTGCTCAGATCCTCAAGTAGTAGAGGTCAACAGCAAACAAGCAGCCAAAGAAAAGGAACACTTAAAAAAGACTTTTGTTCCCATCTGCAATAGACATGAAGTCAGGGACAAATTCTGGGTCATGAATGTTGACAAGAGCAAACTATAACCCGAGAAAGTAGGGCCAGCAATCATTCTAAAGTTAAACAACAATAACACTTACCTTGTGCAAGAGCTTGGGAAACGCAAGCAAGACAAGACCTTACACCACAACCGCCTACAACCCTGCAAAGCAAGACAGAAACAACAAGAAACCGCCCTGCCTGCCACCAAACAACAACTGATTCAATATGGCGCCCGGGCTCCTGACAACCTGCCTGACAACCTGCCCCCAGAGGAGGCCAACCTTCAGCCGGGGGGGGGGTGTCAAAACCTCAGGCTCAACCTGCCAGCAAGGTTCCAACCAAGCAGGTTTGTGACCCACAATCTGATTATCCGGTCACCCAAAGCCAGACTAGGAAGTCAACTCAAATTACCAAATCCAACAACATGAACAGATGATGATCCTTCACAGTGGATACCTCAATTTGGCGCTTGGATTGTTATCAGGATCAAGCCACCCCCTTCTTCCATCCAGCCGTGTGATCACCAATCTTGTTCCTACTATCCTTGATTCACATTAACTATATAATCATTATATCTTAATAAAGATCATTATCTATCTTCTAAATGTTTTTCCCATGTAACTCTGCTAAAACAGCACATTTACGGCACCATGATGATCTGTAGGCAGTTCTCTGATACAGACAGGCCTAGTTCTTGAGATAAGTCTGCATCAATGAAGCTCTCATCTTCCCCTGTTTAAATGAAGGCCTTTAGTTTTTGGAGGATTCCATTGATGTTGACTGATACAAGGATAAACTTGCAAGACTGGGAGAAAGCGTTTATTTGGGCCAAAGAAATGGATGTAGCGTTTTTCTTAGGACAGGCTCTGGTCAAGTGACCTGCTTCATGGCAGTGAAATCAGAGTCCCTCTCTATAGTGTCTCTGGAGCTCTTTGGGGGTCATCCCAGCTCTGTGGGGCGTGGGGGTTTGGGTTTGGCAGTGCTGGGCTGGGCTGGGCTGGACTGGCGTTCTCTTGGTTCATGCTGAGACCCTTGCACAGAGGGACTGGTTTGTCTAGACTGAGAGTGGGGGTGTTTCAGCAGGTCCTTCATGACTGGGTTCACTCCCTTTTGGAAGACAATGGCTGCTATTTTGTCCTCAAGCTGGCTGCAGGTTTTTAACTTGAGGAATTTTTCAATGTACACTTGGATGGTTTGAGAGCCTTGTTGGATTTCTAGCAAGGCGTTCAGGGCGTAATATCTAGTGTTGCAATCTTCACCTGTGGCCATCAATTCTGCTTCAAACTTGGCGTAGTCTAAGCAGAATTTCACGTCTTCTGCTGTGGCCTTGCCAAACCAGTCTAAGGTATCTCTGGAGAGCATGGCTGCAACCCCAATTACCTTCTTGGTGTCACTGGAGTAGGATGGAGTGTTGGCTTGAAAGTGTAGAAAGAGGACTGGCATAGTGCGGTAGGCTTCCTCAAGTGTGAGTTTGCCTATCAGGGGTGTTTCCACATTTGTGAGGGATTGGTTGAAAATCATGTACTGCACCTGGAAGTAGTGAACTTTAGCTATATTGGCAATGGCAGTGTCAGGTCTCTTAGGGTCTTTCAGGTTCACATTCTTCCACATAAAAGAGATCAGGTTCTTAGCTATCTTAAAGTTGAAATAAGTGGTTATCATAAACAAAAGCATACAAGATGCCCCAAGAATTATCAACATATTGGGGCTCAGGGCACCAGGTTTAAAAATTTGTCATATTTTCAGATATCCAAGCTTGGGCAGCTGGCCTGTTGTTTTCAGGGATTATGCAGGCCGTATTTTTTGCTGGCCAAGCCCACCACAAGAGAAGAGCTAACTTAAAGAGGTAGGAGAAGGGCTCCCCACCCAGGACCATGGGCCGGCAGCCAGGATTAGTGTCAATCACCCCTGTGAGGGTAATATACACAATCCCAGACAGCTTGCCAGTGTGATTGATTGGGAGGCCAGGTGAGGAAGCAGGCATTGGCTTGGGAGTCACAGGTGGCTCCATATCAAGTTTTTAGGCAGGTAGGTAGTTGAACTTGCCTCTAAACAACTTAAGTGTTGATAGAATCCACAGGTCTTGACGGGTGTATCTAACTAAAGATTGTATGTGGGCCAAAGTATCTAGTGCAAGTATTTTTTTGTTGCAACCAAGGTTCAAATCTTGCCTGCCAACGTATCTTACAATACACAGAGGGCGCTCAATGAGTTGCCCCTTGACGTATCTAATATTATGAATGAATCTGGTGGCAACATCAAATGGCGGGAACTTCATCCTAATTAGGAGCGTTGCCAATTCAACCTGCTGATCCCCGCATGAGTTATTCCTTGGCTCCAAACCCTACATGGAACTCCCCACTATGCCACCCCCTTGTGGCCTTGTGGCTTTCCCCATATAGTATATCAATCACAATATTCTACAAAATGATACCTTATTCTTATTATTCTGTCCTTTCCTATTGGACTATTGTCTTCCCCCAATTCCAAGTACTGAATCCTCATTGGTTCAGTTGCAACAGTGGTAGCAGAAGTAGGTTCTAACCTATTCCAAAAACAAAATTCCCCCCAAGAAAGGACGGAGTACAGGCTGCATGGCTACTCCACAACAAGAGACATTCCTTCCAATCCCCAAGGGGGACATTCCTGAAGGATATGTCATCTATCAAGACCATTTAGTTCTCACCCTTGTATACAATTGGCTCTGCCTCAGGCAGCGTGACACTAGCGTCACCCCGCCACAGTTGGATCTGTTGCAACGTATGCTCAACCTCCAACTAGAGTCCTTCACTGGCGGTGTTGAAGGAGCTGACATTGTCAGTTGGCCCCAGTCCACTGAAACGCGCCTTTGTATCTGTCAGGTTCCTGAGTCCATGTGGGTTGCCACCGCATCTGGCCACCTTACAGGGCCCGCCGCCGTGTGGTTCACCAACTGGGCCAGCCAGGAATTTGACATCACCTGGGCAACATTTTGAGATGCCGCCAAGTCCTGGTATAGCAAAACCTTCTCCCCCAAAATCTTGGGGACTCCCCTCCTAGCCATCAAGCAGACTGGTTCCGTCTCTGAGTATCTTGCCGCGTGGCAACAAGCCCTTGCTGCCGCCCCCAAAGCAGTTACTAATGAGAATGCCATGTTGCTCACTCTCATTGTCAATGGGTTAAAACTCCATATTTGCAAGTGGGTTCCCGTAGGCTGCTGCACCTCTATTGACAACTGTTATAAAGCCATTGTAGAGGCCAGTAACCAGGCTTCAATGGGCTTCTGCTGCACCAACAATCCTCCACCCCAACCACGTCCTGCACCTAGCAATGACCAAAGTCAAGTGGGACGTTGCCAATCTTGACAGCAAGAAGGTGCAGCTAAACGTTCCCGCAAGGGGGAGCTCCAGCTAGCGCTAATTGAGGACCAGGGAAAAGCCTGGGGGTTGTAACAACAAGAAACCCTACAACCCCAACTGACCCGTCCTCTCAGCCCTTGCCCACAAAGAGCTCCCGCAACTACAATCTCCACAAGGTTGAAACTCTGGACGTCTTTCAGGTCCATATCAATGACCTCATGTTGCAAGCCGCCCACTCCTCAAATAAAGTAACACGCTTGTTCTATCCCTTATGTTTCTGTGGGAACACCCACAAGCTACTGGTAGATACCAGGGCCAATCACACCATGGTAGAGCAAGCGTTTGCTGACTCCCAGCAATTAGATTGAGTACCCAGCAGATTCAAAGCAGTACATGTAGCTGATTCCTGCAGAATTGCCATCACCCACAAGACAGTGCCCTTCTCTGTAAGAATGGGGAACATCCAGGTTAAGCTCTATGGGCCAATCATGGCAGGCCTCAGCCACAACATAATTGCTGGCCTCAACTGGCTCCGGCATAACCGCCCTTACATTGACTGGGATACCTCTGTCATCACCCTCAATAGAAATGGGGTGGGGTTTCAGATTTACCCCATGGAAATGAACAAACTACTACACAACACTGTGTTTGTCAGAATGACAGAAACAGGCTCATACAATTTCAAGAGGGGTAAACTAGACTTTAACCAATGTTCTGTCAAAGTTATCTGTGCAGAACCATCTGCAGTCCCTCCCTTGCCAACATCACCACCACCAGTGCTAGCTGCACTCCTCGAGGAGTACAAGGACGTATTCAGTGAAACACTCAAACATCTACCCCCACCCTGGGAGATCCAGCACGCTGTACAACTTCAAGGATTGTTACCTAAAGCACAACCATTATACTGTCTCATACCAAAGGAAGATGAAACCCTCCACCAGCACCTTTTGGATGCGCTTGATAAGTGATTCATTTGCCCCTTGCTCTCTCCATACGGGGCGGCGGTCTTCTTTGTAGCTAAGAAGGATGGGTCTCTTTGTCTGGTCACAGACTACTGCGCCCTAAATGAGGTGACAGTTAAAAATAAATACCCCCTGCTGCTGATTGACAACCTGTTTGATACACTTGCAGGCGCAAAGGTCTTTAGCAAGATTGATCTCACTGTGGGGTACAACCAGGTCCGCATTACACCAGGGGATGAGGCAAAAACTGCCTTCCACACACGCTACAGGTTGTTCAAGTGTCGTGTCATGAACTTTGGAATGACCAACTTATTCCATCTTTGCCATGTTGATGAACAAAGTCTTTGGGGAATCAATTGGAAAGTGTGTGGTGGTGTACCTTGACAACATTATTGTCTTCAGTCAAGATCAGACCACACACCTCCAACACCTCCATGCTGTCCTCAACACCCTTCGGGGAAACCAGCTAAAAGCTAAACCCTCCAAATGTGAGTTTCTCAAGTAAGAGCTATTATTCCTTGGGCACACCATCTCTGCCCAAGGGATAAAGCCCAATCCTGCCAAAATCAAGGCAATCACTAGCATGCCGCCCCCCACTGATGTGGGCCAAGTGCGAACTTTCTTGGGCATGGTTGCCTATGTGCGCAAGTTCATCCCCAATTGCAGGGAACTAATTTCACCTCTCACCGAGCTCCTCAATACCAGACAACGCTTCCATTGGACCCCTGCCAGAGATCAAGCCTTTGAGACGTTGAAGCAAAGGCTCACAACGGCACCAGTACTGCAGTTCCCCAACTGAAACCAACAGTACAAACTCGAGACTGACACCTCTGACAGGGCCATAGGAGGCGTGCTAAGGGTAGAAACTGACAATGGCGTCTTCCTCCCTGTAGCATATGAATCCAGGAAGCTCACCAACTCGGAACAACGTTATCCCATCCATGATAAAGAGCTGGCAGCCATTGTACACTGCGTTGAGAAGTGGCGCTGCTACTTGGAAGGTGCAACCTTCCCACCCCACGTTCTGACGGACCACAAGTCACTCCAATACTTCAACACACAGTCCCATTTGATACACCACCAAGAAGGATGGGTTGAACGCCTGTCCCCCTACCAATTACGCATTAAATATAAGCCTGGGAAAGAGCTTGTTACAGCCAACGCTCTTTCATGACTCTATGTAGCGTCCATCACTGGAGACAATGGTCTGGACCCCAACTATCCCATGCTCTATCTGCGCCCTGAGGCAACCCGCTACAAGGGCCTTAACTTGGTCACCATCTCCAAACTGAAGGATAATAAAAGTCAATTCACTATTGATGCTGGAAATGTCTGTCGCTGAGCAGAGACAGGTGAGAAGACGCCGTATATTCCCACTACACAATGAGGAGACACCATCTTACACTACCACCAAACCTTGGGTCATATCAGAGGGCGTAACCTCTTTGAGATTATGAAACAAAAGGTTTGGTGGCCGCGCATGCACCAAGACATCTTGGACCTCCTCAAGACATGTGTATTGTGTGAGAAGAATAAGTCCAAACCAGCCCCTCCTAAGTCTGTCCTACCCATTAAGGCTATGGAACCCTTCAAACAGCAATCCCTCAACATCATGGGGCCGCTTCCCAAAGACAGACTAGGTAAAAGGTATATTATCACTGCTATCAACTATTTCACGCGTTGGCCAGTGGCCTGGGCCATAACCAACCACACCGCCACCACTGTTACCTGCTTTATTGGCAAGGAGATTGTGGCTTGCTTTGGGCGACCCAAGCGTCTCATCATAGATGGTGGGCCTGAACTTGTGGGGCATGTTGTGAAGGCATACTGCATCAAGAACGCGCTCCAGCATATTGTAACAGCCCCCTATCATCCACAAGCCAATGGGCGCATGGAACAGTTAAACGGCTCCCTGGTTCAATTGATTGCCAAGCTCTCATAGGAGCATCCCAATACTGTGTGGACTGAACATCTTCCCACTGCCCTTCTGATCCTGCAAGCAAGAATCAACAGGGGCACTGGGTTCAGCCCTAACACCCTGGCCTTTGGAACACCTGACGTTCTGACAGGGGTTGAACAGGGGAAACTACAGTCCAAGGTTCCTGACAAGCCCCCCTTAGTACCAACTCCCTCCCTGGACAAATGGCGCGCCAAAGCCCGGGAGATCAAACACAAGCGGATTGCAGGGGGGAAAAAACACCTCAAAGCTAGATACACTGTAGGTGACCCCGTCTACACCCTCAATCCCAATTCTACCAAATTAGAACCCAACCACCTAGGGCCCTTCAAGGTAGCTGCAGTCTATGACAACCACACCTACCAACTTGAGGATGCCCAAGGGAATACCAAGAAGCTTCACCACAATTGCTTGCGCCCCTGTCGTGCCATCCCCACACAAAGGTTGTCTGTGCAGACCTTCCCAGACCTTCCGCAGACTCCAGTCCTGGTGTCTGACAACAAGCAGGGGGCAAGGGGGGCGTTGTAACCAAGGTTCAAACCTTGCCTGCCAATGTATCTTACAATACACAGGGGGCGCTCAATGAGTTGCCCCTTGACGTATCTAATATTATGAATGAATCTAGTGGCAACATCAAATGGCGGGAACTTCATCCTAATTAGGCACGTTGCCAATTTGACCTGCTGACCCCCGCATGAGTTATTCCTTGGCTCCAAACCCTACATGGAACTCCCCACTATGCCACCCCCTTGTGGCCTTGTGGCTTTCCCCATATAGTATATCAATCACAATATTCTACAAAACAATACCCTATTCTTATTATTCTGTCCTTTCCTATTGGACTGTTGTCTTCCCCAATTCCAAGTACTGAATCCTCATTGGTTCAGTTGCAACATTTTCAAGGGTGTAATCATTATATTTGAGTCTCAGAGGGTACTTTGTGAAGTGGACGGGACCAAAGGAAACACCTGGAGGACAGGAATCTGTGGACAGAGGGGCAGGAGGGCTAGATGATCTTGCACTGATTTGATATATGGAAAAGATAAAATAAGGCAGTAGCTTTGTAAGCCAAAATAACATAACCTTTATTCAAAAATGGCAATAAGTTCAGAGCGCAGGGCCCTTGGGTTTATATAGTACCCCACCTCCAAACTTAACATTTTCCATTGAGGTTTCATTAGGGCATTAGGAAATGTGGGCCCAGGGGATCTGGGTGCTTGGGTTCAAAGGCAGCAAAATGGCACTCGGCCTGGGAATTCTTTCATTGATCAAGAATATCGAATTGGCAACTTGATTATCTTGCTCTAGGGTTGTGATCATGGGGTTGGTACACAGGCCTGTGCCTTCTTCCAGGGATGGCTCTTTATTGGCCACTAGTTTAGACTTCAAGCTCATGAAGCTAATGGTTGGAATTTTGTTGCCTCCATTAGGTGCCTTAATTGTTCTCTCATTTGGTGCAATGATTCCTTTTATTTGGCTTGCTTCACCATTTGGGCCATCATTCTTAGCTTCAGCTTGTGGGGGCTTGACCCCAGGAAAATGTGACGGAAATCACTGGATAATATGAAGCCGTTTCTAAATGATGGGGAATTACCACCCAAATCCACATAGAATTGATGATTAACCACCAACGCGGCTTTAAATATCTTTTTGTGAAATTTCTAATTGAAACTCCAGGATTAAGTAGAACAATTAATCCTAACCAGAGTAAACCAAGATAAATGACTTGGTAAAGCATCAATGCATCTTCAGCATAGAATTCTGGGCATTGAGAAGTGACACAATTTTCATTTTCCAGAATGGGGGGAGGAGCTACAAAATTGGCTGGCATGAAATTAACATTTTGCAGCGCCAACAACAAAGTTTCAGATGCTGGGCCCCATCTTCCTGAAATGATTCTGTTCAGAATCAGATTGTACAGGATATACTGCAACAACCCAAGAACAGGATGCATTTTTAAAATTTAAAATTAGAACTTGGGATAATTGATTTTTATTGAGTAAATTTAGGAGGACTCAACTCTTAGAGTTGAAACAGGGAAAATTATTCAATATATATCAGAAAAATTGACTAAGCAATACCACCTGAGTCTTGATCTCCTATTTCTTTGGCATCTTCAAGTAAGTATCTAGTCCAGGTTGCAAAGAACCCTTGTGTGACAAGTTTCTGACAACCATGCCAATTAATGAGATTATATCAGGTGACCCTCATATTACGTTGATTTATCAATGTCAGTTTACAAGGGGGAGCTGGTTTCATCTGGCATACTGGAGCAGCTGTGACCCATTTTCAATTGACTGTTTGGTTTAAATCTGTTAACTCGGTCAATTTTGATACAGGTTTTCCGGCCTTCCGTGCCTTCTTACTTGGACGGACAATACCCGGCATTATGGAACTTACCGTGACATTACCCTCTGCTTTAGCCCTGGGCACAATACCACTATCTGGGAGATGGGATAAAGAGAAATTCTTATGGGCAGGTGGGAGTTTCATTGCGGCAAGGGTAAGTTCAGGGTGTCCAATAGCAGTGGGATTGCGCTTGTAGAACTCGTGGATCAGATCAGAGGAATTTGAACAATTGTAGTGGGGAACCCAGGAGTTTTCAGAATCAGGATAACCTTTCCAAGATACCAAATATTCCAAATGGTGACAATTTTTGCAGGAAGCTAGAACACAATTTAACTTGTACTCAGGTTCTCCTTCCACAAGAATGGGTTGAGAAGAGGGGATCTCTGTTCCTTTGAAGGGAGTAAGGAGACATTCATGGAAGGTGTGGAAAATCTTGAAAGCAGGAGGTAAATCCAGCCAATAGGCAGAGGGACCAATCTGATGTTCCACCTTGAAGGGACCAACTTGCTTGGGACCCAATTCACGACATGGAACTTTAAGTTTCATATTGCAAGCATCAACTATGACTAGATCACCTGGCCTGTAAGTTGGACCTTCCTGGCGCTTGCAATCTGTGTATTCCTTGTAAGTTATCACGGCGGCGGCGAGAGTAACTTGGAGCTCCTGATGGACCCGCTTTAATTCAGCAGCTTGATCAGTTGCAGCTTCCACGTTGCTAACCAAACTTGGACCCATGTTAGAAGAAGGATTGTAACCCACATTGGCATAAAATGGCGATACTTGAGTTGACGTGTGCAGGGCGTTATTATATGTGAACTCTGCCATGGGTAGATTATCACACCAGTCATCTTGTTGTGCATTGGTGTAGCAACGTAGGTAGACCTCCAAACTTTGGTTTACCCTCTCTGTTTGTCCATCAGACTGGGGGTGGAAAGCAGTAGAGCAGCACAATTTGATACCAAGGATTCCAGTAAAAGCTTCCCAGAACTGAGCAATAAATTGAGGACCACAGTCACTTACAATCTCCATTGGGATTCCATGTAGAGAGAAGATCCTGTTCCTAAATAACCTAGTGGTTTCCACTGAAGTAATTGTGGTTGAGCAAGATACAAAGTGTGCCATCTTTGTGAAACAATCAACTACTACCATGATTGTGTTAAACCCATTGGAATTGGGAAGCTTGCCAATGAAATCCACTGACACAGACGTCCAAGGACCCACAGCAGGCTGAAGTGGGACCAGTAAACCAGTAGTCTTATTCCGACTGGCCTTGGATCAAACACATACCAGGCAATCTTGAACAAAAGCGGATATCTGCACAGTCAAACCTTTCCAGGAAAACTGGCGGCAGATAAGAACACTGTTTTGTTTATTCCTGGATGACCAGATGTTGAACAGGTATGATTAGCCTCCATGATTTCATAACAAATAGTGCCTTCAGGGACCCACAAGCAACCTTGATGATATAGGACTGGGCCAATCTTATGATAACCCTGAGGCTGACCTACTGGGTTTGCACATGCTAGCTCCAATAGCCTATCATAACCTTTGGACAAAGGTTGCAGAAACTTAACCTTGGAATACAAGTCCAGGTCTGCGCCCTCAGCTAAAGACATGGTAGCCAACGTAGCCGGTGGAGGCAATACAAAAGGCACCACAGCCTTGTCTGGAATCATAGTATGTGTGTTAAACTTGGCGTCCATACTAGCATCTGGGAGATGGGAGGGATTCCTGCTTAGGGCATCGGCCAAGTGATTGTCAGATCCCTTAATAAACTCATAGCAGAACTTGTATCTTGTCAGATCACCATTCCATCTGGATTAGCGACCTGACAAAACCCTGGGTTGTTGATAATATAGAAGAGCTTTGTGGTCAGTTCTTACTACAAATAGATGACGTGCTGACATGAGATGGTGGTGCCAATGCTTTAACAATTCCACTACAGCCAACAATTCCTTGTTGTAAATCATGTAGTTGCGTTCTTGAGCCTCCATCTTCCGGGAGAAATACCCTACAGGTCTCTCAATCCCGTCACTAGCCGTTTGCAACAGCACACCAGCCACAGCGTATTTAGATGCATCAGTGGAAACAACAAAAGGAAGCTCAGGATCCACATGTCTTAACACTGGGGAGGACAACAAAATAGCCTTGACTGCTGAGAAGGCATTTGCACACTCAGGCGTCCAGACTAAAGTTGTCTTTCCACTAGCCAAATATAAAGGGGCGGCCACCTCAGACAAGTGGGGAGTGAATTTCTTCAAAAACGTACATGTACCCAGGAAACTACAAAGTTGGGATACTGTCACAGGCGTAGCATACTATCAAACCGCAGCGTCCTTGTCAGGGGCAATGGTGTGGCCATCCTCAAAGATAATATTACCCAGAAAGGTAACCTTACATATAAAGAATTCACACTTACTCCTTTTGATAATCAAATTTTCTTGGAGAATGCGCTTTACAACTGCCAACAAGTGGGCCTTATGGGAATCCTCATCCAGAGAAAACACCAGAATTTCATCCATATATGCGATGGCACAAACACCTAGGAGATCTCCCAGGACTGAATCAATCAACCGCTGAAAGCAAGCAGGGGCATTCTTCAATCCAAAAGGCATTACGCGGAACTGGAAGATACCCTTCTTGGTTCTGAATGCTGTTAACCATTCCATTCCTTCTGCAATCCTGATTTGATTGCAAGCATTCAACAGATCAAGTTTCAAGAATACCTTGGCCTTCTCAACACATCTAGAGATCTGTGCTTCAAGAGGTAAAGGATAAGGATCCGGAATTGTAATGTTATTCAAATTCCTGTAATTGACACAAGGACAAAGGGACCCATCAGACTTCTTAACAAACAATAACAGAGAGCATATCAACGATGCCTTCTTGAAAATATAGCCTTTTGCCAACATGTTGCAAGTCCATTCTTCCAAACATGCGTCTTCCTTCAAGGTTAAAGGGTAAATAGGAGATGCAATGCAAATCAGATCAACAGTAACCTTAAAGTCAAAGTCAAACTGAGTGTGCTTGGGAAGGACCTCGCCTCTGGTGGCGTCAAATGCCGCAGACCAGGGTTGTAAAAATGCTGGTAAATCTGAACTTTCAGGGACAGGGATAGGCACCAACTGTATTGTCTGTGATGATTACTCTAATTCAGACATATTCAACAGCGGAATACAAATGGTTATACCCAAAGAGTGTTCCACCTGTAGCTCATTTTTCTCCAGTAAGATTGATACATTATGATCTCTCCACCAAATCACTCCCAAAATGATAGGACACATCAGGGTAGAGCAAACGGAAAACCTTGCAGTAAAGGACGGACCTGCAACTACAAAAGTAACTGGCTTCTTCAGCTGGAAGGAGGGGAACATTTGACAGTTTCCACCCCTAACAAGCATTCCAGGGTGGTACTTGAGCTGTAGCAAGTCTGCAGTCTCCACACTCATGAAGTTCTCAGAAGCACCTGTATCCAATAAAATGGCCGGCCAATAGATAGTTTGACCATTATCTATGTTACCATAAAACAAGAAGTAACCAGAAGCAGATTTATTTGCAGCAAAGGTAGCAATCTTGGCAGGGTCTTGTTTTTCATCAGCGGTACGGACGGCAGCTAAGGAGGCAGGATGCTCCTGGAAGTAACGCTCAATCATTTCTTGGACGGCAACTGGAAGAACAGGATAGTTACAATCAATGGGCACAAGAGGCAACTCTTTGGACACAACCTTGGAAGGCTTGGTAGGTATGATGTGCTGAAGCATTGCCAAAGAGCTATTGGGACCAGACACCACGGGGGCTTCAGTCACATGGACGGGTTTTTTCACCACCGCCAATTGAAGCTGAGAAGAGCTACAAGAAGAACAATCCTGACTTTGGCTGGAAGAAGCTGCCACCAAACTAGGACCAGAAAACCAAGAGCGTGCTGCGGGTTTGTCCTCAATTACCAATGTACCTTGTTTGAAAGTGGACAGATTTGAGACCAGAGAAAGAATTTGGCTTACCAGGGCCTCAGTTGTGGTTAACAGGGAATCCCAAACCGCCAAATCCTGGGCAGTCTGGTCAACTGCTAATCACAACGCTGAGAGTTTGTTCACCTCAGGAACATCAATTGTACGGCAGTAGGTAAGAAACTGAGGAAGGAATACCAAAAGCGGAGTTTTACCCTGACGGATGGCGTACAGCTTACAATATACTTTGAGCTCCTCAATAGATACACACAAATTTTTTAACAAAGGATATAGAGATGCACTCTCAGTTAAAACACGTGGATTGCGCTCCACCGCGGACAACAACCATTCTTGAGCATCTTTGGAAACCTTCATCATCACATGGTAAACTTGGGATTTGTGACTAAGGCTAGAGCCGGAATAAAATGATAATGCTGAAAAAACTTCACACAAAATTTCATCAGTGGGTGGAGCAGGAAAATAATCTGGACGCCAAAATGACATGACGCAACGGAAATAGGAAACAGAGGATCCAATCTCTACAACTGCAGCCGGAGATGGAAACCAAAAATTAAAGAAAAGCCCAAACTGAAAACTCAGAAATAAACTGATGCAAATAAACATGGTAAACGCAGATATCTTGACGGAGCAGGAGAAAAGAAACACAAATTCATGACAAACTGCTTCCAAAAACTCAGACGTAGAAGAGTTGAGTAATGTGACAGAAATCACTGGATAATATGAAGCCATTTCTAAATGATGGGGAATTACCACCCAAATCCACATAGAATTGATGATTAACCACCAACGCGGCTTTAAATATCTTTTTGTGAAATTTCTAATTGAAACTCCAGGATTAAGTAGAACAATCAATCCTAACCAGAGTAAACCAAGATAAATGACTTGGGAAAGCATCAATACATCTTCAGCGTAGAATTCTGGGCATTGAGAAGTGACACAATTTTCATTTTCCAGAATGGGGGGAGGAGCTACAAAATTGGCTGGCATGAAATTAACATCTTGCAGCGCCAACAACAAAGTTTCAGATGCTGGGCCCCATCTTCCTGAAATGATTCTGTTCAGAATCAGATTGTACAGGATATACCGCAACAACCCGAGAACAGGATGCATTTTTAAAATTTAAAATTAGAACTTGGGATAATTGATTTTTATTGAGTAAATTTAGAAGGACTCAACTCTTAGAGTTGAAACAGGGAAAATTATTCAATATATATCAGAAAAATTGACTAAGCAATACCACCTGAGTCTTGATCTCCTATTTCTTTGGCATCTTCAAGTAAGTATCTAGTCCAGTTTGCGAAGAACCCTTGTGTGACCAGTTTCTGACAACCATGCCAATTAATGAGCTTATATCAGGTGACCCTCATATTACGTTAATTTATCAACATCAGTTTACAAGGGAGAGCTGGTTCCATCTGGCATACTGGAGCAGCCGTGACCCATTTTCAATTGACTGTTTGGTTTAAATCTGTTAACTCGGTCAATTTTGATACAGGTTTTCTGGCCTTCCGTGCCTTCTTACTTGGACGGACAATACCCGGCATTATAGAACTTACTGTGACAGAAAACGCGGGCAGGCAGCCTCTTGGTTCTCAGAGCCAGCGGCCTGCCGGGATTCAGGGTCAGGGTTCAAATCCTGCCCTTGGGCCCGGGTTTCAAGGGGGAGAAAATTATCAATCCTGACACTGTTAGATCTGATATGGGGTGATTTGATGGACACCCCTGTATATTACAAGATATGTTGGTAGCTGATTGCTTAAAATCAGCCACAACACTTGGCTGCAACCTTGTAAGATTTTTGGGGCACTGGCATCATATTTAACCCTCTTTCTTCACCAAGCCAAAAACTCTCAGACAGCATCTACCAAGCCCCTAAACACCTGAAAAGGCTTGGCTCATACAGTTAATGAGCCTTTTTGGCTTACTTTTCCAACCCCTACCAGGTTTCTCACATCTTACCCCCTACTGCTGGTGAGCCCCTGGTTGAATTGAGCTGCCACTTGACTTGTTTCAGAGCCTAGTTGAAGGGGCTTAACTCTAGCCAATCAATTTAACCATAATGCCCTCAAATTTTGCAAGCTCTTATTTCACATCATGGAAAAAATTGCATATAGCCATCCCTGCTTATTATTTTAAGTAATATTCTGGTTTTAAACCAACCCTCTTCTCCTGTTTTAAGTGGCCTTCTCTTTAACTTCTAGTGGTTTTTTTGCCCCCCAATATTCAAATCCCTGGGATGTAAATTGGTGGCAGGGCCAGTTGATATAGGGCTTCTGGAACTGTTTGGTCTGCATTAGATATTTTTACAGAAGTGGTAGCTTTTGAACCCTGGTCTAAATTTTTCATCAATCTTTGATGGCTATGATACAGTTATGGGTCTCTCAGACTACTACTATCCCTGCAAACCAATTAACCTAATAACTCACAACATCTTTTTCTTTCTTGCTGTCTTTAATGTCCTCCTAGGTCAGAAAAAAAGGGTTGATAGCCTTCTCAGATTGCCCCTTATTATCCCTGGTGAGAAAATATTTCTTTAATACCCTCACTCTCCCCTAGTTTAGTACCTATATGTCATTTAAGCTGGGGTGGCCTTAATCATCTATCCCTTTAAATGGGGGATGACAAGATCCTCTTTTGTTCTCTCTTTGCATCTTTCAGAGTCACCTAGAGACTGCCCACTTGACAAGATGATGGGGTTTGATACCTTGATCATGAGGTTAAACTATACTCTTTACTCTTTACATATGCCCCTTTCATTTGGAAGGCCTTCAGAATAGCCATCCTGGTAGCTTACTGGGTAGAGGTCAGGTGGTTATTTTTTCAGGTTTTGAGATCAGCTTTGTTAGTCTAACCCCTTGCCCGTCAATTATAGATGGGTATGATGATTGCCTCGCATTGCTGGTGGTTGGCTTTCATAAGACCATGGTATTGGATATCAATCAGGGCAAACTTACCTTTGCTTGAAGCTCAGGATTTTAAGCCTGCTAGACTTTTTTGGTAGATATATGGGGTCTGATCTTTTCTCACAGGTTCAGTATAGAAGTGGCTACTGATAAAGTTTACTGGCAGGGTCTGAGTTGATTGAATTGGGGGCCTGGGCAAGAGAGATGATAATATATGTTCTCAAACAGGCCTTGTTAGATTGGGGGTAGATATTTCTCTTCCCTCTTTGGATGATTACTTTTGTTGAGAGAGATGAAGAGCTTGTTGCTAAGTGGTTTGAGATACTTTCTCAGTGCCCAAGCTTTGTGAGTTTACTGGTCAGTGGCTTGGTAGGTTTGGTAAGATGGGAGTTCAGGATTGATGCATGCCCAAATCTGGGTTGGGATGGCCACTGCAATTATGTGATCACTGAGTTACAACCCTGGTTTTAAGAAGGTTTTAGATTAGAACCCAAAACAATCTGTGTGAATGTGTGCTGCAACTTTTGGAGCAGGTCACAATTAAGGCCATATTTCATTGTCTAGGTCACAAAATATAAAAGAGAGGTGGTTTTCAATGAGGAAGAAGATGATTTCATTCTGTGCAAGGCACAGGATGTAAAATTAAGATGAGTTTCAAGGATGAGACATGTGATATCATTTTGTGCAAGGCATATGATATAGAATTAGAGCAGTCCATCCCCTAAAGTTTTACTTTTTAAAAGCAATTTATTAAAAGCTTTATCTGTCAATATGTTACAAGAATAGGTTTGATTGGAATAGTTTATTTTAGTGAATTCTAGTAAAATACTGGCTAAAAATATGAATAAATATCTATTTCAACCAAAAAGGAATAGTTCACATACTTATGATTGGACACAGCACAAAATAAGATAGGATTGTGCTTAGTCACAAAATTGATCTGTGACCAACTGCTAAAGTCGCAAAACAGAATGTGATGGGTGAAGCTTAACACGACACAAACCGTGGCAATTTTGGTGCCCATCCCTACTCTAGTCTACATACAGCTCTGTATCTGGAATATTGGGGTGGAGTTGCTTTGTTTTATAGCTTGTTTGTGTATTAGTAAACTTGAGTGTACCTGTAGTTAATCTTGTGGTTGATTTTTTGGTGTGGTGCACTGTGGATAGTTACCCTTTGAGGTGGGTGAAATTAGCTTACAGTATTGTTTGGTGTGCAGCTTGGGTTCACCCTGGCTGAGTTTGTTTGTCCATCTCAACAGCTGTGAAAAGCACAGTATTGTTTCAATCATGGATATCGTATTATGACTACTGATGATTTTAGTATCATTTGGATATTGTTTCACGTTTAGTGATTACTTAAACTTTATTATGGTGGGTTGGGGTTATAGGAATGGTTTAATCGATCTAGCTGGGAGTTTTATGAGCTTGGGATAAATCGTTTGTTCGTAGAGGTTGGTTGAAGCACATTCGGTTTGGAGTGGATATTTATAGGGATTAGGAGTTAAAACTCAGGGGTTGATAAATATTGAGTGATCAATGGATGATGATTTGTTGGGCGGGCGATGATAGTTCTATTTGTGAAGGTTTGGCATGATTTTATTTTAGTGAAGTCAGTCCAAAAGATTAGCTTAGTTTAGTTTGAGATTGACAACATGGCTTATGAAAGTGTAATGGGTTGTCAAAGGTTGGGGCCGTTTCGGTGAAACTGTAATACTTTGTTTTGAAGTGATTTGGCTGAAGGATATTGTTTTTTACAATGCTGAAATACGCTTGAAAACATTTGATTTATAGTTTATTACATCATGGCTAAAGTATGTCTGTGAAGGGCAGCCTCTGGATAATTGGGATTAAATCATAAAAAGAAGTGTACAGTTGTGAGTGATGTCATTGATTGCATAGGTGGGTAAATTTAAATCAGCTTGTAACTAGGGCTGCGTCGTCCCACCCCCGGACAAAGATCTTCTTTTTCCGGCATTCTGGAAGATCGGATTTAAAATCAGCTTCGAATAGAAAATATATCACCTTCCACATTTTCAGAAACTTCGGACAGAATCCAGGTTTTGTCCGGGGGTGGGACGACACAGCCCTACTTGTAACAAGCCATACTTATGGGGTGGTAAATTTTTGAGAGTAATTTTGATCCGATCCAGACGGCTTGTTTTAATAGATTACACTTAATTTATATGCCTTTTTATTTGATGCAATGACAAATGCACTCGTTCGAAGCATCCTTGAATAGTTAGGCTTGTGTTGCTTGGATAGGAATCTCCTTATTCTGGAGCCTAGATTTCAAGCAGCGTTGGGTATGGCAGAGGGACTTTGACTCGGATAAACATGTGAATTAATATTGGCGGGAATGTGGTGAGATGTGTTCAGAAGGGGTGCGCAGGAATATAAATTCTATTAGAATTTTTTCGATTGCACGCAACAAAGGTCATTTGTGTAAAAGTCATTATGAAATCATCATGATAGAATCTGACCAATAGGATGTGAGCTATGACAACATAAGGCTGGGTAAAAGGGCCGTGAGAAGTATAAAGAAGGGCTAATGAGAAAAGGGAGGTTATGGTTATCAGTTTATTTCCCAAGCATTTAGTTCTGCCAACGTTGAAAAAGACAGAGGATGTTTCAGCAAATGTTCGCTTCTCGATATCCGAGAACGGGAAACAGCATAATATTGTATCCAAGTGTAGGCAGATTCAGTACTCCTTTACGCCTGGGGATAAAATGCTGTTATGTGATACAAGAAACCGCAAAGTCACCCTCTTTACCCGGAACCAGGGGCCCGCTTTCTTCTACGAAGTGAAGCTGGACGGATACACATGCCATTACTCGGACATCATCATTACATCGTCAGCTCTAGAGTACACTGACGCCAATGGCATTCCACGCATATTCGAATGGACCGAGGAGGCTGGAGGCCTTGTGCTTAGATCAACTTTGCCCTCTAAACCGAACATAGACTACGCCACAGTGCGTGCACCCTCACTGCTGAGCTTTGGAACTCTCGCCAATTTCGATATTCTATCTGGCCTGATTCCTGCTGATTACGCCCTATACATTGCTTTTCTGATGGCAAAAAACTTTAGCCCCAAATAAAATCACTATTTATTTCTATTACTCCGAAAACTAACTAACCAATCAAATCGAATGAAATCATTGTTTGTTTCTATATCTCCGAAACTTAATCAAATCAAATGAAATTAAGCGAAATCATTATTTATTTCTATTTCTCCGACCCCTGATTAGCCAATCAAATTACGGTATTCCAAACAAATAACCCTCCTGAAACACCAAGCCAATCCCAATAAAAGGCATAATCGAGGTCAGCTAAATTCACTTGCATATTTTATTATGACAAAACAGATCGACTGCATCGCGTGATAAATAGTAGCCAGGCTAATCAAACTGAAATTACGATTCGCTTTACAGCCACCCTATCAACAATAAAACATGCCCAGAATCATACTAACCCAATCTAATATATTCTTACATCTAAACTAATAAATAAATCCATTCAACGTTTTCAATAAGCTTGATTATCCAAACTGACTTCAGCCATCGAAACTTGACCTCTCTGCCACCATTTTAACCATCAAACCTCACCTTCCAGCCCAACGGATCACCATTCCTTATACTGCCACAAAAAGATCAAGTTCCAATCACCAGAGTCCAGTCAATTAAACCTTAAACAACCTCCTAAAGATCAAACCCCACCCTCATCTATGAGCCACAAGGTAGCCCCCTAAGGCTAATTTCCCAACAATTATACAGCTGTTTATCGATCCACTTAGCCATATGGGCTTAATCAGCCATTCCCTATACCAACAACACCAAACTGTGGTGGAGCCACTCTGAAATTCCAAAGCAATAAAGAGTGGAGGAAACCATACCAAGGGAAGAGTAATTTTAAGACGAGCAAAATCCTCAATACATAAATTCAGAGATGACAAGCTCCAAGCAAAGGATAGGGTATAATACACCCTAGGAAACCAACATCAGGAAAAAATGGTAAATATTGATAGTGAGAAACAGAAAATCTGAGAAAAGTAAGCTTTCCCATCAGCCCAACCATTCCCTCAACATATGGCTCAACTTTGTCCTAATCAGTGCAGACACAGCCTTTACCACTACCCATCATCCTCCCTGGAAGGTAGGAAAGCAGTAACTGTCACGGTAGGTTCCATCATGCCGGGTATTATCCGCCCAAGCAAGAAGGCTCGAAAAGCTGGAAACCCTTTATCAAAATTGACCGAGTTAACAGATTTAAATCAAACGGTCAATCAGAAATGGGTTATGGCTGCTCCAGTCTGTCAGCTGAAACCGGTTCCCCTTTTCAAATTGACATTGATAAATTGGCGTAAGATGAGGGTCACCTGATATGAGCTTGTTAATCAGCATGGTTGTCAGAAATTAGTCACGCAAGGGTTCTTTGCAACCTGGACCAGATACTTACTTGACAATGAGGAAGGAATAGGAGGCCAAGACTCAGGTGGTATTGCTTAGTCAATTTTTCTGATATATATTGAATAATTTTCACTGTTTTAACTCTAAGAGTTGAGTCCTCCTAAATTTACTCAATAAAAATCATTTATCCCAAGTTCTAATTTCCATTTTAAAAAATGTATCCTGTGATCAGGTTATTGCGGTATATTACGTACAATCTGATTCTGAACCGAATCATTTCTGGAAGATGGGGTCCTGCAGTTGAAACTTCGTTGTTGGTGCCGCCCAATGTCAATTTCATGCCAGCCAATCTTGGAGCTCCCCCCATTCTAGAAACTGAAAATTGTGCTACTTCCCAATGTCCAGAATTTTATTCTGAAGATATGTTGATGCTTTCTCAGGTCATTTATCTTGGACTAATTTGGTTAGAACTAATTGTTCTACTTAATCCTGGAGTTATAATTGGAAATTTCACAAAAAAATATCTGAAGCTGTGTTGGTGGTTAATCATTAATCCTATGTGGATTTGGGTGGTAATTCCCCATCACTTAGAAACGGCTTCATACTATCCCGCAATTTCTGTCACAGTAACCTGTATTCATGAGTTTTCAAGAGTTGTTGGATAAAAAGTTAGAAGTTTCAGACAAGTTTGATTCATATTGAGTTCCCAGAGAGGTAGAAAGATCAGAAGAAATCCTTAAAGGCTTAAAAATGGCTTGGTTTTTCTTGGGTAGCTTAGGATAGGCTAGATATATGTTTAGACATCATAAGCATGTGGTTAACCCAACCAGTTAGGTTTAGGAGGTGGGAAGATTTTCCCTCCTTCATCTGAGTTGGGTAAAAATATTGGGCCATCATAAGCCAACTTTGGCAACAAAATAACCTGTTTTTGACTGTTTGGGGCTTCAGGGCTTCTAATCAACTTCTGTTTAGATCTTTGTATGCTTGGCAGTAACCCACTTCTTGCTCGTTGCTTTATTGAGGCCAGGGTAAGGTTTTAACAGCCCAGAAATTGATTTAGGTACTTAAAGCCTGCTATTTCTGGGCACGCTTGATACCAACCAATGAGACTCTTTTATAATACAGATAGGCCACATACTGTCCAACTTAATCTCTAACACTATGTTCCTACCTGATCTTCAATCAAATGACCTTACAGAGGTTCATCAGCCCCCTGCAAAAGATAAAAATGAAGAGGGTGCCAAGTGTAAAGTTCCGCGGTCCACCTTTGGCCCTGGATCGGGATGTATTTCTCAGACCATCAAAAAAGGTGGCCCACGTGCAGGCAAAACCCCTCCAAAACCTGGATGACTTGGCCCACACAGTAGATGAACGCTTTGTGTTGGCCTTCCCAGCCAAAGTTCTCATTTCCCCTTTGGAGTCCCCTCCAACTGCGGAAGAGACATTAATTTGGTTGGATTGCTTGTTGTCCTGGTGTCGCCCGGTCCTGAAACAATTAGCAAACCAACGTAAAAATGCGGGCCACATGAAGTTTTAAAGGTCAAATCTGCGGCCCGGGGAAATTGGGTACCAAAACCTGCGTCCAGAGGTGTCCCAGGTAACTAATTCCTCCGGCCCGGGAGTCTCCCGGCCCGAAACAATTGGGTTCCGGAGCTCTTGGGTGGAGACGTCAGAGGAAGGCATTAGGGGAAATGCGCACCCTGAGTCCTCAGAAGGTTCCTAGCCAATAAAGGGGTTGAGCCTTACATCTGGCCCCACAGCCCCTATTTTCTGGGTCTCAAACCAAGATAAGATTGGCTAGTACTCTTTAATAGGCTCCCCTTTAGATTGCACTCCAATAGCCCCTTTCATAAACCCTCCTGTCCTATCACCCCCCTTTTGCATAAAATGGAAGCATGGGCCGTCAGGTCCCTTGCTTACCAATTCCAACTGTTGAATAAACTCCTGACTTTGCAAATCTTTTATATTTTTAAAGTTTGTTTAACAATACAGGTATTTATCCTAACTCCCGCTGTCGTTCCCGCCTCCCGCTTTCTCTGGCCCGCCTGCCCATCTGCCCATCGTTTTTTGTTGGGAATTTTTCTGAGAACAATAACTTGGACCATTCCCTCTTATTTACCTGAGCACTTAATTGTCCCCGCCAACCGCCTTCCCTGGCCCGCCTGCCCAACTGCCCACCCGCCCGTCGTTTTTTATTGGGATTTGTTCCAAGTACTGGTCCGTCCGCCCAGTAGTCTTAGCAAAAGAAGGGTACCCGCTGGAATCATGTTGTCACCTTGGTACAAGATGGCTATGTGGATACTGGTGCCTATTTCCCTCTTGTTCTGGTCCTCAAACCCAGTCTTTTGGAGCAAATTTTCCTTGATTTCTCAATCTTCTGAGTTTATTCCTAGTCATTTTACAAATGTAATTGAGCATCTCACCCAGATTTCCTTCAAACCGGGATCCTATGGGTTGTTTTCTTGGTCGTCTTCTCATCTTGAAGAGTTGTTGCCACCTATGGAATCTGTGACTACTGAATCTCTTTCTTCTGACTTGGTCAATCCTTCCCCCTTGCGCCAAATCCCTGAGTCAAATACAGAGGCCCCTTTCACTCGGGATTGCTCTTTATTGTTACTTACTGGAGCTATGGTCATGGCTTTGGATGCATACTTCCCTCCCCTTTCACATCCGGTCTCCTTTGGGAGGCCCCTTCAAGCGGCTATCCCAGTCTTGCACTGGATGGCATCCTGGTGGTTGGTCCCACCAGGATAGGAGCCAGACTTTGTTAGTCTAGCCCCCCTCTCTTACACCAAGGGGCTAAAGCTTGGCCAGCAAACATTTACCTTACCCAGGTAAAATTTAGTGGCAAGAGATTCAATACTTTCACAAGGGTTAAGGAAGGACCATGCCCACCATCCAAAGAAACCCAGCACCGGCTACAAAATATATAGTCTAGGCCTATCATCATTAATTTTCTGTGGGATACATGCTCAAATAAAGTTAACCCCTGTAGTAAAAAAGTAGAGGTGAGACAATGTCTGTAAGAGATACTAATAAAAAGACAGTTAGCCAGTATCAAAAATGTATATAGCATATAATCATCCTTTCAAAATAGATGATTGGTCCCCTAGAAATCCATCAAACCAGTCAGAAAGACTCATGGCTGGAATTTACCTGCCAAAGACCCAAATTTGGTGTGAGAGGGGTGTCATAACCCTGAATTCAGAGGTATTATCAATTGGAAAAAAAGATGGTTTGATTCTTGATATTGGTTGCACAATTGAGGGGTTTTGCTTTTGCTTTGAGGTGTTCAGTTTACCAAAATATGGGTTGGGGTTAATTAGTGAGTCACCTGCGCCTCTACCAGCAGCATGCCACATTGGTGTGACAGAAATTATCAGATAATAAGAAGCAGTCTCTAGGTGGTGATGAATCACCACCCAGATCCACATAGAGTTGATGTTTAACCACCAACAAAGCTTCAGATACCGTTTTGTGAAATTTCCAAAATATACACTGGGGTTAAACAAAATGATTAACCCTAGCCAAAGGAGCCTGAGATAAATAACTTGAGAGAGAATCAATGAGTCTTTGGCGTAAAATCAAAGACATTGAGTAGTTACAAATGTCTCAGCTTCAGATACGGCGGTGAAAACTTCCAGATTTGCGGGCATCAGATTGACATTGGGCAGAGGCAACAACAAAGTGCCAACAGTGGGGTCCCATCTTCCCGCAATGATTTGGCTAAGAATTAAATTGTAGGGAATGTAGCGCAGCAGGCCAACTACAGGATGCATGATAAATAGAATCAGACCAGGAGAATATTGATTTTATTTGAGTAAAAATTTTAGGGAGGACTCAACTCTTAAGAGTTGAACAGTGAAAATTTTCCCATATATATCAAAATTTGACTAAACAATACCACCTGGATCCTTGGCTCCTATTCCTTATGCATTGTCAAGTGAGTACCTAGTCCAGTTTGCAAAGAACCCTTGTATGGCCAGCTTATGACAACTGTACTGATAAATAAGGCTGTAGCAAGTGACTCTCAGATTATGTTGATTTATCAGCGTCAGCTTGCAAGGGGAATCAAATCCAAATGGCAAACTGGAGCAGCAGTAACCCATTTTTGATCAAATGTTTGATTTAAATCCATCAAATCAGTTAATTTTTTAACAGCTTTTCAAGCTTTCCTACTTGGGCAGATAATCCCCAGCATTATGGAATCTACTGTGACATTACCCTCTGCTTTAGCCTGGGGTACAATACCACTGTCAAGAAGATGGGACAAGGATAAGTTCTTGTGAGCAGGAGGAATTTTCATTGTTGCCATAGTAAGCTCAGGATGACCAACAGCTGTTGGGTTAAAAATATAGAACTCTTGGATGAGCTCTGGGGAATTAGAACAATTGTAGTGTGGAACCCAATAATTTTTGGAATAAGGATAACCTTTCCAAGACACCAAATACTCAAGTTGGTGGTGATTATTCCTTGAAGCCAAAATACAATTTAACTCATAATCAGGCTCACCTTCCACAAGAATGGGTCAAGAAGAAGGTACCTCAGCATCCTTAAAGGGAGTGAGTAAGCATTTGTGGAAGGGTGAAAAAATATTAAAGAATGGGGGTAAATCCAACCAATACATGGAGAGACCAATTTGATGTTTCACTTTGAAAGAACCAACCCGCTTAGGACCTAAATTGTGATATGGAACCCTCAACTTCATATTACAGGCATCAACCATGACTAGATCACCTGGCCGGTAGGTTGGACCTTCCTGGCGCTTGTAATCTGCATATCACTTATAAGTTGTCATGGCAGCGGCAAGAGTAACCTGAAGCTCCTGATGAACCCACTTCAATGTAGCAACTTGGTCAGTTGCAGCTTTCACGTTGCTACCCAGTCTCAGGCCCATGTTGGATGAAGGATTATAGTCCACATTGGCATATAATGGTGATACCCAAGTCAATGTGTGCAGGGTGTTATTATATGTAAACTCTGCCATGGATAGGTTTGCACATCAGTCATCTTGTTGCGCATTAGTGTAGCAACGTAGGTAGATGTCAGGAAGCCAGTTGTAGGTAGAGGCATTTGGCAGTCTTGGGTGAGGTGTGGTTGAGCCAGCAGGTAGGGCCCACCATAGAATGGGTGCTAACTTGATAATATAGGATACAGATCGCCTGAGTAAGGACCAGGGTCCAGAGTTGGGGACCACAGAATCTACCAAACTGGTCAGAGTAATGTATAGTACTCCAAACAGCTGGGTAGAGGAGGTCTCAGCTGCGGCAGTAGGTTCCAGTGGGCGGTCTGGTTGTGGGGTTAAGGGAGGAGTCATAGGAACAAAGTATGCAGGCAGATAATTGTATTTGTCTTTGAACAATCTTGGCGGCCTTTTGTACCACTTTCCTTCTTGTCCTATGTATTTGGTTTCTCTAGTCCTAGCCAAGGGGTCAGCAATGAGGATGGTCTCCAAGTCGTACTCTGAATAGGCCAGGTTGGGGGGTATTCAGTAAAATGCACAGGTCTAAAGGGGGCTCCTGGGGGACAGTATAATGCCTGGGGCAATTTGGAAGATTGGTCTTGGGGGAGTGCGGCGGCCTGGAGGTCTACTTGACTGGAATTGAGATGGAAGATCACTAAGACTAGATAGGGTAAGATTTGTTCAAACCAAAGGTTCATAAAACTTTATTATCAAAAATGATGATGGGGTCTTCACCGTACCGCCAGGGTTTTTATACCTGGGGACTTTGCTTCTTCAATTTTTGCAGGGTTCAGGTTTTCAGACAAGACACTGGCAGGACGTGGGTCTTGGCTTGGGGTCTCAAGGACGGCAGATCCAGGTTGTGCCTGCTCTGGCAAATCAGAAAGGCAATGCTTTGTTTTGACGCCACTGTTCACTATGTCACCTGATTAGTCCAATTGTACTACCCCTTCTGGGCGGGAGACTGGCAGTTGCTGGTGGTCATTGGCAAGGTTAAAAATAGGTTTTGTTTTAACCTCCTTAAGGCAAGCTGCAACATCTGCATAGGTTCAGGTCTTTGGTGGCTCAAGGTTGGCATCAATCTGATGAACATTTGGGGAATTGTCTTTGGAAGGCTGGCGGGTCTCAGAGTAACTCAGGTTTGCAATTTAATGAGTGGGTGGGTTCTTGTCCACTTTGTGTGACTTGAGTAGTCTTTGGAGGGTCCTCTGTAGTAGGCCGGTGGATTGCAGAGTAATTTACCGGTTTGAGTCTGTGATTTAACAGGTTGGCGGGTCCTGGACTGGTCTGGAGGATTTAATCCGCCTTCTGGGAACTGGGGTTCAACTCTTGGGTTTTCAATACAAGTATTGAAATTTCATTCATGACAGTAGACCTCCAAACTTTGTTTTACCCTCTCTTTTTGCCCATTGGACTGGGGGGGACGCAGTAGAGCAGCACAGCTTGATACCAAGAATCCAAGTAAAGGCTTCCCAGAACTGAGCAATTAATTCAGGCCCCACGGTCACTCACAATCTCCATTGGGATGCCATTCAGTGAGAAGATTCTATTCACAAACATCCCAGCTGTTTCCACCAAAGTAATTGTGGTTGAGCAGGGGACAAAGTGTGCCATTTTTGTAAACCAATCTGCAACCACCATGATTGCTTTAAACCCATTGGAATCTGGGAGTTCTCCAATAAAATCTACTGGCACTGACATCCATGGTCCTTCAGTGGGCTGCAGTGGAACCAGCATTCCAGTAGTCTTATGTAAGGGACTCAATCCCTAACACAAATCACAAATTAGACTTAAATGGTGTTAATACAATGGGAGAACCAGCAATTGCATTTTTAAATGCTAAAATACAAGCCAAGAATGAAACCAAATATGCCAATAAGATCAACTCAAAAACACATTTGAAATTGATTAATGAATATGCATTAATCAATTTTGAACGCAAAATTGAAAGCAAGCAGGAAATCAAAGACCACAATATAATTCCCACTTTAAATTTGGTTTACAAGGCTTCAGACACTCATAACGACAACGGAAGTATTAATTCAGCATTTAAATTTAGTTCCAGTCAATATAAGCCACCCAATCAATCCAAAATTAAATGCAAAAGAGATCCAAACCAGAGACTCAGGGGCCTAAATATCCAATCAAACCCAGGAAACCACCCAAGCAAACAGAATACTATACATACAGCCCCAGATTCTATTACCAACCCAAGCAAGGTTCAAATATGCAATGCAATAACACAACCTTCCTCTTCTTGCATTGAAGGCTGCAGCCTGCTGCAGACCTGCAAGGAAATACTTCACAAACCACTCTTGCAGATACACCTGGTAACCACAATGTTCCCTTCCTCACTTGAAGTTAGTATTTAAACTGATAAATTCCTCTCATCCAAATTGCTCCAATAATTTCTTTATTTCCTATCAACCCAATAAATCTATATTCTCAATTCTAAACACTTGATTAGTAGATTACAAAGGTCCCCCCAACAACATGAAGTTCATCTTCCTTATTTGGACTTTGTGTGTGTTAATCAATTATGGACGAGCAAATGTTAACTTCAAAAACCCTGAACCAACTCCTACTGACAAATCTGAAGACTCAATTTAGTACCATTTTGGTTTGCGTCAAAGACATGCCCCTTATGTTGAAACTGCTTGATTCCCACCAATCATCCACCCCAAGGCCCCTGGTTGGTCTTGGGCTACACCAGTGTTTACTATCTTCTCAACCACTTCACTCCCTTCTTGGGAAGATTCCGTCTATTTGGTCACCTTCTACAGTAGTTTTAAAAGCTATGGCAACAAGCAAAAACAATTCAGATTTAAACAAAATTGAAAACAGACAAATTTATATTGATTTACAATAGATTTGGATTCATTTTGATTTTGTTTAAACCTGAATTGTTTTTGCTTGTTGCCATAGCTTTTAAAACTACTGTACACATGCTAATGATAGGAATTCCAGTAGGTTCCGCTCTGATCAAATTCAACTTGTGAGCTCTTCTCCATTCAATTGGGGAAAGGCTTCCCAATGAGTGGATCCCTGACATCTTATTTCTTCTTGCTTTGGACCAAACACACACCAAGCAATCTTGAACATATGCTGCAACCTGCACCGTCAAACCCTTCCAAGAAAACTGTCGGTAACTTAACTCAACTGTTTTGTTCTTTCCCGGGTGGCCTGCTGTAGGACACATGTGATATGCTTCCATGATTTCATCCCAAATAGTTCCCTTTGGGACCCATAGACATCCTTGACAATAAAGAATCAGACCTATCTTATGATATCCCTGTGGCTGACCCACTGGGTGCACACATGCTAGTTTCAATAATCTGCCATAACCCTTGGACAGGGGCTGCAAAAACTTAACTTTGTAATATAAATCCAAGTCTGCACCCTCAGGTAAAGACATGATAGCCAGCGTAGCATGCAGAGTCAACACAAAGAGAACCACAGCCTCATCTGGGATCATTGTATGTGTGTTAAACTCAGCATCCATACCAGCATCAGAAAGATGAGAGAGATTCCTGCTCAACACATCAGCCAAATGGTTATCAGTATCTTTGATGAACTCATACCAAAACTTGTATCTAGTCAGATCACCATGCCATCTGGATTGGCGACCCAACAAAACCATGGGTTGACAATAATATAGAAGAGCTTTATGGTCAGTCCTTACTACAAACAGATGACGCACTGACATGAGATGGTGATGCCAATGCTTTAACAACTCCACAACTGCCAACAATTTCTTGTCATAGATCATGTAATTGCGTTCACAAGCCTCCATCTTTTGAGAAAAGTACCCCACCAGTCTTTCCACACTGTCACTGGCAGTTTGTAGCAACACTCCAGCCACTGCATATTTTGAAGCATCTGTAGATACCACAAATGGAAGCTCTGGATCTGTTTCATAAAACTAGGGAGGATAACAAAAGAGCCTTGACTGCTAAAAATGCTTCAGCACACTCAGGCGTCCAGACTAGAGTTGTCTTTCCACTGGCTGAATACAAAGGAGCTGCCACCTCTGATAAATGAGGTGTGAAATTCTTCAAGAAAGTAAAAGTACTCAGGAAGCTATGGAGTTGAGATACTGTCACTGGAGTAGCACACCCGCAAACTGCCACTTCCTTATCAGGGGCAATGGTGTGACTATCTTCAAAGATAATATTACCCAGAAAGGTAAATTTACGCTTAAAGAATTCCCACTTACTTTGCTTGATGATCTAGTTGGCTTGTAAGATACATTTCACAACTGCTGAGAGATGAGCTTTGTGAGACTCCTCATCCGGAGAAAACACCAAGATTTTGTCCATATATGCAATAGCATACACACCCAGGAGATCTCACAAGCCCAGATCAATCAGCTGCTGGAAACAAGCAGGAGCATTTTTCAAACCAAAAGTCATAACACGGAACTGGAAGATACCTTTCTTAGTTCTGAACGCCGTCAAGCACTTCATTCCCTCTGCAATCCTAATCTGGTTAAACACATTCAAGAGATCAAGTTTTGAGAACACCTTTGCCTTTTCAACACAACAAGAGATTGTGCTTCAAGAGGCAAAGAATAGGGGTCCAGGATGGTAATATTGTTCAAATTTTCATAGTCCACACAAGGTTGCAGCAACTCATCTGATTTCTGGACAAACAACAAGGGAGAACAAATTAATGATACCTTCTTGAAGATGTATTCTTTTGCAAGCCTGTCCCAAGTCCACTCCTCTAAGCATGTGTCCTCCTATAAAATCAATGGGTAGATAGAGGACGCAATACAGATAAGGTTGACAGTAACCTTGAAGTCAAAATTGAACTGGGTATGCTTGGGAAGAGCCTCGCCCCTAGTGGCGTCAAAAGCCGCAGACCAGGGTTGGAGGCATGGTGGCAAGTCTGAACTCACAGGAGTTGGAACTGATATGGACTATATGGACTGAGAAGACTGCTCCAACTCCAACATACTCAGCAAAGAGATACAAACCACAATACCTGAAGAATGATCAACCCACAGCTCATTTTCTGTCAAGAGAGTAGATATGTTATGGTCCCCCCACCAGCCTACCCCTAAAATAATAGGGTACATAAGGGTAGTACAGATGGAGAATCACACAGTAAAGGATTGACCTGCAGCCATAAAGGTGACAGGTTTCTTAAGCTGAAACAAGGGAAACGTTTGGCAATTCCCACCTCTGACCAGCATTCCTGGATGGTACTTCAGCTGTAACAGGTCTGCAGTCTCTAAACTCATGAAATTTTCAGAAGTGCCAGTGTCCAACATAATTGCAGGTCAGAAGATAGTTGGACCATTATCTATGATACCATAAAACAAGAAGTATCCAGAAGTAGATTTATTTGCGGCAAATGTAGCAACCTCAGCAGGGTCCTGTTTTTCCTAAGTAGCACAAACTGCAGCCAAAGAGACAGGATTCTATTGGAAATATTGCTCAATAATTGCTTGGACAGCTTCAGGAAGAACAGGGCAATCACAATCAATGAGGACAAGAGGCAACTCATTGGATTCCACAACCGACAACTTTGCGGGAAGTACATGCTGAAGCATAGCCAACAAGCTCTTGGGAAGTACTGAGACTAGCACTTCTACATCAGCAGGTTTGTTCAAGATTGCTAGCTGCGGCTGGGAAGACACACAGGGGAAACACTCTCTGCTTTGACTGGGCAAAGCTACCACAGAAAGTGCACCAGATGTCATGGCCATAGTTTTCTTGGGTGTGGCTCATCCAAAGCGCCACCACCCGGGAAAACCCGGCCCAAATCCCCACCCGCTTGCGGCAATTATAGATTTAAATCTAACAATCAATCACAAGTGAGTGGTGGTACAGGAAATTGGGTCTGAGTGGGGCGTAGATGCACCACACCCAATTTTCCCTTCCCTGACCTGTTGGTCAAAAAATCCTAACCTCAAAGGAGGTCAGGTAACAGCTTACAGAACCACCATTGGTGGTATCTGTAAGCTGTCCAAATATTACACACAAGGAGGCCACATCATCAAGATGCACCCAAAGGCTTTAAGTAACAATTTTCCCCACCAAACTACCTTAGTAGTTTGATATTTTACTATCAATAAATATCTTGCCTCAATGATTCACTTATTTCAATATTTTACAATCAGATTTGTAATAACCAGACTGCTAGATTCTGCTTTCTCACCTCTGCAATTTCCTGAAAATCTTCCTCCTCCTGCTAAAATGATTCCTGAAACCTTCCAAATTGAATGTGAGCCTATATATGCTGATGATTCCTTGATGTTGAGCCAAATTAAGGTCTTCTTGATGTACCTGTGCATAATCTTCTTCTGCACCTTTCCTTATTCACTCTTCAAGGGTTACCATTTCTGAGTAAACACACATTGTCTCCTCCTCATTGATAATGTTACCCTCATTTGAGTGTACATTACCCATTTGATTGATTACAACAATCTCTAACTCTACTTTACCCTGACATTATCAAACTACTCTAATTTTGATATATTTTACGGCCTGCACATCTTTGTTGTTAGATCATTCTCTTATATCATGGATATCTCAGTGGTGACTTTCACAATGCTCATTACTTCATTCTGGAGTATTTTTTAGTGGTTTTCTTTCCCCTGTTATACCAATCCTTTGAAAAGATAGAGATCATACAACCTTGTTGTAGTCTACTCTCACGCCACAAATTCTGGCAGCCTGCTCCTAGCCTTCCATCCCCCTTGTTAAATACTGCAAGAGAAATCTTGACACTGACCAAGGAAAGGACTCAGAATGGTTTCCCTCATAAGCTTCTCAGCTTCTTACTCAATCAAGCAGAACACAAATCCTGTGAGTGGTGTTTGTCTATTCTTGAACAAGCACCTAACTCCTTTGATGATGCATCAACCCTAATTCCTTTGGTGATGTGCCAGGCTCCAGCAACTTCCTCCTTGCTTGACTACAAAACCCTTTTATCAAGTTCCCAAGGCCCTCAAACTCTATCCTTGCACCTCAAGCAGTTCTAAGCTAATGCCAAGAAGTCATCACTCCCTGAAAGTGCTAAGCTTGCGGCCCTCTATCTCAGCCTTGACCACACCAGTCAAAGCTTGTCACCCTGGTCACACCCTTCCGCTTCTGTCTCCAATATGATACAGCACCTCTTACAAGCAGTCAGGGATAAGCTAGTGATGTCCCAGCTGCCCACTCAGCCTCTGTTGTTGGAGGCTCCTCCCATTTTGAATTGCTTGCAAAATCAACAGGAGCCAGCCACTCCACAAGGGCCCATATCCCCTGAGGTTTCTCAATCTTGTGTGACTCTAGCCTCTACTCTGGCTATAGCTCCTGTCAGCAGCTTGCCTCCTCAGAGCATTTATACCCTGGCTACACTCTCCTTTTACAATATTGACAACTCCAGCGCTACCCTGGCAAACTTGAACTCTATTGACTCCCAAGCGCCCACTTCAGGTAACACTACCAATGCCTGTAAACTTATATGTTTCAACCAGAACTGTCTGTTGCTATCTGCCAAGGCTCAGGCTATAGTGGATCTCCACATTGCCACTATGAATAAGGTTGCGCCTGCTCCTTGTCTTGAGCCTATTGTCATTGAACCTGTGATTGACCAACCCTTTGTAGCTCTAAATGAGGACCTGTTGTCCATTCAAACAGCTCCTCAACTCCAGGTACAAATTGATTCCAATCACCCCCCTCATTCAAATAAAAAAAAGATGGGATATTTTTTGTTTCATTGTTCCTTTGCTTCCACATCACATCTAACAAAAGCTGTAGCTTTAGTAGATACTGGTGCTACCAATAACTTCATTTCAAAAGATCTGGTTGACAAGCTAGGTTTAGAATATAATCCTGGTGCTCTGTGCAAAGGAGGGGTATCTAATGCCTTCCGTTCATTCAGACTACACTGTCCATTATCCTTTTCTATCACTAATCATGCCTTTGTTGCTGACTTCACAGTGGCAAAGCACCTGGTATATCCAGTGATCCTAGGTATGAAATGGTGGCAGGAGCACAATATTACCCCAATCCTCAAAGATAACTTACTGAGGATTGCTCATCCTGCCAGAATTTCCTTGGAGGTACCAATGATCCTGTTTGGGAAAGAAGCCCCTCACATCTCAATGTCAGTCTCAGCAACAACAAAACCCGCCACATAATTTGACGTCCTTCCGTCGTGCCTCTCCCACTTACACACAGCCTTTGATTCTAAGCTGACTGATGGTCTCCCTGCACACTCACAATTTGACTTTGAGTTTAAACTCACTGTTGATTTGGTGAAAGTAGCTTCTCCCATCTATTCCTTGAACCTAAAGGAGGAACAATGCTTAGAAGGATGGATAAAGGACATGGAAGCCAAAGGACAGATATTTAGGAAATCTTCTCCTATATGCTCTCCACTTCTGTTTGTTCAAAAGTCTGATGGATCATTACACCCCTGCATTGATTTTGGTAACCTGAACAATGTGACTGTACCAGACCCATACCCCATGCCCATTGAGTATCAAATCTCCAGGGAAGTGGAGAAAGTTAGGATCTTTTCAAAGCTGGACCTCTTAAATCCTTTCAACCAGATTCACATCAAAGAAGGTCAGGAATGGCTCACCGCTTTCAGGACTAAGAAAGGCATCTTTCAGTACCAAGTCATGCCCTTTGGTCTAAAGAATTCCCCAGCAGTCTTTCAGAAGATGATCAATGCAGTATTGGGTGACCTCATTGGGAACTGTGCTATTGCATACATGGATGGCATCTTAGTATACTCTCTAGATGAGGAGTCCCATGCCACCCATCTTCATGTTGTAGTGGAAAGGATCCAAAAGGCCAATCTTTTCATTAAACTGAGCAAATGTGAATTTTTCAAGAGTAATGTTTCTTTCTTAGGAAATATGATCTTGGAGAAAGGCCATGCTATTTCCCCTGACAAGGAAGCTGCAATCAGGAATTGGAAGACCCTGAAAAACATTAACCAACTCCGCAGTTTCCTAGGAGCATGCAACTTCTTGAAATGTTTCACCCCCCACTTGTCAGAAACAGCAGCCCCCTTTACGCTGCTAGTGGGAAAAGAACTCTGGAATGGTCTGCACAATGCAATGATGAATTTAATGCTATCAAGAACATCATGTGTTTTGCAACCATGCTCTGCCATGTTGATGTGACGGAAATCACTGGATAATATGAAGCCGTTTCTAAATGATGGGGAATTACCACCAAAATCCACATAGAATTGATGATTAACCACCAACGCGGCATTAAATATCTTTTTGTGAAATTTCCAATTGAAACTCCAGGATTAAGTAGAACAATTAATCCTAACCAGAGTAAACCAAGATAAATGACCTGGGAAAGCATCAGTGCATCTTCAGCGTGGAATTCTGGGCATTGAGAAGTGACACAATTTTCATTTTCCAGAATGGGGGGAGGAGCTACAAAATTGGCTGGCATGAAATTAACATTTTGCGGCGCCAACGACAAAGTTCCAGATGCTGGGCCCCATCTTCCTGAAATGATTCTGTTCAGAATCAGATTGTACGGGATATACCGCAACAACCCAAGCACAGGATGCATTTTTAAAATTTAAAATTTAAAATTAGAACTTGGGATAATTGATTTTTATTGAGTAAATTTAGAAGGACTCAACTCTTAGAGTTGAAAAAGGGAAAATTATTCAATATATATCAGAAAAATTGACTAAGCAATACCACCTGAGTCTTGATCTCCTATTCCTTTGGCATCTTCAAGTAAGTATCTAGTCCAGGTTGCAAAGAACCCTTGTGTGACCAGTTTCTGACAACCATGCTGATTAATGAGCTTATATCAGGTGACTCTCATATTAAGTCAATTTATCAACGTCAGTTTACAAGGGGGAGCTGGTTTCAGCTGGCATACTGGAGCAGCCGTGACCCATTTTTGATCAACCATCTGGTTTAAATCTGTTAACTTGGTCAATTTTGATACAGGTTTCCCAGCCTTCCGTGCCTTCTTACTTGGACAGACAATACCCAGCATTATGGAACTTACCGTGACAGTTGATTCCTCTAAACCTCTCATCTTAGCCACAGATGCCTCCAAATTTGACATTGCTTTAGTCCTTCTACAAACTGCTGATAATGGGTTAGAATACTCTGTGGGCTATTTCTCTAGGAAAATGAGATCCAAAGAGCTCAGCTACATGATCTATGACAAGGAGTTATTAGCAGTAGTAGAGTCTATGAAATAATGGGAGCATCACCTTTGCTCAGCCACACAATCATTTACAGTAAGGACAGACCACAAAGCCCTACTGTATTACTGTGAAACTTGTCTCTTAACTGAATGTCAGATTAGATGGTATGAAGTTCTAGTCAAGTTTAAATTCCAATACAAGCTTATCAAGGGTATTGATAACCATCTGGCAGACTCTCTCAAATGTAACCTAGCATTCCTCCCAGATGTTAAGGCTGAACAATAATTCAATAAAAAGGTCATGATTGCCCCCAGCACCATTCTATCCTCTCCCCCATGGAAACAATATGCTCCCTAAGTGTCCAAGAACCTGCCAATCCAGAACTGGTAGCCAGAGTTAAGTTGCTGCAACCTTTAGAAAAACGGTACCCCCAGTTGTTTAAATTGGCAAATCAATCTACTCCCCACACCTGCTACAGTTTTGAAGACATTACCATACTTCACAATGGATGTATGTGGGTACCTGACAGTGATATTTGCCTGGAAGTTGTCAAGGCCCACCATAACAACATATTGGTTGGTCACCAAGGGAAAAATAAGACCATAGAGATAATCCACAGAAAATTTGGTTGGAGAGGTCTCACATTGGATGTAGCTAAGTACCTGAAAGGCTGTGTGGTTTGTCTAAGGTCAAAGCCTTCTAGTATTAAACAGACAGGTCTAATGATCCCCCTACAAATTCCAAATGGTCCATAGTCATCTCTGTCTGTTGATTTCATAGTATAACTTACCCCATTAAATGGTTATGATGCAATCATGGTAGTGGTAGATTGTTTCAAAAAGATGAGTCATTTAATCCCCTGCCAAACCACAATCACATCAGTTCAGATGGCCAAACTGTTTTTCAACAATGTCTTTGCTCACCATGGAATCCCCCAAGATATCATAAGCAACAGAGGTTCCCAATTCACAGCACAATTCTGGGAGGAATTTTCAAGACACCTTGGCATTAAGTTATACAGATCAACAGCCTACCACCCCCAATCCAATGGCCAAACAGAGAGAGTGAATCAATGCTTAGAAACATTTCTTAGATGCTACTCTAACGCTGAACAGGATAAATGGTCCCAAAACATACCAATGGCCCAGTTTGCTTACAACAAGTCCCCACACTCCTCATTCAATGTCTCCCCATTCTATGCAAATTATGGCTACAACCCCCAATGTAACTTTGGCTCACTCTCAGGTAGCAAAGTGGAATTGGCATCCTCACAGGCAGCAGTTTTAAAAAGAATCCATGAAGAATTCAAAGAGTCCTTAACTCATGCTGTGACAACTTACAAGGCTTATGCAGACATGAAAAGAAGAGAGGGCCTAGCATACAAAATTGGCAATCAAGTACTGTTTGACTCCCGGAACATGCAACTAAAGGTGCCTTGCCAGAAGCTAGGTCCCAAAAGGGTAGGTCCATTCAGAATATTAAAGAATATTGGATCCTCAGCCTACCAACTGGACCTCCCTCCCTGTGACAGTCCACATGTTTGGTGGTTTGCAGGTGGGGCTAATGTTGGCCAAGAAAAAGTTTGGTTCATTGTGCAGGTGGAACCAATGTGGTCCCTAGTGAGGATAAGCTGAAGGGCTTAAAGATCATGATGCAGGAATAGCTGGTCTTGATGCAGGAACGGACAGAAGACTGATGAAGTTGTCTGAAGACTGGAAAGGAGCTGTTTTGTGCACTAAGATGGACTGATTGCTGATTAGCTGAAGAGCTGAGAGATGTAGTTGAAGAACTGGTTGAAGGACCAGAATATGTGAGTTCAGGAACAGGAGATGACTTGGAAGGATTATCCAGACTGGATGCAGAGGCTGGAAAAGCTGATTTTAGTGTCTTTAAAGAGGAAATATGAATAGAAAGAAGCAGTTAAATAATACTTAAATGGCCCAAATATGTTAAAAAATAATTAACTATCATATGTACAGAAAGAAAGAGGAGAAAAAATGGTTTAAAGGGTGTTAAAACTGTAAATTTATTAAGTGGGAATTGAGCCAGAAAGGAGCAAGAAAGAGCCCAGAAACAGGACGGAGAAACTGTAAGTGTGACAGAAATTGCGGGATAGTATGAAGCCGTTTCTAAGTGATGGGGAATTACCACCCAAATCCACATAGAATTAATGATTAACCACCAATGTGGCTTCAGATATCTTTTTGTTAAATTTCCAATTGTAATACCAGGATTAAGTAGAACAATTAATCCTAACCATAGTAGCCCAAGATAAATGGCCTGAGAAAGCATCATCATATCTTCAGAATAAAATTCTTGGCATTGGGAATCAACACAATTTTCAGTTTCCAGAATGGAGGGGGGCTTTGGGATTGGCTGGCGCAAAATTAGCATTTTGCGGCACCAACAACAAAGTTCCAACTGCTGGGCCCCATCTTCCAGAAATGATTTGGTTGAGAATCAGATTGTACGGAATATATTGTAACAACCCAACCACATGATGCATTTTGAAAATTAAATTAGAACTAGGGATAAATGATTTTTATTGAGTAAAATTTTGAGAGGACTCAACTCTTAGAGTTGAAACAGTGAAAATTATTCAATATATATTAGAAAATTGACTAAGCAATACCACCTGAATCTTGGCCTCCTATTCCTTCCTCATTGTCAAGTAAGTATCTGGTCCAGGTTGCAAAGAACCCTTGTGTGACCAATTTCTGACAACCATGCCAATTAACAAGCTCTTATTGGGTGACCCTCAAATTACGCCAATTTATCAAGGTCAATTTAAAAGGAAGAACTGGTTTCAGCTGACAGACTGGAGCAGCTGTAACCCACTGTTTCAACCAAGTTTCTAGACTTGCCTGCTAATGTATCTTACAATACACAGGGGGTGCTTGATGAGTCGCCCCTTGACGTATCTGTAATTATGGATTAATCTGATGGCAATATTGAATGGCGGGTACTTCATCCTAATTAGGAGCGTTGCCAACTTGATCTGCTGATTCCCTCACAAGTTATTCCTCAGCTTCAAACCTTACATGGAACTTCCCACTATGCCACCTCCTTGTGGCCTTGTGGCTTTCCCCATATAGTATATTAATCACAATATTCTACAATAAACAATACCTTATTCTTATTATTCTGTCCTTTCCTATTGGACTGTTGTCTTCCCCAATTCCAAGTACTGAACTCTCATTGGTTCAGTTGCAACAGTGGTAGCAGAAGTAGGTTCACAACCTATTTTAAAAACAAAATTCCCCCAAGAAAGGACAGATTACGGGCTGCATGGCTACTCCACAACAAGAGACATTCCTTCTAATCCCCAAGGGGGACATTCCCGCAGGTTATGTCATCTATCAAGATCAGCTAGTTCTCACCAGTGTATACAATTGGCTCCGCCTCAGGCAGCATGACGCTAGCGTCACCCTGCCACAGTCAGACCTGTCTCAACGTATGCTCAACCTCCAACTAGAGTCCTTTGCTGGCGGTGTCAAAGGAGCTGACATTGTCAGTTGGCTCCAGTCCACCAAATTACGCCTTCATATCTGTCAGGTCCCGGAGTCCATGTGGGTCGCCACTGCATCTGGCTGCCTCACAGGGCCTGCCACTGTGTGGTTCACCAACTGGGCCAGCCAGGAGTTTGACGTCACCTGGGCAACATTTCAAGACGCCACCAAATTCCAATATAGTGAAACTTTCTCTCCCATTGTCTTGGGGACTCCCCTCTTAGCCATCAAGAAGACTGGTTCCATCCCTGAGTATCTCGCCACTTGGCAACAAGCCCTTGCTGCTGCCCCCAAAGCAGTGACCAATGGGAATGCCATGTTGCTCACTCTCATTATTAATGGGTTAAAACCCCATATTTGCAAGTGGGTTCCCGTCGGTTGCTGCACCTCTATCAATGACTGCTATAAAGCCATTGTAGAGGCCAATAACCAGGCTTCAATGGGCTTCTGCCACACCAACAATGCTCCACCCCAACCATGCTCTTCACCTAACAATGACCAAGGTCAAGTGGGCCGTTGCCAACCTTGTCAACAATAAAGTGCAAATAAACACCCCTGCAAGGGGGAGCTCCAGCTAGCGCTAATCAAGAACCAGGAAAAAGCCTGGGGGTTGTAACAACAAGAAACCCTACAACCCCAACTGACCCGTCCTCTCAGCCCTTGCCCACAAAGAGCTCCCGTGACTACAATCTCCACAAGGTTGAAACTCTGGATGTCTTTCAGGTCCATATCAATGACCCCATGTTACAAGCTGCCCACTCCTCAAATAAAGTAACACACTTGTCCTATCCCTTCCGTTTCCATGGGAACACCCACAAGCTACTGGTAGATACCGGGGCTGATCACACCATGGTAGATCAGGAGTTTGCTGATTCCCAGCAATTAGACCAAGTACCCAGCAGATTAAAAGCAGTACATGTAGCTGACTCCTGCAGAGTTGCCATCACCCATGAGACGGTACCCTTCTCCGTAAGAATGGGGAACATCCAGGTTAAGCTCTCTGGGCCAATCATGGCAGGCCTCATCCACAACATAATTGCTGGCCTCAACTGGCTCTGGCATAACTGTCCCTACATTGACTGGGATACCTCTGTCATCACCCTCAATAGGAATAGGGTGGGGTTCCAGATCTACCCCATGGAAATAAACAAGCTACTACATGACACTGTGTTTGTCAGAATAACAGAGACGGGCTCATACAATTTCAAGGGGGGAACTAGAATTTAACCAATGCTCAGTCAAAGTTATCCGTGCAGAATCATCTGCAGTCCATTCATTGTCACCATCACCACCACCAGCGCTAGCTGCACTCCTCAAGGAGTACAAGGATGTATTCAGTGAAACACTCAAACAACTACCTCTGCCCCGGGAGATCCAGCACGCTGTTCAACTTCAAGGATTGTTACCTAAAGCACAACCATTATACCGTCTCACACCAAAGGAAGATGAAACCCTCCTCCAGCACCTTGTGGACGCACTTGATAGGGGCTTTATTTGCCTCTTGCTGTCTCCATATGGGGCGGCTGTCTTCTTTGTAGCCAAGAAGGATGGGTCTCTTTGCCTGGTCACAGATTACCGCGCCTTAAACAAGGTGACAGTTAAGAATAAATACCCCCTGCCGCTGATTGACAACCTGTTTGACACACTTGCAGGTGCAAAAGTCTTTAGCAAGATTGATCTCACTGCGGGGTACAACCAGGTCTGCATTGCACCAGGGGATGAGGCAAAAACTGCCTTCTGCACACTCTATGGGTTGTTTGAGTGTCGTGTCATGAACTTTGGAATGACCAACGCTCCCTCCACCTTTGCCATGTCGATGAACAAAGCCTTTGAGGAATTGATTGGAAAGTGCGTGGTTGTGTACCTTGACAGCATTATTGTCTTCAGTCAAGATCAAACCACACACCTCCAACACCTCCGCGCTGTCCTCAACACCCCTTGGAAAAATCAGCTAAAAGCTAAACCCTCCAAATCTGAGTTTCTCAAGTCGGAGTTACTATTCCTTGGGCACACCATCTCTGCCCAAGGGATAAAGCCCAACTCTTCCAAAATCAAGGCAATCACTAGCATGCTTCCCCCCACTGATGTAGGCCAAGTGCAGACATTCTTAGGCATGGTTGCCTATGTACACAAGTTCATCCCCAATTGTGGGGAACTAATTGCACCTCTCACTGAGCTACTCAATACCAAACAGCGCTTCCATTAGACCCCCACCAGAGATCAAGCCTTTGAGACGTTGAAGCAAAGGCTCACAACAGCACCAGTACTGCAGTTTCCCAACCAAAACTGACAGTACAAACTTGAGACTGACACCTCTGACAGGGCCATAGGGGGCGTGCTAAGGGTAGAAACTGATGATGGCGTCTTCCTCCCCATATCATATGAGTCCAGGAAGCTCACTGACTTGGAACAACGTTATCCCATCCATGATAAAGAGCTGGCAGCTATTGTACACTGCGTTGAGAAGTGGCGCTGTTACTTGGAAGGTGCGATCTTCCCACCCTGCATTCTGACAGACCACAAGTCACTCCAGTACTTCAACACAGTCTCATTTGACACGCCACCAGGCAGGATGGGTTGAGCATCTATCTCCTATCAGTTACGCATCAAATATAAGCCTGGGAAGGAACTTGTCACAGCCGACGCTCTTTCACAACTCTACGTAGTGTCCATCACTGGGGACAACAATTTGGACCCAGATTGGCCCATGCTCTACCTACGCCCTGAGGCGACCCACTACAAGGGCCTTAACTTGGTCACCATCTCCAAGCTGAAGGACAATAAAAGTCAGTTCACCATCAATGCTGGTTAGTCTGCCGCCGGGCAGAGACAGGTGAAAAGACGCCTTACATTCCCACCACACAACAAGGAGACACCATCTTACACTACCACCAAACCCTGGGTCACATCAGAGGGCGTAACCTCTTTGAGATCATGAAACATAAGGTTTGGTGGCCGCGCATGCATCAAGACATCTTGGACCTCCTTGAGACGTGTGTGTTGTGTGAAAAGAAAATGTCCAAACCTGCACCTCCCAAGTCTGTCCTACCCATAAAGGCTATGGAACCCTTTGAGCAGTGGGCTCTCAACATTGTGGGACTTCTCCCCAAAGACAGACTGGGTAAGAAGTATATTATCACCACTATCAACTACTTCACTTGTTGGCCAGTGGCCTGGGCAACAACCAACCACACCGCCACCACCGTTAGCCGCTTTATTGGCAAAGAGATTGTGGCTTGCTTTGGGCAACCAAAGCGTCTCATCACAGATAGTGTACCCAAACTTGTTGGACACGTTGTGAAGGCATACTGCATCAAGAACGCGCTCCAGCATATAGTCACAACCCCTACCATCTGCAAGCCAATGGATGCGTGGAAAAGTTAAATGGCTCCCTGGTTCAACTGATTGCCAAGCTCTCACAAGAGCACCCTAACAATGCGTGGACTTAACATCTTCCCACTGCCCTACTGATCCTGTGAGCAAGAATCAACAGGGGCACTGAGTTCAGCCCTAGCACCCTGGCCTTTGGAACACCTGACAGTCTGACAGGGGTTGAACAGGGGAAACTACGGTCCAAGGTTCCCAATAAGCCCCCTAGTGACAACTCTCTCCCTAGACCAATGGCGTGCCAAAGCCTGGGAGATTAAACACAAGCAGATTTCAGAAGGGACAAAACACCTCAAAGCTAGATACGCCATAGGTGACCCTGTCTACACCCTCAATTCAATTCTGCCAAATTAGAACCCAATCACCTAGGGCCCTTCAAGGTAGCTGCAGTCTATGACAACCACACCTACCAACTTGAGGATGCCCAAGGGAACACCAAGAAGCTTCACCATGATTGCTTGCGCCCCTGCCGCGCCATCCCCACACAAAGGTTGTTTGTGCGGACCTTCCCAGACCTTCCGCAGACTCCAGTCCTGGTGTCTGACAACAAGCAGGGGGCAAGGGGGTGTTGCAACCAAGTTTCTAGACTTGCCTGCTAACGTATCTTACAATACACAGGGGGCGCTTGATGAGTTGCCCCTTGACGTATCTAACGTTATGGATTAATCTGATGGCAATTTTGAATGGCGGGTACTTCATCCTAATTAGGAGCATTGCCAACTCAATCTGCTGATTCCCGCACAAGTTATTCCTCAGCTTCAAACCTTATATGGAACTTCCCACTATGCCGCCCCCTTGTAGCCTTGTGGCTTTCTCCATATAGTATATTAATCACAATATTCTACAATAAACAATACCTTATTCTTATTATTCTGTCCTTTCCTATTGGACTGTTGTCTTCCCCAATTCTAAGTACTGAACTCTCATTGGTTCAGTTGCAACACCATTTCTGGTTGGCTGTTTGATTTAAATCCGTTAAGTTGGTCAATTTTGATAAAGGCTTTCCAGCTTTTTGAGCCTTCTTGCTTGGGCGGATAATTCCCAGCATGATGGAACCTACTGTGACAGTAAGGACAAGAGAGCAAATTTTGCCAAGAACAACTAAGAGAGGCAAAAGGGCAAGCAGCAAGCAGGTTCAGAGTTGCAAAATGTTGAAAAAAACACGGGGAAACATGTAGAAACGTTGTAAAATTGAGGGTCCAAAATTTGCTTAAGTAAAACATGTGGAAGCGCTCAAGATTTGCCGGGGAAACATGCCAGGAATTACGGTGAAACTGTTCAAAACGCGGAGCAGTTGTTTACCCAGAGCGAGACAGCCTTGTGTTTGAACCAGGGTCAAGAGCAAGTCATCTGGGGAAATTTTTTGGAAAAACCATTGAATCAAGGTGTATGATTGGCTGAAAGCCAGAATGTATTTAATCAGTGTTTTGAGGCTTTAACTTAAGAGTTAAGCCTAAAAATGAGGAGCAGAAGCAGAAAATTCAGGGCTTTTATTGGCTGAAGTAAGTTGTAAAGTTTAATATATTATAGAGAGAGAAAAACTGGATAGTTTAAGCTTTTGGAAACCAGAGTTCTAAGAGAGATTATTGGTCTGAAACAAGGAGCTATAAAAGGGGGAGCTATCTGAGACTCTTCAGGGACTGGATCAAGTGAATTACAAAGGCTACAAAAACTACAGAAGGAGCTAAAGACCTAACTAAAGGTGAAGAGCCCCAAGATAAAGCATCCAGAGCTAGAAAGAAGGGGCCAAAGCTAGAGCAGACCACAGGAGCCCAAGACCAAGGTGCAGGTGTCTAATATCAAGTACAACAAGTCCAAGATATTGTTGGAGGACTCCAAGTATTGGCAAATCCATATTGTTTCCCTGACCCCCTGGGCCATATACCAGAAGGTTTCTAAGGGAATCTTCCTTCTGAGAGTGAATAAAAGCTCTTTTTGACCCCTATACATGTTTCTGAGATACATTTTTCCTTACTAGAGAATGACAAATCCTTCCAGCTGGTCCCTGGTTACAATCCAGGATACACTTTGGGTACTGGTGGACAAGAACCCCACACTCCCTCCTTCCACATCTTCAGCACATTCCATGAATGCCTCTTAACTAAGTATGAAGTCCCCCTGTATCTACTCCTGATCTCATAATGATAGATGGACAACTGGAATATGAACTGGAATCAATAATTGCATCCAAACTATCCCATAAGAGTCTGCACTACCTAGTAGCCTGGAAGGGATACTCAGCCTCAGAAAACTGCTTGATTCCCCACTGCAACCTCACTCACGCCCAATAAATTCTCCAGGAATTCCACAAGAACAATCCACAGGCAGTAGGTCTGGTAAAGGCCACCCTAGCTGCCATGCAACTTCCTCCTGTCCACATGAACTACACACTAGCAGCACTTCCAGGAGGATGAAATTCCCAGCTACCAAAGAAGGAGAGTAATGTCATGGCCATAGTTTTCCCAGGTGTGGCTCAGCCAAAGCGCCGCCACCCGTGAAAACCCAGCCCAAAGCCCTGCCTGCTTGCATTGATTGTAGATTTAAATCTAATTATTGATTGCAAGTGGGTGATAGCACAAGAAATTGGGTCCAAGTGGGGCACAGATGCCCCACACCCAATTTCCCCTTCCCTGACCTGTTAGTCAAAAAATCCTGACCTCCTTTGAGGTCAGGTAACAGCTTGCAGAACCATCATTGGTGGTAGCTGTAAGCTGTCCAAATATCACACACAAGGAGGCCACCTCATTAAGATGCACCCAAAGGCTTTAAGTAACAATTTTCCCCACCAAAATACCTTAGTAGTTTGATATTTTACTATCAATAAATATCTTGCCTCAGCAATTCACTTATTTCAATATTTTCCAATCAGATTTGTAATAACCAGACTGCTAGATTCTGCTTTCTCACCTCTACAATTTCCTGGAAATCTTCCTCCTCCTGCTGAAATAATTCTAGAAACCTGCCAAATTGAATGTGAGCCTATATATGCTGCTGATTCCTTGATGTTGAACCAAATTAAGGTCTTCTTGATGTACCTGTGCATAATCTTCTGCTGCACCTTTCCTTATTCACTCTTCCAGGGTTACCATTTTTGAGTAAACACACATTGTCTCCTCCTCATTGGTAATGTTACCCTCATTTGAGTGTAAATTACCCATTTGATTGATTATGACAAGCTCTCACTCTACTTTACCCTGACAGAACCTATGCGTTATAAACAGGATAATATATGTTTATCTCAACTGGTTTGAAAACTACTGTATCTATCCAGGGAAATATCAGGGGTGATGGTTTTTTATACAGAAAGTAGCTATTACTACTTCTTATAGAAGTAGTGACAGGGACTGGGTGGGATGTTGATTCCTCTAGGAATGGTAGTTAAAGAAGGTATTTGAGCTGAAATATTACTACTAAAAATTTGGGTTTAAATTGACTGAACCAAAGGTCCATTACAATATTTATTAGAAAATGATGACTTCAATCAACCAGGAGAGGTGGAGTTCTTATACTCAGTAACTGGACACTTAGCTTTTTCAGGCCCATTTGGGGAAAGCTTGTCTGATTTTATTTTCTTTGGGCATGTGATTAGTATATTTTCTATACTGGGCAGGCCCAAACCCTCTAAGAAGAGTTTGGCTGAGAGCATATTTTCTGTATGGGGAGTGTCATGAATGACATTTTGATTCTAATATTGAAAAAAATCCAAATCCAAGAATTGAACCCTTGTCCCCAGACAATACAAGCTGCTAGCCAAGAGGGCAAGCAGGCTGCAGTGTTTCAGGCCCAAGTCAGAAAAATGTCTGATGACCTGCCTACTAAGTCAAGAAGTTTTCTCTAATAGAGCAATGGCCATAATCAAAGGCAAGCCAAAGAAAACTCTGAAATATGCTGAAGTAGCCACTTGCCAAAAGGAGGTTAAGACTGAACCTAAAAGTAAACCCTCCAATGAACGCCCATCAACGCCAGGCCCCAACACCAAACCAATGATGTATTTGGCCAGGTTGCATGATACAGGGAATAGAGAAAGAGAAAGAGATCATCACTGCTTTTATTTCCCAGTACCAGCTAACCCAGACTTAGCCACCCATGAAGCCTCCCCCAATTACCAAAGTTCTATTGGAAGAATGCTTGCAGAACAAAAACCTGCAAATTTTGGAGACACAAATTTTAATAGTATAAAAGACTCTGCTATGATGAGGATGGCGGTATTGTCATTCTAATAATAAAGCTAAATGAATATTTGGTTCACGCAAATTCTACCTTATCTAGTTTTAGTATTGTATCTTCTTAACCCAAGTCCCTCAGGCACACACCACTCTCACCAATCAATCCCCAGACCTATTGCCCGCATTATTCTGTCCACCAGGAGCAACCTTTGGACCTGTACATTTCACTGAGTACCCACCAAACCCTGCCTATTCAAAGTTTACCTTGCAAAATATACTCCTCTCTGACCCCTTGACAAGAGCTAAAGTCACAGAAGTGATTGGCTATGAAGGAAAGTGATACACAGTTCTGCCCAGACTATTCCATAATAGGTACAATTATCTGCCCACTTATGTTGTGCCCTGCCCAAAGGGCAGGCTTTCTAATGGCAAAATTTAAGTTTTCAAACTCAATTTCAATTAGAATTTATTAGTTTTTTAAATAAAGATAATTGCCTTGATTTTTTCTTTGGGTTTAATTTTTTTGTGCGCTCACATGTAGTTGCCTATTCTATTTTTATATAAATCTTATTTTCAAACAGCTATATTTTGTTCAATGTCCTACTAATGCAACCACTGCTTTTCCCACTAATGCAGCTGAAGATCAACAGGTTGCTGTTGCCAAACTGTTTCCAACTTTATAATGTGTTCCCCAGTCTTATCAGTCTACCTGCCTTAAACTCCCTAATTTCCTTTGGTGATCTTCCCCAGGGCACATATTTTTATCTATAAATAAAGGCGTTTATAAGAGTAAGCTTGTAAGCTGAAATTCCAAGTGCTTTTCCCCAAATCCATTTTACTGTTTTTTATTTTTCAATATTTTAAATTCAAAATTTCATTCTTTTAAATTTTAATTTCAAAGTTTTTACATTTTTGTTCCAGGTTTACATTGGCCTTTAGTTTTTTAAAAAGAAGAACAATATTAAATTTCTTTTTAAATTTACTAGTTTTTTTAGTAGCTAGGGTTATTAAAATGCAGATAGCTCAACAACAAGCAATTGGCTTGTTATCACCATTTTTTTACATGAGGGATAACACTTCAACCTTTATGTTAAGATGCTCTCACGGGAATATCCCAATGTCAAAATTCCTTTAGTTACAAATAAGTCCTTGTTTAATACCTTATTCTGTATAGTTTTTTTGGGATTAGTCAATTTGATGACACCTTTTGTTTCAAACTATAAGGGTTTAGAAGGCTTCTTAAAGGCACTTTTACAAACAGTTCTCATTTTTCTTTATTTTTTACATCTTACCCCCAATGCTTTGCATGGCTTAGTTTATAATCTTACACCTTATTAGGCAAGACCTTACAGCTTATCTGGTACCAATGACATCACCTGCAACCATGCAACCAGATGCTGAAAGAATTCACCACCACTAACAACTCCGCTTCCACCCTGATATTTGGAGTACTCTATATTACTATTACAGGCCTGGTGGATTTCATGATGCCCAGTGCTGACCCCTGGTCCTTGCTAGGTCAATCTCTATCCTATGTTATCAAGTTGACACCTGAAAGAGAGGGGTACTAAACTAACTAAGTTTGGCTTCCATCCTGGTGAGACAAGCCACCAAGATGCTGTCCAGTGAATCAGTGGGACAGTGTCAGGACTGAAAATTTCCCCCCTCTGGAACCCCAGGCCCAGGAGGGGGAATCAAACCCGGAACCTGGATCCCCTGGGCTGCTGGGCCTGAGGACCGCGAGACCGCCTGCCCACATTTTTCTGGGATTAAGCCCCTGCGAGCTGACGTTGAAGAAGATGACCCGCCCAGAAAAATAGATTGAGCCGAGGAAAGTACTGCACTAAGTGAAGTGCCAATCACAACACCTAATGGAGGTGACCCGGCAACTATTGGCCTTATGAGTTTGAAGTCTTCACCAGCAACCAATCAAGAGCCAACCCAAGGAAGAGGCACTGACCCATGACTTGGCCCCATGACCTCAATGCTAAAGCAAGATAATCAGGTAGCTAAATTAGGAGCTGTGACCAATGAAAGAACTCCCAGGCCAAGCGCCATTTTGCTGCCTTTAGACCCAATTCCCCAATTCCCTGGCCCTTCACAATGCCCTGATGACCCCCCACAAAAAATGTTAAGTTTGGAGGTGGGGTGCTATATAGACTCAAGGACCCCGCCCTCCAAACTTATTGCCATTTTGAAATAAAGGTTATGTTACTTTGGCTTATACAGCTATTACCGTATTTTTTATTTGCCGTCTATCAGTTCAGCTCAAGATCTTCTGGACCACCTGCCCCACTGCCTGCAGTATTCTGTCCATTTGGTGTACCCTTTGGGCATGTCTATTTCACTGAGTATCCTTTAAAACCTGAGTACAAGGACTACACGCCAGAGAAAATCATTGAACTAGATCCATTAGCCCGCATCCAATCTGCCATCAGATACAACCGCCAAGGCCCATGGATATTCTCTACACCCAAACTGTTTAGAGGAAAGTTCAACTATCTCCTGGCCTACAATATCTACATGGAACCACCAGTAACACCCAAACCAATGCCCGCTTCTTCGCCCGGCTTACCAACCAACCATACCGGCAAGCTTTTTGGTATAGTGTACATCACCCTCACAGGGGTGCTGACACCATTATACTGGCCGCCAGCCCGTGGTCTTGGGTGGAGAAGTCCGCGTCCTACCTTCTCAAGTTAGCTCCTCTCTTGTGGTGGGCTCTGCCCGCAAGAAACCCGGCCCAAGTTATCCCCAAAAACAACAGACCGGCCGCCCGAGACTGGATCCCTGACAGACAGCTGCTCTAAAGGGGGACCAAATATAGGACACTGGGGACAGTTGAAGGAAATAGGCATTCAATCCCATCAATACCAGTCTAGTAAGTATCCAATAAGTATGTGTGGGAACACTCTCCCAACCACAGATGCCTGCAGGGAGATGTGGATGTTTTTTTCCAACTGGGGAAGAGGAGGTGCAAGGGCTTTTCAACAGATGTAGTGCTCAGGCCTGAATCAAGGGAGTACAGATCTAGGTTGTTGTAAGTCAGACTCTTGACAAGAATCTCTCCTGAAGAGAGGAGATTAGTTAGGAGGTACAAAAGCCTAGCAGGATTATCTTCCACCAAGTGTGCAGAAGAGAAAATTTGGTACCAAAATTCCAGAGAAGTGGACCTGTTGTAACTGTTCTGTTTTAGCAGAGTTACAAGGGAGAAAATATTTAGAAGCTAGATAATAATCTTTATTGAGAGATAGTGATTATATAGTTGATGTGAATCAAGGATAACAGGAACATGATTGTGTTGATTACACGGCTGGATAGTAAAAGGGATAGCTTGATCCTGGTAATGAGTCAAGCGCCAAAACAAGGTATCCACCAAAAAATCAACATCTGTTCATGTTGTTGGATTTGGTAAGTCTAGTTGACTTCCTAGTCTGGCCTCAAGTGGCCAGGTAATTGGATTGCAGGTCACAAACCCACTTGTTTAGAACCTTGCTGGGGGGTTGAGTCTGATGTTTTGACACCCTCTGACTGAAGGTTGGGCTCTTCTGGGGGTAGGTTGTCAGGGAGGTTGTCAGGAGCCCAGGCACTGTACTGGACTAATTGTTGATCTGTGGCAGGCAGGGCGGTTTTGTGTTGTTTTTGCCTTGCTTTGCAGAGTCTTAGGCAATCATGATGTAGAATCTTGTCTTGTTTGCGCTTACCAAGTCCTTGCACAAGGTAAGTGTTATTGTTGTTTACCTTTAGAATGATTGCTGGTCCTACTTTCTCTGGTTGTGATTTACTTTTTGTCGCTGTTCATGACCCATACTTTGTCCCCAAAATCATGTCTACCTTAGATGGGGACAAAGGGTTTTTGCAGAAATTCATTTTCCTTTTCTGTTTGCTTGCTGTTGGCCTCTATAACTTGAGGGTCTGAGCGTGGGGAGACTTCACTTGGGTTTTCCAGTTTGGGTCCTGTTAATGCTTGGATGATGTTTAGCTGTGTGCTGTATACCAACTCAAAAGGGCTCTTTCCGGTGGATCTGTTCACTTGGGTTTGGCACACAAGTAGTGCAGTCAATATCTGCTTATACCAGTCTTCAGGTCTCCCGGTAGTGAGCTTGGCTAAGGCTTGCATGAGGCTTGCATTAAGCCGCTCTACACGTCCATTGGCCTGTGGGTGGTATGGTGTTGTCACGGTATGTTTGACCCCATTTTTAGTGTGGTATATGTTGGTGCTTTTGGAGGTTAATTCTTTTCCTCCATTTGTTATCAGGAGTTCTTGCTTTCCAAACTTGCTGACTATCTCCTTTCTAATAAATTTTTGTACATCATTGCCAGTGTGCGCCCTTACTGCTTGGGCTACTGATCATCTTGTAGCAAAGTCTATGGCAATGATGATGTATTTCTTATCATTGTGTTTCCCTGGCATGGGGCCAACAACGTCAAGGGCCCATACCTTGAAGGGTAGTTGTGTGTGGATGGGTAATACTGACTTTGGAGGGGTTTTGCTCTTGGCAAAATTTTTGCATACCTCACATTGGTCTAGGACTTCCTAAATGTTACAATATAAGGTTAGCCACCAGGCCTTGTGCTTAAGGAACTCATATAGGTTTTGACTATTTAAGTGTCTGAGGTCTCTGTAATAGCATAGGATGATGTCTACTTGCTGGTGCATGGGGATATAGGGAATGGTAGTACCATTGGACATTTTTCTGTGCAGGGTCCCATACACATCAGCAAATAGGTGTTTGTTTTTGACAACTGTTTCCTTTTTTATATCAGTTGTACCAGGGGGGAAGCCCTTGTCCTTTGTTTGTAGTACCAAGAGATGCCAGTCTGGGCCAAGCCCATTTCCCCCTCTTCAGGCACGGACATACAGGCGGGAGAGGGCGTCTGCCATGGCAAGCTTGGCCCCAGGTTTGTACTGATGAGCATGTTGAACCTCTCCAATAGCTTTATTCAATGGGCTTGGTGGCAAGACAGATTTGCTTGATTTTTGAAATATATGAATGACTTGTGGTTGTTTAATTCTGTGAACTCTTCTTGTTGTTCTAGGTAACAGTGCCATTTGATTAGACAGTGTACAATGGACAGCAGCTCCTTGTTGTGTATAGGGTATTGACACTTGCCGTCTGTCAACTTTTGTGATTCATAATCTAGGCCAGGAAGTCACTATCATTATTTTTGATTGTAGTACTCCCCCAACAGGTGCATCTGAGGTGTTGGTTTCCATTTGATATTCCCTGTCATGTTTGGGGTATTGCAGGATGGGAGCTTTTTGGAGCTTCTCTTTGAGGCGTCTAAAACAGAGGTCCTGTTGGGGGGTCCACACAAACTTGGATTTGGTGCCTATTATGGTGAATAAGGGGGCAGTCAAAACGCCACAGTCAGGTATGAAGCGGCGTACATAGGCCCCCATCACCAAGAAGGTGCGGAGTTCCAATTTATCCTTGGGTGGTGGCATCTTGCATATTCCTGTATCTTTTGACTGCTGGGTTTGATGCCGTCCTTTGAGACTATTGTTGCAACCAAGCTTCTAGACTTGCCTGCTAACATATCTTACAATACACAGGGGGCGCTTGATGAGTTGCCCCTTGACGTATCTAACGTTATGGATTAATCTGATGGCAATTTTGAATGGCGGGTACTTCATCCTAATTAGGAGCGTTGCCAATTTGATCTGCTGATTACTGCACAAGTTATTCCTTGGCTTTGAACCCTATATGGAACTTCCCACTATGCCACCCCCTTGTGGCCTTGTGGCTCTCCCATATATTATATTAAACAATATTCTACAATAAAAAAACCTTATTCTTATTATTCTGTCCTTTCCTACTGGACTGTTGTCTTCCCCAATTCCAAGTACTGAACTCTCATTGGTTCAGTTGCAACACTATGTGTCCCAGGAAGGGTAATTGCTTGCAGAAAAACGAGCACTTGGAGGGCTTGGCCAACAGTTTGTGTTGTGCCAAGGTAGCAAAGACTGCCTCTAGGTCTTTGTGGTGCTTTTTCACCAAGGGGCTGTAGACAATGATGCTGTCCAGGTAGACTAGGGCATGCTTGCATATGTGTGGCACAAATACTTTTTGCATGAAGGTCACAAAGGTGGACGGGGCGTTTGTCATGCCAAAGTTGATCACCACACATTTGTATGGGCCATATTTAGTGCAGAAGGCTGTCTTGAGGATGTCTTCCTCCTTAATACAAATCTGGTTGTAGCCTGCAGTCAGATTGATCTTGAAGAAGACTGTGGCTCCTCCCAAGGCATCAAAGAGGTTGTTAATCAGTGGTAATAGACAGCATTCTCAATGATAACTTTGTTTAGGGCTCAATAATCTGTGACCAGACGTAAGGTACTGTCCTTCTTGGCCACAAAGAACATGGCAGTCCCACAAGGAGACTGTGAGGGGCGGATAAGTCCTTTCTCCAACGCCTCCTTGAGATAGGCGCGTAGGGTGTTGTCTTTGTTTGGGGTCAGCCTGCAGATAGGGCGTGCTTTGGGGACAGCCCCTTTGAGTTGGATGTAGCGTTGAATATGTTTCTCAGGGGGCAGCCCAAGTAGCGCTTTCTGGAAGAATTTTGGAGGGCAGGACACAATTTTGCAATCCTGAGGCGTGGTGGTGTCCTGGTGATCTTTGAAATGTATGATCTTGTACTGGCAGGAGTCCCAGTCAATCCCTTTCAGATTTTCCTTTTTGTCCAGGGTCTCTGTGATGTGCACAAAGACGTGGTTGCGTAGGAGTTGGTCCACTGAGTCAGGGTAGATCTGGTGGTTGAAATCTTCACGCTTAATGGTCAACACTGAGGTCGCCCAGTCTATGTGAGGATTGTTCTTTTGTAACCAATCCAAATTAATACAATGTCAAACTTTGGGAAGTCAATGAGGGGATCTTGGATAATGGAGTGGAGGTTCTCAAGCATGACAGAGAAGGGGGTGGTTTCCCTTGTCACAGCAATGTGGTTTTCATCAGCCAGGACCACGTTTTTAATCTTCAAAGAATTAGTGGTTAGCTTGAACTTATCTACAAAGCTGCTGTTGACTAGGGTTTAATCCACTTCCAAATCCAGGAGTGCTGAGCCTGTGTAACTGCAAAAACAGAAAGGATAGTACATCAGTTTACTGGGATGTCTGGCAATGGTGTACAGTACCGGGTCCTCCAAGGGTACTTGGATCATTGGACATTGGTCCACGTCCTCAGGTTGGTACTCATCATTGGGCGAGTCAGGAGCTGTGTGGGGAGAGTTTGGCTTGCTTAATGCTCTCCCCAGGCTTTTCCCTCATCTTGGTTGCCTTGCATGGCAGTGATACAGAAATGGGTATAATTTGACTGGCCATTGTTCCCATTCCCATGTCTGTTTGAGCTCATGGGTTTATGGTTGGTGTTATTCCCGCTGTTTCCAGGGGGTGGTCAAGTGGAGCGCCTGCCTGTGTGGGAATCCTTGGGTCTCTCTCATTTTCCAGTTTGTACCTTATGAAGGGCGTTGGAGGTTTGTTCCGCTTTCTCTGCTTCCCCATACAGACTTTGTAGGTTGGTCACTTGATCCAGGTTCACGTGTCTCATTACATGCAACTTGAGGGCGTCATAGTACATGAGGTGTGTGGCTGGGGTATCAAAGGTCATGTCAGATGGTGCACAAAGTTGGAGTTCCTTGTAGGCGCGGGTGAGTTCCTTCACAGTGCCTGTCTGGGTTAGGTTCTTTACTTGGTGCATGATCATGAGCGCCATGTCCTTGAGCACAAACCTTGCCAAGAAGTCTTTCTTGAAGGTATCCCAGTTCTTTTTGGTGTGTTCTTTGTGCCACTTGTCACACCAGGTGCCAGCGTCATGAGTCAGGTGGATGGAGATTTCTGAAATCCAAAATTGCTGTGGACATTTCATCTGGGCCAGCTTGCTCTGGGAGGACTGGATCCATGCGGCAGTGTTGTTGTTGGCCCCGGCAAAAGGTTCCAAGGCAGCGCTTTGCAGTCTTTGGGCTACGTAGGCGGGCATGGTGTTTTGTCAGTTGGTTGCATAATAGAAGAGGGAGCCTGAAAGAGTTCTTGTACAGACATGGCGTTGAAGGCAGGTAGTGAGATCACTGTGTTCTGGTACAGGACAAAGCCATTGGGTATCTTGGCACCAGGGGTGTATGGGGTCCAGTCAGACAGGAGGCCAGACATAGTTCTGTCAAGGATTTATTGGCCAAGGCGCGTGCAGGCAACAGGCAGAATTTTTCAAGATAAGGTAGGATGGAGAACTTCCCTGTTATACCAATATCATAACTGTGCTGTTTTAGAAGAGTTACAAGGGCAAAGTATTTAGAAGCTAGATAATAATCTTTATTAGGAGATAGTGATTATATAGTCAACTTGAGTCATAAATAACAGAAACATGATTGTGTTGATCACACAGCTGGATGGTAAAGGGGGTGGCTTGATCCTGGTAATGAGTCAAGCATCAAAACAAGGTATCCACTGTAAAGGATCAACATCTGTTCATGTTGTTGGATTTGGTAATTTGAGTTACTTCCTAGTCTGGCTTTGAGTGGCCAGGTAATTGGATTGTGGGTCAAAACCCCGCTTGTTTGGAACCTTGCTGGCAGGTCAAGCCTGCTCTTTTGACAGAACAAATAAATAGCAGACAGGGGCCAAGGAAAACACCATAAACTTAAGTGCATGGGTTAGCATTTTCAGGTTCTCCTGAAGATTTAGGAGAATGAAGGGTCCAATTTGGAGCCATAAACTGTAGTTTACAGTGAAAAATGGTGTATTATTTGTTCTAGGTGCAAACAGGGGCTTTTCACCAATTGGAAACAACTTGGGTAGCACTTTGAATTTTTTTAAAGTAACTTAAAACAAAATTAGGTTTGAAACTCAACAAATACAAAAGGAAATCAAGTTTAAAGTAAGTGAATATACTAATATTTAAATCAAATTCAAGTTCAAAAGGGGTTTTGAAAGTGTGAACAGTTGAGTCAAAACTTATATGCTAACTGTCAAAACAGCAGGCTTGACCTGCCAGCAAGGTTCCAAATAAGCAGGTTTGTGACCTGCAATCCAATTATCCGGCCACTTGAGGCCAGACTAGGATTCAACTAGACTTACCAGATCCAACAACATGAACAGATGTGGATCCTTTACAGTGGACACCTTGTTTTGGCGCTTAAATCATTACCAGGATCAAGCCATCCCCTTTACCATCCAGCTGTGTGATCAACAAAATCATGTTTCTGTTATTTATGACTCACGTTGACTATATAATCACTATCTCCTAATAAAGATTATTATCTAGCCTCTAAATACTTTGCCCTTGTAACTCTTCTAAAACAGCACAGTTATGATATTGGTAGAACAGGGAAGTTCTCCATCCTACCTTATCTTGAAAAATTCTGCCTGTTGCCTGCACGCGCCACGGCCAATAAATCCTTGACAGAACTATGTCTGGCCTCCTGTCTGACTGGACCCCATACACCCCTGGTGCCAAGATACCCAATGGCTTTGTCCTGTACCAGAACACAGTGATCTCACTACCTGCCTTCAACGCCATGTCTGTACGAGAACTCTTTCAGGCTCCCTCTTCTATTATGCAACCAACTGACAAAACACCATGCCCGCCTACGTAGCCCAAAGACTGCAAAGCGCTGCCTTGGAACCTTTTGCCGGGGCCAACAACAACAACACTGCCGCATGGATCCAGTCCTCCCAGAGCAAGCTGGCCCAGATGAAATGTCCACAGCAATTTTGGATTTCAGAAATCTCCATCCACCTGACTCATGACGCTGGCACCTGGTGTGACAAGTAGCACAAGGAACATGCCAACAAGAACTGGGATACCTTCAAGCAAGACTTCCTGGCAAGATTCATGCTTAAAGATACGGTGCTTATGATCATACGCCAAGTAAAGAACCTAACCCAGACAGGCACCGTGAAGGAACTCACCCGCGCCTATGAGGAACTCTGACTCTGCGCACCTTCTGAAATAGCCTTTGACACCCCAGCCACACACCTCATGTACTAGGACGCTCTCAAGTTGCATGTGATGAGACACATGAACCTGGACCAAGTGACCAACCTACAAAGCCTGTACTGCAAAGCAGAGAAAGCAGAACAAACCTCCAACACCCTTCATAAGGCACAAACAGGAAAAAAGAGAGACCCAAGGACTCTCACACAGGCAGGCGCTCCACTTGACCACCCCCTGGAAACAACGGGAATAACACCAACCATAAACCCATGAGCTCAAACAGACATGGGAATGGGAACAATGGCCAGTCAAATTATACCCATTTCTGTATCACTGCCATGCAAGGCAACCAAGATGAGGGAAAAGCCTGGGGAGAGCATTAAGCAAGCCAAACTCTCCCCACACAGCTCCTGACTCGCCCAATGATGAGTACCAACCTGAGGACGTGGACCAATGTCCAATGATCCAAGTACCCTTGGAGGACCCGGTACTGTACACCATTGCCAGACATCCCAGTAAACTGATGTACTATCCTTTCTGTTTTTGCAGTTACACAGGCTCAGCACTCCTGGATTTGGAAGTGGATTAAACCCTAGTCAACAGCAGCTTTGTAGATAAGTTCAAGCTAACCACTAATTCTTTGAAGATTAAAAACGTGGTCCTGGCTGATGAAAACCACATTGCTGTGACAAGGGAAACCACCCCCTTCTCTGTCATGCTTGAGAACCTCCACTCCATTATCCAAGATCCCCTCATTGACTTCCCAAAGTTTGACATTGTATTAAGTTGGATTGGTTACAAAAGAACAATCCTCACATAGACTGGGCGACCTCAGTGTTGACCATTAAGCGTGAAGATTTCAACCACCAGATCTACCCTGACTCAGTGGACCAACTCCTACGCAACCACGTCTTTGTGCACATCACAGAGACCCTGGACAAAAAGGAAAATCTGAAAGGGATTGACTGGGACTCCTGCCAGTACAAGATCATACATTTCAAAGATCACCAGGACACCACCACGCCTCAGGATTGCAAAATTGTGTCCTGCCCTCCAAAATTCTTCCAGAAAGCGCTACTTGGGCTGCCCCCTGAGAAATATATTCAACGCTACATCCAACTCAAAGGGGCTGTCCCCAAAGCACGCCCTATCTGCAGGCTGACCCCAAACAAAGACAACACCCTACGCGCCTATCTCAAGGAGGCGTTGGAGAAAGGACTTATCCGCCCCTCACAGTCTCCTTGTGGGACTGCCATGTTCTTTGTGGCCAAGAAGGACAGTACCTTACGTCTGGTCACAGATTATTGAGCCCTAAACAAAGTTATCATTGAGAATGCTGTCTATTACCACTGATTAACAACCTCTTTGATGCCTTGGGAGGAGCCACAGTCTTCTTCAAGATCAATCTGACTGCAGGCTACAACCAGATTTGTATTAAGGAGGAAGACATCCTCAAGACAGCCTTCTGCACTAAATATGGCCCATACAAATGTGTGGTGATCAACTTTGGCATGACAAACGCCCCGTCCACCTTTGTGACCTTCATGCAAAAAGTATTTGTGCCACACATATGCAAGCATGCCCTAGTCTACCTGGACAGCATCATTGTCTACAGCCCCTTGGTGAAAAAGCACCACAAAGACCTAGAGGCAGTCTTTGCTACCTTGGCACAACACAAACTGTTGGCCAAGCCCTTCAAGTGCCAGTTCTCCTGCAAGCAATTACCATTCCTGGGACACATAGTCTCAAAGGACGGCATCAAACCTGACATTCAAAAGATACAGGCATATGCAAGATGCTGCCACCCAAGGATAAATCAGAACTCCGCACCTTTTTGGGGATGGTGGCCTATATACACCACTTCATACCCAACTGTGGCGTTTTGACTACCCCCTTATCTGCCATAACAGGCGCCAAATCCAAGTTTGTGTGGACCCCCAACATGACCTCTGTTTTAGACGCCTCAAGGTGAAGCCCACAACAGCTCCTATCCTGCAATACCCCAAACATGATGGGGAAAATCAAATGGAAATCAACGCCTGAGATGCATCTATTGGGGGGTACTACAAATCAAAAATGATGATGGTGACTTCCTGCCTGTAGCTTATGAATCACAAAAGTTGACAGATGGCAAGTGTCAATACCCTATCCACAACAAGGAGCTGCTGGCCATTGTACACTGTCTAGTCAAATGGCACTATTACCTAGAACGACAGGAAGAGTTCACAGCATTAAACAACCACAAGTCATTCATATATTTCAAAACTCAAGCAAATCTGGCTTGCCGCCAAGCCCATTGGATAGAGATATTAGAGAGCTTCAACATGCTCATCCAGTACAAACCTGGGGCCAAGCTTGCCATGGCAGACGCCCTCTCCTGCCTGTATGTCTGTGCCAAAAGAGAGGGAAATGGGCTTGGCCCAGATTGGCCTCTCTTGGTACTACAAACAAAGGACAAGGGCTTCCCCCCTGGTACAACTGATATAAAAAAGGAAACAGTTGTCAAAAACAAACACCTATTTGCTGATGTGTATGGGACCCTGCACAGAAAAATGTCCAATGGTACTACCATTCCCTATATCCCCATGCACCAGCAAGTAGACATCATCCTATGCTATTACAGAGACCTCAGACACTTAAATAGTCAAAACCTATATGAGTTCCTTAAGCACAAGGCCTGGTGGCTAACCTTATATTGTAACATTTAGGAAGTCCTAGACCAATGTGAGGTATGCAAAGATTTTGCCAAGAGCAAAACCCCTCCAAAGTCAGTACTACCCATCCACACACAACTACCCTTCATGATATGGGCCCTTGACGTTGTTGGCCCCATGCCAGGGAAACACAATGATAAGAAATACATCATCACCGCCATAGACTTTGCTACAAGATGGTCAGTAGCCCAAGCATTAAGGGCACACACTGGCAATGACGTACAACAATTTATTAGAAAGGAGATAGTCAGCAAGTTTGGAAAGCCAGAACTCCTGATAAGCAATGAAGGGAAAGAATTTACCTCCAAAAACACCAATGTATATCTTCCAAAAAATGGGGTCAGACATACCGTGATAACACCATACCACCCACAGGCTAATGGACGTGTAGAGCGGCTTAATGGCAGCCTCTTGCAAGCCTTAGCCAAGCTCACCGCTGGGAGACCTGAAGGCTGGTATAAGCAGCTATCAACTGCACTACTTGCATGCCAAACCCAAGTGAACAGATTCACCTGTGAAGAGCCCTTTTGAGTTAGTATATGGCACACAGCCAAATATCATCCAAGAATTAACAGGACCCAAACTGGAAAACCCAAGTGAAGTCCCCCCACGCTCAGACCCTCAAGTTATAGAGGCCAACAGCGAGCAAACAGAAAAGGAAAATGAATTTCTGCAAAAACCCTTTGTCCCCATCTAAGGTAGACATGATTTTGGGGACAAAGTTTGGGTCATGAATGTTGAATAAAGCAAACTACAATACAAGAAAATAGGACCAGCAATTATTCTAAAGGTAACCAACAATAACACTTACCTTGTGCAAGGACTTGGGAAGTGCAAACAAGACAAGATACTACACCATGATTGCCTAAAACCCTGTAAAGCAAGACAAAAACAACGCAAAACCGCCCTGCCTGCCACAGAACAACAATTAGTCCAGTACAGTGTCTGGGCTCCTGACAACCTCCCTGACAACCTACCCCCAGAGGAGGCCATTCTTCAGTTGGGGGGTGTCAAAACATCAACTCAACCCCCCAGCAAGGTTCTAAACAAGTGGGTTTGTGACCTGCAATCCAATTACCTGGCCACTTGAGGCCAGACTAGGAAGTCAACTAGACTTACCAAATCCAACAACATGAACAGATGTTGATTTTTTGGTGGATACCTTGTTTTGGCGCTTGACTCATTACCAGGATCAAGCTATCCCTTTTACTATCCAGCCGTGTAATCAACACAATCATGTTCCTGTTATCCTTGATTCACATCAACTATATAATCACTATCTCTCAAAAAAGATTATTATCTAGCTTCTAAATATTTTCCCCTTTTAACTCTGCTAAAACAGCACAGTAACAAGATAACATTAATTCTAGGAGCTCAGAGGAAGCATCTGGGAATGACAGGGATAATATAAAGATAACAAAATAAAGTATTTTTTACTAAAAATATATCTAGCTGGACTGATTGAGCCCAAATATTAAAACTTAATGTAAAAAACATCAAATTTTTATTCAATATGAGAATGAACAAGCAGGGGACTAAAAGTACCCTTGCTTGACTTAAAGGAAGTGGGTTGGAGTTTGGGTGATCACCTGATCAAAGGTTTGATCTGATTGGATAGGAGAGGAATTTTGCTGGGCAAAGTCAGGGAAACTGGAGGGTTTTAAACTAATTTCAGAGCCACAGTTTGATTGGCTGGGGTTGGTTTGGTTTTATTGTGATTCATTTTACTTTTTGGACATTGATGTGGATGTGTTTGATTGGTTATCCCTAAATGTTTTCAAAAGCAGGCAGCACCATGCCAATAGATAGTCTAAATCAATTAGTGTTTCTTCCCAAGGAGAAGCAACAAGGGCCGGAGTGTGTGGGGGTAAGCCAGTAAAAATATCTTGTCCACAGTATGGGCCAAATCCTCTAAGTAATTGAGTGGTTTGGCTGGCTTTTGGGGAGTTTTCTTCATACAGCATGAGAAAATGGTTCTATCCAAGGCCAAAGGGGGGAGTAACTTTAAAGCACCCATCCTATGGTGGACATTACCCTCTGGCCTGATGGTTCCTCTGGCCACATCTAACAGCACTCCCATCAGCAATTGGTATCCTGACAGGAAGCTTGAATTAGACAAGAACTGGTTCTTTTATCTGATTTTGAATAACAAAGGGTGCTACTTTTCTTACTTGGGTCAACTTGTTTATTTATTTATTTTTGCTAGAAAAAATGTTGGCCCAGTCTTAGTAATTATTTCTAAGGTTGGACCTACAGTAGGCTCATTATTTGGCCCTTGAAGTGGGCCCTGAGATCCAACACAAATCAGTTTGCCTTTTGGCACCTTTAACTGTTGATGGTGTGGGTTTTCATAAAGTTACTCCCCCCTTTGGCCTTGGATAGGACAATATTTCCCCATTGCACCAAGAAACCCTCCCAAAAACCAGTCAAGCCACTTAATTCTTTGGATAATTTGGCGCAGACTGTGGACAAAAATTTATGCTGGTATACCCACGGAGCCACCTGCTTTCATTGTGCCCCCTGGGACAAAACATTGATCAGTTTGGACTACCTACTGGTTTGGTGTTGGCCACACTTGAAGATCATCAGGGATAAACAATCAAAAATAGCCACATCAATGTCAACAAAATCCAATCTATCTGGAGAAAATGGGATTGTAAAGAGCTCCAGAGGGGTCAGTCAATCAGAGGATAATCAGGAAATTATTTGGAAACCTTCCAACCCTCCTGACCTGGGGTTGCAAAATTTCTCTTCCAGCCAATCAGATGGGTAATTTTAGTCAGGTGATTTCTTGAACTCCAATCCTTCCCTTTAAATGTGGCAAGGGGGACCTCTGGCCCCGCTTGCTCATTCTTTCATTTAATAAAGCTTGGAAGTTTTTAAATAGTGTGACTTTTGAACCCTTGCTTTGGGTTTTCTAATTCAAAACTGTTTGTCATGAATGACATTTCAATACTTGTATTTAAACCCCAAGAGTTGAACCCCAGTCCTCTGAAGGCAGATTGGGCCCCTCAGGATGGCCCAGGACCCACCAACCTGTTAAGTCATGGACTTGAATTGTTAAGTTATCCTGCGACCTGCCGGCTTAATAATGAGGATTCTCTGAATGGTTGTACAATTGCCGCCAAACTGGTGCCACTGGAGGCCCATACCTATGCAGGAGACGTGGCCTGCCTAAAAGAGGTTGGGAAAAGACCTACTACTAACCCTGCCAACAAGTACCATCTGTTGCCAGTCTCCAGTCCAGAAAGAGTATTGCAGTTGACCAGCTCAGGTGACATGGTGAACAACAGCAGCAAAACAAAGCATTGCCACTTCTTTTCTCCAGATCCATCCTAACCAGGACCCACCAAAATAGTGCCGCTGAAGGCCCAGACCTACGCAGAAGTTGTGATTTGGATAAGACCCACTACTAGCCCTGCCAATAAGCACCAACTGATGCCAGTCCCCAGTCCAGAAAGGGGAATGCAATTAGCCCACTCAGGTGACATGGTGAACCACAGCGGCAAAATTAAGCATTGCCAGAGCAAACCTAATCAGGACCTGCTGCTCTCAAGACCCTAAGCCAAGTTTCATGCCCTGCCAGAAAACTACCCATGGACCTGAAGCCCGCAAAAAGCAAAGAAGCAAAATTACATGGTATAAGAACACTGGTAGTGTGGTGATGGCCACATTGTCATTTTTGATAATAAAAGTTTTATGAACCTTTGGTTCAAAAAATTCTACCCTATCTAGTCTTAGTGATATTTCATCCCAACCCAGCCAAGAAGACATTCAGGCAACCGCCCCCTTCAGAGATCATCCTGTTGATCCGCCTCAGGCACTATACTGTCCCCCTGGAGCCCCCTTTGGACCTGTGCATTTTACTTAATATCACCCAACCCCGTCCACTCAGAGTACAAATTGAAAACCATCCTTATTGCTGATCCCTTGGCAAGGACTAGAGAAACCAAATACATAGGACATAAAGAAAAGAGGATTGATGTGCTTCCCTTGTTGTTTAAAGACAAGTACAATTACCTGCCAGCATACTTTGTCCCCATGACTCTGCCCTTAACCCTGAGACCAGACCGCCCAATGTAACCTACTGCCGCAACAGAGACCATCTCTACCCAAATTTTTGGAGTACTCTATATTACTTTGACAGAATTAGTGGATTCCATGGTTCCTAATTCCGGACCCTGGGCCCTACTTGGGCAATCTGCATATTAAATTATCAAATTAGCACCCATTCTATGGTGGGCTTTGCCCGCTGACTCGGCCACACCCTGTCCCAAGCCGCCCAATGCCTCTACCTATGCCTGGCTTCCTGACATTATAAAAATCTTTTAAAAACATGGTACCTGGACCCCAAGATTTTTTTAACACTTGGGGTAACCTGTATGCTTTTTTTGTGATAATCACTTATTACACCCATAAGGCAATTACCTCCCTGATAATATCATGGATGAAGAACCAACCCGCCAAAGAACTGAAAGACCCTGATTTGGTGCAGAATCCCAGAGCCCAGCCACATCACAAGTTCAAAATGTGATAGTGAACCAGACCACAACTAAAGTGGACATGCCCCAGATGGGCAAACTCACCTTAGAAGAAGCTTGCTGAGCCATTCCAGTCCTCTGCCTCCACTTCCAAGCCAATGCCAACGCCTACCCCAGTGACACTGAGAAGGCTTGGGGGTGGCCGCCATGGTGTCAGGAGGTGCACTAGATTAGTTTGGAAAAGCCACTGCTGAATATGTCAAATTTTGCCTTGACTACTTGAGATTTGAGGCCAAACTCATGAGCACTGGCAATGACCAAGACACCAGATACTACAAGCTGAACTCTCTGTTAGAGATCCGACAAGGGAACCACCACATCCAAGCCTATATTGATGAGTTACTTAAACTTAAGACTTGCACCCAACTGGAGGATGAATAAGCTGCAATTATCTTCAGAAAAGGAGTTAATTTAGACATAAAAGACCTGTTTAAACACCACCTGCCTACACTGAGCCTGGAGTAACTACTACCCCTATGCAAAGGCCTGATCCTGAATCAAGAAGGGCAGAACTTGTACCCTGCCCAATCTGGCAGAGCTGTTACACCCAACCAACCAGGAACATCCCCTGAAGAGTTACAATGTCACTATCAAGATGGGTTGTGTTTCTACTACCATGAGGCTGGACATCTAACCAGAGCATGCCCTAAGAAGAATACATCTCCTGTATCCTTGGTATAAATAAACACCTCTGCGCAATCTTATAAATTTGTCCAAGTGACCATAGACTGTATGGGAATCAAGCGCCATATTGAAGCCTTCATTAATACAGGAGCTTATGAAAGTTTCATTGATGCCAGCTTGGCAAAGGAACTAGGATTTACGGCTTCAGAGCGCAGCCTACAAGTAATCATGGGAAATAGCTCTCTGGACACTGGCTACAAATGTGAACAAGAACTCCACTTGGCAATTGGACATAATGTGTACCTGTTGCCCCTGATTATCCTGCCAGGATTACCTCATCCCCTAATACTAGGCAACTCATGGTCTGACAGACATGGCCTGATCCTGAACTAAAATGAGCAGACCATCACTTTGGGATGACCTGAATCTTGTGACACTGTTACCTTCTGTATAAGCCATGGCAGAGCCCCAACCAACAGACTCTTAACCATAAAGATGGAACCTAGCGTTGGGATAATACCTACCCCCTGCAGAAATGGGACCATGAGTTTATCAAAGAAGAAGCCACAAAGCTACCCAGCCACTCAATCTACAACCACGCTATAGACCTGCTACTGGGCACCCAACCACACCACATCCCCATTTATAGTTGCAACCACCGCAAAAAAGTGGCCTTGAAAGCATACCAGGAAGATATGACAAAAAAGGTTTTCATCCAAGTGTCAAAGGCCCCCTGATTGTCACCCATGCTGTTTTTAGGAAAGAAGGATGGTGGAATGCGTCCATGAGTTAACTACCAGAAACTGAACGGCATTACAGTGAAGAACCGTTACCCCATCTCTAACGCTGATGACCTCTGTGATGTACTGAACGGAGCCCAGGTGTACTAAAAAATGGACCTTTGTGATACTTTCAACCAGATCCAAATCAAAGACAGAGAAAAATACAAGACAGCCTTCAAAACCAGATATGGGTTGTACGAGTACCTAGTAATGACATTTGGCCTTTGCAACACCCCCAGAACTTTCCAAAGGATGATCAACACTGTCCTAGGGGAATACCTTGACCGCTTTTGTGTGACATATCTGGACAACATTCTCATCTACAGCAAGAATCACAAGGAACACATATGCCACATGGACCTTATACTAGAAAAACTCTCCCAAGAAAACTTACACACTAAGCTTAAGAAATGTGAGTTCTTTCAGTCTGAAGTTGAATTCCTGGGATACATAGTGAAGACTGGCGGGTTTGCCATGGCACAGGACAAAGTAGAAGCAATAACATCTTGGCCGGTGCCCAAATGCAGGAAAGATGTGAGAATTTTTTTGGGCCTGGAAAATTATTGCAGGTATTTCATCCAAATTTTTTCTCTGATTATCTTGCCCCTGACCTGCCTATGCTCTGACAAAGTCCAGTTTGTCTGTACCCCTGAATGTACCTCTGCCTTTGAGGCCTTGAAACTTGCTTTCACTTCTGCCCCTTTCCTGGCCATGCCCAACCCATCCAAGCCATTTTTACTGGAAACCAATGTGACCAACTTTACAGTGGGTGGGGTCCTTCTTTAGGAAGGAGGGAATAGTATGCTACATCATGTAGCATATTACTCTAAGAAAATGCTGCCTTCCAAAGGAAACTACCAAATATACAACAAGGAGATTCTTGTAATAATGAAGACCCTGAAACATTGGCAATGGTACCTATGTGGTGCCAAATTTCCAGTAAAGGTCCTAACTGACCACAAGAACTTGGTTTACTTCTTTAAACCCAGAAAGCTGAACCAGAGACAAGCCAGATAGGCCTTGGAACTGGAAGACTACACCTTGACTATTGACTACAAGCTTGGGAAGGTGAATGTGATACCTGACACCCTGAGTAGAAGAGCTGATCTGATCCCTTCCTCTACAGAAACCAAGGACCACAACACCCATGTACTCCTTGACCCTGCCAGCCTGGCATCCAACTGATGTATATGAAGATCATGGCCCAAAAACCTGACATTATCAAGGCGCAGAAACTAGACAAGTACTTAGTGAAACTTATTGCCAACTTGACCTCAGACCCAGAGAGCCGCCACCACAAGAAAGGATTTTCACTGAAAGGATCCACCCTGCTACTACATAACCGGATCTACATACCAGAAAGCAAAATAAGGACCAAAGTACTCATTGACTATCATGACTCAGAGATGGCTGGCCACCCTGGCAGACTCAAGACACTCTGAGGAATCAAGAAGAATTATGCTTGTCCCCAACTGGACAACAACGTGGCTGCCTACATCAAAGGCTGTGAGACATGTGGAAGAACCAAAACCCGTAGATCCAAACCTGAAGGCCTGCTAAGACCACTAGACATACCCGCAGGGCCCTGGCAGTCTGTGTCAATGGACTATATTGTAGAGCTGCCCCCCTCTAATTTGTTCAACACCATTCTATTCACTGTAGATAGGTTTAATAAGATGTCCTACTTTGTCCCTATCACCACCCACTGCACTGCCGTGGAGACAGCTAGACACTTTCACGACGCATCCTGACCCAACACAGCACTCTGGTGAAAATCATCACCAATAGGGGCCCTCAATTTACCTTAAACTACTGGACTTGTGTGATGAAGGACTTAGGGGTAAAGCGCTGTGAATCCACCTCATACCACCCACAGACCAACGGCCAGACTGAACAAGTAAACCAAATACTTGAACAATACCTACAATGCTACGCCAACACTGACCAAGACAACTGGGCTGAGATGCTACCCATGGCACAGTCTTCCTATAACAGCAAAGACCAAAAATCTACTAGGATGCCCCCCTTCAAAGCCAATTATGGATTTGGCCCATCTTGGGATCCCAGTATTAGCAGTAAGGAGTTAAACACGTCAGGGCAAACCTGGATTGAACAGATACAAACACCCAGCAAACCTGTCTTAAGAATCTGACCTGTGCTTTCCAGACTTATAATGCTTTTGCTGACAAAAAGAGGATCCCTGGGAAACCGTTGAAGGTAGGAGATGAGGTCTATTTGGACTCTCAAAACAGCCTCTGACTGTTCCCTGCCAGAAGTTAGCCCACAGAAGAAGTGGACCCTACAAGATCACTAAGCTAGTAGGTGAAGTAGCATTCAAACTAGAACTACCCCCTTGTGGAAAATACATAACATCTTCCACTGTGTGCTTCTATTCAAGAAAGACGGAAACTCCCTCCCCCACCAGAAACTCAAGACTGACCCTCCTCCCATCCAAGAAGAACACTCTGAAGAATATGAAGTTGAATATGTTCATGGAGACTGTACCCACTACAAAACCCCCCAGTACTACATCAAGAGGAAGGGATATCCACCCAAGAAAAGCGCCTGGGAACCATTAAGCAACCTACCCAATGCCCAACTAGCAATCCAAAAACACCTTGAGAAGAAGGCCAGGAAGGAAGGGGATGATGTAATGAATGACATTTCAATACTTGTATTGAAAACCCAAGAGTTTAACCTCAGTCTTCTGAAGGCAGATTGGCCCCCTCAGGATGGCCCAGGACCCACCAACCTGTTAAGTCATGGACTTGAATTGTCAAGTTATCCTGCGACCTGCTGGCTTAATAATGAGGATTCTCTGAATGGTTGCACAATTGCCGCCAAACTGGTGCCACTGGAGGCCCATACCTATGCAGGAGACGTGGCCTGCCTAAAGGAGGTTGGGAAAAGACCTACTACTAACCCTGCTAACAAGCACCAGCTGTTGCCAGTCTCCAGTCCAGAAATAGTATTACAATTGGCCAGCTCAGGTGACATGGTGAACAACAGCAGCAAAACAAAGCATTGCTACTTCTTTTCTCCAGATCCATCCCAACCAGGACCCATCAAATTGATGTTGCTGAGGGCCAAGACCTATGCAGAAGTTGTGATTTGGACAAGATCCACTACTAGCCCTGCCAATAAGCACCAACTGATGCCAGTCCCCAGTCCAGAAAGGGGAATGCAATTAGCCCACTCAGGTGACATGGTGAACCACAGCGGCAAAATTAAGCATTGCCACTTCTGTTTGCCAGAGCAAACCCAACCAGGACCTGCTGCTCTCAAGACCCTAAGCCAAGTTTCATGCCCTTCCAGCAAACTACCCATGGACTTGAAGCCCACAAAAAGCAAAGAAGCAAAATTACATGGTATAAGAACACTGGTAGTGTGGTGATGGCCACATTGTCATTTTTGATAATAAAAGTTTTATGAGCCTTTGGTTCAAAAAATTCTACCCTATCTAGTCTTAGTGATATTTCATCCCAACCCAGCCAAGAAGACATTCAGGCAACCGCCCCCTTCAGAGATCATCCTGTTGATCCGCCTCAGGCACTATACTGTCCCCCTGGAGCCCCCTTTGGACCTGTGCATTTTACTTAATATCGCCCAACCCCGTCTACTCAGAGTACAAATTGAAAACCATCCTTATTGCTGATCCCTTGGCAAGGACTAGAGAAACCAAATATATAGGACACAAAGAAAAGAGGATTGAAGTGCTTCCCTTGTTGTTCAAAGACAAGTACAATTACCTGCCAGCATACTTTGTCCCCATGACTCTGTCCTTAACCCTGAGACCAGACTGCCCAATGTAACCTACTGCCGCAGCAGAGACCACCTCTACCCAACTGTTTGGAGTACTCTATATTTCTTTGACAGGATTAGTGGATTCCATGGTCCCTAATTCCAGACCCTGGGCCTTACTCAGGTAATCTGTATCTTACATTATCAAGTTAGCACCCATTCTATGGTGGGCTTTACCCGCCGGCTTGGCCACACCCTATCCCAAGATGCTCAATGCCTCTACCTATGCCTGGCTTCCTGGCACTGTTAGTAAAAATTCTTTGCTTCATTACCTGTACTTTAATCTCCTTGGTTTTGGCTGCTTTTATAAAGCCTCTGGAGTTGACATTTATGTATAGGGTCTGTTGGGAATTTTGACCAAGAAATGATGCCAATTATGACAGAGCTCACAGATTGGGATTGCTGCAACCAAATCCATAAATTAGAAGTATAAAAAACCAATGATGCTAAGTATGACGGAGCTTGCAGATATGAATTGCAGCTATCAAATAACATAAATTGGTAGTATAAATCATATTCATATTGGATCAGCAGTAGCCTGCTGACCTGGACCTTAAATTAGCCAATGATAAGCGCCGCTGTGGCACTTAAGTGATACATGATTTGTGCCGCACCACTTTAGAAATACACAAGCGCTGCGGCGCCGCTTAGCAACTGGATTAGACGCCAAAGCGCCAAACTGATTTTACGTCAAGCGCCACTGCGTCAACTAAAAATTATTGCAAGCGCCCCTAGAAAATATTGCAGGCGCCAAGGCGCCGCCTTACTTTTATATCAAGCGCCAAGGCGCTGAGTTCAATTCCCCATAATCTTTAATTCTCATATTTATCACATTAATAAGCATTAAGCTTGTAGTATGCCAAGGAAATAGAGAGTGATCCTGAAGTAATTAAATTATTCCAAGCCAGCAAGGATCACCTGTGCTGGGTGAAGATGAAGATATTGTATTGGTTGACATGTGATAAGCACCAAGCCTAGATTAATAATTACCCAAATTAGGGGGTGTTAGAATATCCTAGAAGACATTGTTAGCAGTGTTGTAACTGTGCTGTTTTAGCAGAGTTACAAGGGGGAAATATTTAGAGGATAGATAATAATCTTTATTGTGAGATAGTGATTATATAGCTATTGTGAATCAATGGATAGCAGGAACATGATTGGTGATCACACAGCTGGATGGAAGAGGGGGTGGCTTGATCCTGCTAATGAGTCAAGCGCCAAATCAAGGTATCCACTGTGAGGGATCATCCTTTAATCATGTTGATTGATTTGGTAATTTGAGTTGACTTCTGGGTCTGGCTTCAAGTGACCGGGTAATTGGATTGCGGGTCACAAACCTGCTTGGTTGGAACCTTGCTGGGGGGTTGAGTCTGATGTTTCAACACCCCCCCCCGGCTGAAAGTTGGCCTCCTCAGGAGGCAGGTTGTTGGGGAGGTCATCAGGAGCCCAGGCGCCATATTGAACCAGTTATTGTTTGGTGGCAGGCAAGGCAGTTTCCTGTTGTTTCTGTCTTGCTTTGCAAGGTTGTAGGCGGTTGTGGTGTAACGTCTTGTCTTGCTTGTGTTTCCTGAGCCCTTGCACAAGGTAAGTGTTATTGTTGTTTACCTTTAGGATTATTGCTGGCCCTACTTTTTTGGGTTGTAACTTGCTTTTGTCAACATTCATGACCCAGACTTTGTCCCCAACTTCATGTCTCTGGCTGATGGGTATGAAGGTTTTTTGTAAGTGTTCCTTTTCTTTGGCTACTTGTTTGCTGTTGGCCTCTATTACTTGAGGATCAGAGCAAGGGGGGACTTGACTTGGTATTTCCAGTTTGGGTCCTGTCAATGCTTGAATGATATTTGGCTGTGTGCCGTATACCAGTTCAAGCGGGATTTTCCCTGCGGATCTGTTCACTCAGGTTTGGCACACAAGTAATGCAGTCAGTAGCTGCTTATACCAGTCTTCAGGTCTCCCGGCGGTGAGTTTGGCTAAGGCTTGCACGAGGCTACCATTAAGCTGCTCTATGCGTCCATTGGCCTGTGGATGGTATGGTGTTGTGACGGTGTGTTTGACCCCATTTTTGGCGAGGTACACATTGGTGTTTTTGGAGGTTGATTCTTTGCCCCCATCAGTTATCAGGAGTTCTGGCTTTCCAAACTTACTGATTATTTCTTTGCCAATGAATTGTCAGACGTCGTTACTGGTGTGTGATTTCACTGCTTGGGATACTGGCCACCTTGTCACAAAATTGATGGCTGTGATGATGTATTTTTTGTTGTTGTGCTTTCCTGGCATGGGGCCCATAATGTCCAGAGCCCATACCTTGAACGGTAGTTGGGTTCAAATGGGGAGTACAGAATTAGGCAGGGTTTTGCTTCTGGCAAACTTTTTGCAGACCTCGCACTGTTCTAGCACTTCCTGGACATTGCGATATAAGGTTGGCCACCAGGCTTTATGTTTTAGGAATTCATATAGATTTCGGCTCTTAGTATGTCCAAGATCTCTGTGGTAGCAAAGAATGGTATCAACTCATTGATGTGTGGGAATGTAGGGAATGGTTGTGCCATCTGACATCTTTCTGTGAAGAGTCCCATATACATCAGCAAAGAGGTGTTCATTCTTGATGACTGTTTCCTTGGTGATATTGGTTGTGCCTGCGGGGAACCCTTTGTCTTTTGTATGTAGCACTAGGAGAGGCCAGTCTGGGTTGAGCCCATTCTCTCCCCTAGAAGCGCGGACATACAGGCGGGACAGGGCGTCTGCCATGGCGAGTTTGGCCCCAGGCTTATATTGGATGAGCATGTTAAACCTTTCTAGGATTTCCATCCACCACGCTTGGCAGCGTGACATGTTTGCCTGTGTCTTGAAATAGATGAGCGACTTATGACCGGTTAGTGCTGTGAATTCTTCCTGTTGTTCCAGGTAACAGCGTCATTTGATTAGGCAGTGTACGATGGCCAGTAGTTCTTTGTCGTGGATAGGGTATTGACACTCACCATCTGTCAGCTTGCGCAACTCGTAGGCTACGGGCAGGAAGTCACCATCACTATTCTTAATTCACAGTACTCCCCCAATGGATGCATCTGAAGCGTCGGTTTCTATCTGATATTATCCATCTTGTTTGGGGTATTGCAAGATGGGTGCTGTTGTGAGCTTTTCCTTGAGACATCTGAAACAGAAGTCACGTTTGGGGGTCCATACAAACTTGGACTTGGTGCCTGTTATGGCAGACAAGGGGGCAGTCAAGACGCCGCAGTCAGGTATGAAACGTCATACATAGGCCACCATTCCCAGGAAGGTGCATAGTTCTGACTTGTCCTTGGGAGGTGGCATTTTGCAGATGGCTTGTATCTTCTGACTTTTGGGTTTGATGCCGTCCTTTGAGACTATGTGTCCCAAGAAGGGTAGTTTCTCCCAGAAGAACTGGCATTTAGAGGGCTTGGCCAGCAGTTTGTGTTGTGCCAGGGTCGCAAAGACTTCCTCCAGGTCCTTGTGATGCTGTTCTATTGAGGGGCTGTAGACAATGATATTGTCCAGGTACACAAGGGCGTGTCTGCCTATGTGTGGCGCAAACACTTTGTTCATGAAGGTTACAAAGGTGGACAGGGCATTGGTCATGCCAAAGTTGAGTACCATGCATTTTTAGGAACTGTACTTGGTGCAGAAGGCTGTCTTGGGGATGTCTTCCTCCTTGATATGAATCTGATTGTAACCTGCAGTTAGGTCAATCTTGGAGAAGACAGAGGCTCCTCCCAAGGTGTCAAAGAGATTGTCAATTAGTGGTAATGGGTAACAATTCTTAATGGTGACTTTGTTTAAGGAGCAGTAGTCTGTGACCAGGCATAAGGTACCGTCCTTTTTAGCTACAAAGAATATGGCGGCCCCAAAGGGAGACTGTGAGGGGCGGATAAGTCCTTTTTCCAGTGCTTCCTTGAGATAGGCGCACAGGGCGTCGTCCTTGTTTGGGGTCAGCCTTTAAATGGGGTGTGCCTTGGGTACGGCCCCCTTGAGTTGGATAGAGTGTTGGATGTGTTTCTCAGGGGGTAGCCCAGGTAACACTTCCTTAAAGATTTCTGGGTGACGGGCCACAATGTTGCAATCTTGCGGCGTGGAGGTGTCCTGGTGGTCCTTGAAGTGTATGATTTCATACTGGCAGGAGTCCCAGTCAATAGCTTTCAGGTTTTTCTTCTCATCCAAAGCCTCTGTGATGCGTACAAAGATGTGGTCTCGTAGGAGTTGGTCTACAGAGTCTGGATAGATTTGGTGGTTGACACCTTTGCGCTTGATGGTCAACACTGAGGTCTCCCAGTCTATGTGAGGGTTGTTTCTCTGCAACCAGTCTAGTCCCAGTACAATGTCAAACTTAGGGAAGTCAATGATGGGACCTTGGATGGTGGAGTGGAGGTTCTCGAGCATGACGGAGAAGGGAGCGGTTTCTTTTGTCACAGCAATGTGATGTTCATCAGCCAGGACCATGTTTTTAGTCTGCAAAGGATTAGTGGCCAGCTTAAATTTATCCACAAAGCTGCTGTTGACTAAGGTTTGATCTGCACCCAAGTCCAAGAGTGCTGAGCCTGTGTAACTGCAAAAGCGGAAAGGGTAAGACATCAATTTATTGGGATGTCTGGTGATGGTGTATAATACTGGGTCTTCTGAGGGTACTTGGATCAATGAAGATTGGTCCACGTCCTTGGGTTGGTATTCATTGTTGGGCAAGTCAGGAGTTGTGTGGGGAGAGCTTGGCTTGCTTAGTGCTCTCCCCGGGCTTTTCCCTCATCTTGGTTGCCTTGGGTGGTGGTGACATGGAAATGGGTAAAATTTGATTGGCTGTTATTTCCATTCCCATTCCCATTTGATCCTGTGGGCTTGTGGTTGTTGTTGTTACCATTACCTCCAGGAGGTGGTTGCAAGGAGCGCCCACTTGAATGTGAGTCCTTGGGTCTCTCTTGTTTCCCAGTCTGTGCCTTGTGCAGAGCGTTGGAGGTTTGTTCCGCTTTTTCTGCTTCACAGTACAGGCTTTGTAGGTTGGTCCAGGTTCACATGTCTCATCACGTGCGACTTGAGAGTGTCATAGTACATGAGGTGTGTTGCTGGGGTGTCAAAAGCTATGTTGGATGTGGCACAGAGATGGAGTTCCTCGTAGGTGCGGGTGAGTTCTTTCACAGTGCCTGTCTAAGTCAAGTTCTTTACTTGGCGTATGATCATGAGCGCTGTATCCTTGAGCATGAACCGTGCCAAGAAGTCCTGTTTAAAGGTGTCCCATTTCTTGTCAGTGTGCTCTTTGTGCCACTTGTTGCACCAGGTGCCAGCGTCATGGGTCAGACAAATGGAAATCTCTGCAATCCAAAACCGCTGTGGGCACTCCATCTGAGCCAACTTGCTTTGGGCGGACTGAATCCATGCAGCAGCATTGACGTTGTTGGCCCCCGCAAAGGGTTCCAAGGCGGCGCTGCAAAGTCTTTGTGCGACATAGGCGGGCATGGTGGTCTTGTCTGCTGGTTGTGGCGTTGATGAGGGTGCCTGAAAGAACCCTAGGGCAGACAGGGCGTTGAAGGTGGGTAGCAGGATCACCATGTTTTGGTAGAGAACAAAACCATCAGGTATCTTGGTGCCAGGAGTGTACAGCATCCAGTTGGGCGGGAGGCCAGACATAATTCTGTCAAGGATTTGTTGGCCGCAGCGTGTGCAGGCAACAGGCGGAATTTTTCAAGATAAGGTAGGATGGAGAGCCTACCTGTGTTACCAATGTTGTAACTGTGCTGTTTTAGCAGAGTTACAAGGGGAAAAATATTTAGAGGATAGATAATAATCTTTATTGTGAGATAGTGATTATATAGCTATTGCGAATCAATGGATAGCAGGAACATGATTGGTGATCACACGGCTGGATGAAAGAGGGGGTGACTTGATCCTGCTAATGAGTCAAGCGCCAAATTGAGGTATCCAGCGTGAGGGATCATCATTTGTTCATGTTGATTGATTTGGTAATTTGAGTTAACTTCCAGGTCTGGCTTTGAGTGACCGGGTAATCAGATTGCGGGTCACAAACCCGCTTGGTTGGAACCTTGCTGGCGGGTCAAGCCTGCGGTTTTGACAGCAGCCCAGAGATTAACCTTGGTGAATGTATAAGAAGAATTAATTATTTACAATAAAATCAAGTTTGAACCATCTTTATTTAATCTTTAATCTGGTTGGCCTTGATCCTAATCTTAAGTGCTTCTGCAAGATCAGAAGCCAATTCTGGGCAATAATCATGGTTTCGTTCAATCCTGGCTCTTCTGATACAATACTACTCATATTCTCACATATGTCTGCATTCTGGTAAATGTCCTGTGCCCTATAATCTCAAATAATTGTGATTCTGTAATGCAAAAAGTGCAACAGGGACCATCTTTCCTACTTTTGCTCTTGAAAAGATGACTCAAACCTAGAATTTCAGTTAGATTTTGATGTAAAAACTTACTGTTATTTTGATTATTTTCTGTTTTTGTTTGATCTCAAACCCGCTTTCACTTTGAGCCACATTAAAGCCTTTTACGGTGCTCCCCAAGTTGATCTAAAGCGTAAACACACCAGCTTGTTTCTAGTGTCAGTAATTACCCCAATTTCTCTGGGGTTTTTTTGTTTCAGCCCCAAAATTAGTACTCAAAGTCTCTAAATTTCCAGGAGATTCTGAATATGTACTCCCAGCTCTTAAGTTTGCTGTGTTTTTCTTGGCCCTGGTACTTTTCTTCATTTGGTTGACCTCACTGGATCTTTGGGGGTGTATCTCCTCCTCTGTCAATCTTGTGAGAGAAGACCCTGCTAGGCTCCTGTAATTGCTGGATGATCTTCCAGGAAGGGTTAACAACCTTGTCTCCACTGGAGAGATTCTGGCTAAGAGTCTTAATTGTGATGACCTTGACAGTATTCTCCTGACTTTGGCCTAGGTCACCATCTGGTTGAGTAGACCGCCACACTGCCCTCCTCATTGGAAGAGGACATGTTTGCTCCCCAAGAGCTGCCCAAATTCCAAGTGTGTGCTTCTATGTATACCCCCTGGTTACTTACAGGTATTATATTAATGGGACTGAATGCCTACTTCCTGCAATTGTCCTCCACACCCTCTCTTTGGATGCCCATTTGAGCGGCCATGCCAGTCCTGCACTGGATGGTGTCCTGGTGGGCCTTTCCCCCAGGATGTGAGCCAAATTTAGATAGTTTAGCTCCCCCTCTCACAGTTTCAAACCATTCTGAGGCATGGAACCCATATCAACCTATTTATAGATCATGGGTTTGATCCAGGTCACTCAGTGCTGGACAATTGTTAGAGAGGGGCCTCAAATTTGGGTCGATCCCCTTTCCAATCACTCAAAACTGTTGGGGGTGGGCCCTTACAGATACAAACAGATCTGATAACACTATCAGCTAGCTTTAAAAGTGAACCTGGTTCACACAATAAACTGTCATTTATCCTCTTCATTCTGTCTTTGGTTTTTTGCAGTTCACCGCTGCAGCCCATTCTGTTTTAATTAAATAAAATACCAAAAAATTAATTTAATGGAGCAAAAAGCTGAATCACATCTTGAATTGTGAAACATGCATGTTGGACTTGACAATCCCGCATTTTACCTAGCAGGTTCTAATTCTACAGTATTTTTAAATATAACTTTATTAAGGCTCTTAAGATGGTGGTATAAAGGACCACAGCCTTAGGGAACTTGGGGATATGGGGTCAATTAAATGTGTTTTTGTTATCATTGGGTTGTCTGGCCGGTCCATGCTAGAGAAACTTCAACTACAGGTAAGGTCTAGTGAGAACATTGACATAGAGGCAGGGCTAAGCAAAAGTCCCAGGAATTGAACCTGGGACCCCTGGGACCAAGCTCTAATTCTACAGTATAATGTTGGTCTGAAACCATAGCAATAGGAGCTCTGTTTAGTGTTTATTTTTCAAGAATAATTTAGAAGCTGGTGTCTCAAAGCGGTGCCACATCCCAAACATCAATAATTTCATTAAGCTGTTGACTTTCTGATCTAAACTTTCATAAAATCAGGCCACAATGGATCCATCCCCAGCCAGTCATAACTTGGCGTGAGCCACAATTGAACCGTGGTTCGGGGTGGAGTTTTACAGGGCCACAGAACTATTCACGTTCCTGAGTTTAGGTTCAATCCAAACATTGTTCAGTCGGCTGGGTTTCAGAAATAATTGGATCATTTATTGACTTTCAACCAGGACTTCCTACCCACCAACTGTTCCAAGCGCGAGTTAAATCAGAAATCAAACACTGGCTTCAACCTTGAGGGGAGTTTATTTTGGAAGCAAAAGGGGATGAAGCGCATATCAGGGCCCTCTATGGATTAAACCAAATAAAGTTTAGTTTAATTATTTATACTACATTTGCTGCTGCCCAATCCCCAGGCTAAAAACATGAACCTCTCGAAAAGGGCGATTGTTTTTCATCACTGTAAATATAAAGGCTAAATAAAAGTCCGTCTTTTGAATCGATATGCTTAAAGTCATGGAACTTTCCTCCAGAGCTTTTGAAAGCAACTTGTGACTTTAAGAAGGGGGTTGATTTTCAAACTCATTGGTTTGGGAGCTGCAACAAAGAGCCTAGCTCCAGGCAATATGCCAGGAATGCACAAAAGGATAAGAGCATTGATTGCATTACATTAGTTTTCAATTGGCTCAAGTTGATTGCCTATTCTCGAGCCTCAATTTTGGTGATCTCCTGAAAAAGGTGACATACCCTCGCTTAATAAAAATAATATTATAACTACATATTTATGGCGTATTAATCAGCCTCCTTGGTTCAATAGTGGCCAAAGTTTACTGTTCGCATTACATAGCCTGCGAACTAGAGGCTGAGTAGTTAAGTTAAACTAAACAAGTTACTTCGGACTTATTACTTTTATTTTCCTAGCTAATCTAAGTAAGCAGTCATTTTCCTACTTGAAAATCTAAATCACCGCTTGCTAACTTAATTTCGCTGTAGTTTTAATTTTTGCATACCTCTAACAATGTCTGGTGAACTGACTGGAGAGCTAATTTCTAAATGGATTAATTTCAAATTATATCCTGAGAGCCTTGAGGAACCCTTTTTTCTCCGGGCGTTATCCTTGCTTGCATTCCTTCAGAGCATCACTGTTCAGGAGCCGACTCCGTCAAAGAGTTCCTTGGCTCATTTTTCAATCGGGGCTCTGACGAAGCTGAAATTGAGATTATTTCTTCCAAGATGGATATCCAAGATAACCTCTTGATTGAAAACTCGACCATCAGTGTCATCCCCAAGAAGCCCACACTTGAATGGTTGATACCAAAAAAGCTATCTCATATCTATGTCGAAGAGAAAAGGATCAAGTTGGATATGGTAACTCTCTCCTTTGACTTTTTCTCTAAACTTGCAAGTCTATGACTCTACAATTTTCAGACGAGACCTTATTTAAAATCAAGCTTGAATGGGATCCAGCCGAACTTGAAACTCAGATCCTTCCTGAAGGAACTTCTTCAGACCAAGTTCAAGCGGCCCAGGAAGAAATTCCTCAGACTGCTTATGCTCACCAATCTTCCTTAGCTGTGGAAGGCACAAGTGAAGTTCCTGAAGATATCCCTTCCACTCCAGATGAATCAACTACGGGCAATCAAGTGATTCCTGAAAGGGGTTCTCCCGTCGCAGAAGATTCAGCCCCAACAAATGAAGCTATCATCGAAGAAACCTCTATCATTACTAGCGAATCAGACGAGAGCAGAAAAGCATCTTCTAAACAACCTGTCGAGTCGTCTTTTGTTGTCACAAATCCTGATCTCAGCAACGAAAGTGTTAATTCTGCCTCACCAGAGATGATGCAAAATAATCTGCAAAATTTGACTGGGGAATATCGTATGGAGGAGCCTGACCAGCTTTCCGACGAAAACACTGAAGACACCACGAGACATCCCATCGAAATTAATGATTCTCCTGCCGAAAAGAGGTTTGAGACCCCACAAGTCGAGGAAGAGTCGAATGCAAAAGAATCCTTATCCCAAGGCGACAATGAAGTTTCCGCGACTTTGGTTGAATCTAAGCCACACACTTCTACAGCAAGTAAAAGAGTTACACCCAAGAGTGCAGTGCCAACTAAACCCATAAAACCTCAAAACGTACCGATTGTAGCCAAAAAGCCCACCCCAATCAAGAAGTCCATTAGCACTGCAGCTGTTTCTGAACCCGACGTAAAGAAGGTAGTTCCCTCTTCTCCGAGGATCGTAAGAAAGCCTAGCCAGCAAACCATCCCCCGATCTACTTCCTCAATGAGTCGTCAATCTAGCGCATCATCTCGCTCCTCTCATTCGTTCAATCGCCCCACCTCCCAGTTATCCGATCTCCCCAAAGCTACCCGACAGACTTCCATCGGGTCTCTTCCCCATTCTTCTCTTTCATCTTCCCCCACGACTCGTCGCTGCGATCCCCAGCGACTCAAGAGCCAGATTGACTTCAGCCATGGCTCCGTTTCAACCGGAACAAGCTCTCGCCCCGTAACGAAGGTTTCTTCATCTCCCAGCGTTACATGTTCCCATAAAATACCATCGCGCCAAGAACTTTCAGCACGTCACCTCTCTACTAGCTTTACTATTGGGAAAGAGGAGCCTTCTACAGGCCCCACTAAAACCACCGCACCCCCTGCCTGGGCAAAGTAAGATACCATTCATTCAGGATACTAACGCCTTTGATAGAGAGCTCCGGCCCTACCTGAACAAGGGCTCCACAACCATACGTCTTTGAATTTGAGATTTCCTCTCAGTTGTGCTCTTTTTTATTTAACTTCCTATTGAAAAGTCCTGCTGATTTGGCTAGAAGTGAGGAATAATATTTGACTCACTTCCCCTATAAAGCTTTGTGGGATGATAAAATTTAACCTAGCCTCTAATGTGAATTTTTATTCAAAAGCATCCTTAAAGCATGTTCATAAAAATGCTATTATTCCTAGACCAGCAAGTTGGATTTATAACGATAAGAGTGACTGCTTACACGAGGGTCATTAGTTAAGGTGTTATGCTTATTATAACATAATTGCTATCCAATCTGTAGCACAATTTGACTTGGAATTTAAAAATCTCACTTCAAAATGAAACTTAAATTAGCAATAGCTTGATATATAAATAACTTTGTATACGTAAATGGCATTGGTGCATAAACACTCCATGTTCATCAACTGTTACAGGTTAGTTTCAAATTGACATCTGGATAATAGAATGCATCAGCACTTCATGTTACGATTTGCTCCAGGGTCCAAATTAAACAACTGATAATGAAAACACGTTTTCTTCTAAACCGTGTTTAATTGAATCATGATTTAAAGTAGTGCTGCACTGCTAAGCAATATAAACTCAAATCCAGATATCTTAGCTCTGCTGGCTTAGCAGGGTTACAGAAAATAATGGAAATTAATATTGGGTTAAATAACGGCTTAAATTTAGAAGGAAGATATTATATAGTGCTCATCGTGGCTTTCAGGGGTTGATTGGCTTCCTACCATATGGAGCACTATTCCTGGGAAATGAGCTGCACTCCATATATGAAACTATCTAGCCATGGCATCTCAGCTGGCAATCTGGCCCAGTACGTCTTGGCTACAGGCTTTATGCAGATTGAATCAACTCACATATCTTCTTTTCTGACTTGGAATCTTGCCAGGGGGTTTACCCTGCACTTTTGACACTCCCCCCTTTGAGGAACAGCTTCACCGTATGTCAGCACATCTGTGGGGAGGTTGCCAGGAGCTCAGGTACCATACTTGACAACTTGGCTCTCCGAGGCAGGTAAGATTATACTGTGGTGTCTTGTCTTGCCTGGTAAGGGCAGAGTCAATAATGGTACATAACCTTATCCCAACATCCCTTTCCTAATATCAGACTAGGTAGGGGTTGTTATCAATAACCTGAAGGATGATTACAGGGTCTACTTTTTGGGTAGCAATTGACTTTTGTTGCGTTAACACCTCACATTGTCTAAAGTGTCATGGTGTTTAGAGTGGGTATGGTGTTTTCTTTAATTCTCTTAGCCTTATATTCCTATATCACTTCTGAGATTTGTTACCTGCCTTGAGGGCCACCTTGGAAGGGAAGTCCAGAAATGGTCCAGCTATGGCCTTAACAATATCAGGCTGGATATCATAGACTCCCAGTCTTTATAAAGGCCAGAGCAACCAACTTTTGGATCAAAAACTTACACTTCCCAGTTGTATCCCATTACATGAGCCAGCTGAGCAGGGTCTTGCCTTTAAGGCGCCTATTAATGGCCTGGAAGTTCTGAAAAAGACATCCTTGTACCTCAAGATTAAAATTTTTTACTTGGGTGTCAGGATACCAAGAGTACAGCACTGCCCCTTCAGGAGAAGGAGGGGCAGGAGCAGGTATAGGTACAGGCATGGCCCACCAGATGATGGGACCTTACTTTACCAGGTAGGAGAGGTCCTTCACAGCCACAGCCCATGGTCCAGTCACTGGAAAGGCAGAGTCAATCAATCCAGTGAGTGCCAGGTATAGCACTCCCAGGAATTGACTACTCTGGCCAGTAGCATCAGAAGTGAGAGGGGTTGAGATGGTCAGTTTGGGTGTCAGGGGTGGTTCCATGGGGACCAGGTAGGTGGAAGGATTGTTGTATTTCTCATTGAAAATCAAAGGATATAATGTAATCTCCTTGTTGTTGTGCACAATTTGGTAGGGATCTTTGGGAGCGTCTGGGCAAGTGTGCCACTTCAAGTCTTCCAAGGTCCAGGGTTTGTGGTCACAGTTATGAGGATACTCAGTGAAGTGCACAGGGCCAAACAGAGCACCAGGGGTGTGTTAATAATCTGGTGCTTCTAGATCTCCAGCTGGGGCTGGATGTTCAACTTCTCAGGTAGAGTTCTAGAATCTGGGCAGTCAAAGATGGAAGAGTATCAAGAATATATAAGGAAATATGTTAGAGAACTAAAGGTTCATAATAAACTTTAATTGGTAAAACAATGATACAGAACCTCACAGGTGCTCTTGACTTATATAGTCAATCACCTGTAGGTGCATCTGGGCATTCTTCATGCACTCTCTGGGTGGCATGGTTTGGCATATTAAATTATGTTGTCTGGTTGGCTGGCTTGTTATTATTTTTTAAGGTCTTCAGGGACAGCTGTTTTGCCTGCTAGTGGCCTATCTTTGCTGGGCTGGTCATTGGCTGTGGCAGAACCAGTTACAGGTGTTATGGAGTCATCTCCAATTTGGTTACTTGATTTGGGATGGCCTGAAAGGCATTCATGAAGCTGGGGAACTTGATTAAAAAAGGGGTTCCCAATTGGGAGCCCCAAATTGCTAAATGGAGGGTGGACTTGGACTGGGAGCTCTGGGCAGCTAATTTTAGCCTACCCAGGCCCAGCCACACCCACAAGGCTTGGGCTTAGCTTTTGGAGCCCAGGACAGCCTCCACAGCTACAGTCAGCAAAGGATTGATTCCTGCACCTGAAATTTTTTTCTTTGAAGCAAATCCAGGTGCAGGAAAAATCCCGCCACACGCTCTCCCCGCCTGGTGTCTGGGACAGGTTCAAATCCACCCTGGAGATTTGCTCTTGTTACTTTTGTAACAATAGTCATTGTACTGGGTCATCTCATAGTCCATGATAATAACCTTGGGACCAAGGGCTCTATCATGTTCCATCTCTTCAGAAGCTAGGGTGACTGCATCTTTATCAGCATCATTAGGATTGGCCCTTTTTGATGGACCAGGATGATTTTAAACCTCAGTGAGAATAGCTTTAAGACCCTCCTGTAGAATCTTGAATGCTCTTAGGTAACCTCCTCTGAGGCTATAGGAAGAAGAAAATAGGCAAGGGGGAGGACTTTACCATCAAGCATGACATGAATCACCCACATCTGATAGAATAACTTAGGAAATGTTTCAAATTTACTATCACAAAACCAAGTCTCAGTGGCATGTAGTTGCTCCAGCTTTTGGTAGGTGAAATAACACATGCTCCTGTTAAAACAGCAGGATTGAACCACCAGCAAGGTTCCAAGTAAGCGGGTCTGTGACCCGCAATCCAACTTTCCTGTGACCTGGTCTCAAACAAGGAAGTTGACTCAAATTCCCAAAAGCAACAACATGAACAAACAATGATCCTATTTGGTGAATGACTCAATTTGGCTCCTGATCCTTTACCATCCAGCTGAATGATCTACATAATCATGTTCCTCTTAAGATAATTCACAGCAACTATATAGTCCATATATCTAAATAAATGTTGTAACTGTGCTGTTTTAGCAGAGTTACAAGGGGAAAAATATCTAGAAACTAGATAATATTCTTTATTGAGAGATAATGATTATATAGTTAATTTAAGTCATGGATAACAGGAACATGATTGTGTCGATCACACAGTTGGATGGTGAAGGGGGTGGCTTGATCCTGGTAATGAGTCAAGCAGCAAAACAAGGTATCCATTGTAAGGGATTATCATTTGTTCATGTTGCTGGATTTGGAAATTTGAGTTGACTTCTTAGTCTGGCTTTGAGTGACTGGATAATCGGATTGCGGGTCATGGACCCACTTACTCAGAACCTTGCTAGCAGGTTGAGTCTGCTGTTTTGACACCCCCGACTGAAGGTCAGCCTCCTCTGGGGGCAGGTTGTCAGGAGCCTGGGCGCCATACTGGACTAACTGTTGCTCTGTGGCAGGTAGAACGGTCTCACATTGTTTCTGTCTTGCCTTGCAGGGTCTCAGGCAATCATGGTGAAGGGTCTTGTCTTGTTTACATTTCCCAAGTCCTTGCACAAGGTAACTGTTGTTTTTGTTTACCTTTAGGATGATCTCTGGGCCTACTTTCTCTGGTTGTTATTTACTTTTGTCGCTGTTCATGACCCAAACTTTGTTGCCAACCTCATGTCTGTTTTGGATGGGGACAAATGTCTTTTGCAATCACTTTTCTTCCTTTTCCAATTGGTTGCTATTGGCCTGTATGACCTGGGAATCTGAGCAGGGAGGAACCTTTTCTGACATCTCCAGCTTAGGTCCTGATAGCACCTGGATAATATTGGGTTGTGTTCCATAAACTATATGGAAGGGGCTTTTGCCAGTGGATCTGTTCACACAGGTCTGGCATACAAGTAATGCAGTTGGTAGCTGCTTGTACCAGTCCTCAGGTCTCCCGGTGGTGAGTTTGGCCAAGGCTTGCACAAGGCTGCCATTCAGCTGCTCTACACGTCCATTGGCCTGAGGGTGGTAAGGTGTTGTCACTGTGTTCTGGACCCCATTCTTGGTGAGGTATATGTTGGTATCTTCAGAGGTGAATTCTTTGCCTCCATTGGTTATCAGGAGCTCTGGCTTTCCAAACTTGCTGATGATTTCTTTTTCTATGAACCGCCGCATGTCATTGTCTGTATGTGTCTTTACTGCTTGTGCCACTGGCCATTGTGTGGAAAAGTCTATTGCAGTAATGATGTACTTCTTCTCATTATGTTTCCCTGGCATGGGGCCCACAATATCTAGGGCCCACACCTTGAAGGGCAGTTGCGTGTGGATAGGTAGTACTGACTTAGGTAGGGTTTTGCTCTTTGCAAATTTCTCACATACTTTGCATTGGTTCAAGACTTCCTGAACGTCTTAGTACAGGGCTGGCCACCATGCTTTGTGTTTAAGGAATTCATAGAGGTTGCGGCTTTTTGTGTGCCCTAGGTCTCTATGGTAACATGTGATTGTGTCAACTTGCTGGTTTGTGGGAACATAAGCAATGGTGGTTCCATCGGACATCTTTCAATGTAAGGTTCCATACACGCCTGCAAATAAGTGTTTGTTCTTAATGACTGTTTCCTTTGTTATGTCTGTGGTGCCAGGGGGAAAACCTTCATCTTTTGTTCAAAGTACCAGGAGAGGCCAGTCTGGGTTGAGCCCATTTTCTCCTCTTGTAGCTCGGACCTACAGGCGCAAGAGTGTGTCTGACATGGCAAGTTCTGGACCAGGCTTGTACTGTATGAGCATATTGAATCTCTCCAGGAGTTCCATCCAGTGGGCCTGACAGCAGGATAGGTTTGCTTGTGTTTTGAAGTATAAAAGCAACTTGTGGTCGTTCAGTGCTGTGAATTCATCCTGTTGTTCTAGGTAACAACACTATTTGACTAGGCAGTTCACAATTGCCAAAAACTCTTTGTTATGTATAGGGTATTGACACTTGCTGTCTGTCAGTTTCCGTGATTATAAGCTACGGGCAGGAAGTCACCGTCACTATTCTTAATTTGTAGTACTCCCCCAATGGATGTATCTGAGGCGTTGGTTTCCATCTGGTACTCTCTGTCTTGTTTGGGATATTGTAAGATGGAAGCTGTTGTGAGCTTTTCTTTGAGACATCTAAAATAGAGGTCATGTTGGGGGTTCCATAAAAACTTGGATTAGCGCCTGTTATGGTGGACAAGGGGGCAGTCAAGACGCCACAGTCAGGTATGAAGCATTGTACATAGGCCACCATTCCCAAGAAGGTGTGTAGTTCTGACTTGTCCTTGGGAGGTGGCATCTTGCAGATGGCTTGTATCTTTTGACTGTAGGGTTTGATGCTGTCTTTTGAGACTATGTTTCCCAGGAAGGGTAGTTGCTCCCAGAAGAACTGGCATTTGGAGGGCTTGGCCAACAGTTTGTATTGTGCCAAGGTAGCAAAGACTGCCTCTAAGTCTTTGTGGTGCTGCTCTACCAAGGGGCTATAGACAATAATGTTGTCCAGGTAGACTAAGGCGTGATTGCCTATGTGAGGAGCAAACACCTTGTTCATGAAGGTCACAAAAGTTGACAGATCGTTTTTCATACCAAAATCAAGCACCACACATTTTTATGAGCTGTATTTAGTGCAGAAGGCTGTCTTGGGGATGTCTTCATCTTTGATACAGATCTGGTTGTAGCCTGCGGTTAAGTCAATCTTGGAGAAAACTGTGTAGCCGCCCAGGGCATCAAAGAGGTTGTCAATGAGTGGTAGTGGGTAACAATTCTTGATGGTAACTTTGTTTAGGGCTCAATAATCTGTGACTAGACGTAGAGTACCATCCTTCTTGGCCACAAAGAACACAGCAGCCCCAAAAGGAGACTGTGAGAGGCGGATAAGTCCTTTCTCCAATGCCTCTTTGAGGTAAGCATGTAGGGTGTTCTTTGTTTGGGGTCATACAATAGATGGATTGTGCCTTAGACACAGCTCTCTTGAGTTGAATGGAGTATTGGATATGCTTTTCCAGAGGCAACCTGGGTAAAGCCTCCTTGAAGATTTCTGGATGGCGGGCTACAATTTTGCGGTCTTGAGGTGTAGTGGTGTCCTGGTGGTCTTTGAAATGTATGATCTTGTATTGGCAGGAGTCCCAGTCAATTGCCTTAAGGTTTTATTTTTTGTCCACGGTCTCTGTGATGTGCACAAAGATGTGGTTGCGTAGGAGCTGGTCTAATGAGTCAGGGTAGATTGGCAACAGTGGCAAAATTTACTGTAGGGATGTAAAAGTGAGAATTCAAAAGCAAGAATCTAAAAGTGGCCAAGTCGTAAATTTTAAAATTTTAAAATTAAATTAAAACAGCTCATCTGAAATTAAAATTTATTATGGTCATATAAAATACTTTTTATTCATTCTCTCAACAAAAAAGTCAAGAAAAAGTAATTACTTTATTATAAAAAGCCATTTTGAAAATTTAAAAAGTGTTAACATGGCCACTTTTATATACTAACTTTTGAATTCTCACTTTTACATCCCTACAGTCAATTTTGTCACTGTTGTCGGTAGATCTGGTGATTGACGCCCTTGCGTTTGATGGTCAATACCAAGGTTGTCCAGTCTATGTGGGGGTTGTTCCTTTGCAACCAGTCCAGACCCAGTATAATGTCAAACTTTTTGAAAGTCAATGACGGTCCTTGGATGGTATAATGCAGGTTCTCAAGCATGGCAGAGAAGGAGGAAGTTTCCCTTATCAAGGCAATGTGATGTTCATCAGCCAGGACCACGTTTTTAATCTGCAAAGGATTAGTGGCTATCTTGAACTTGTCCACAAAGCTGCTGTTGACTAGGGTTTAATCTGCACCCAAATCCAGGAGTGCTGAGCCTGTGTAACTGCAAAAACAGAAAGGATAGGATATCAGTTTATTGGGATGTCTGGCAATGATGTACAGTACCAGGTCCTCTGAAGGTACTTGGATAATTGGACATTGGTCCACGTCCTTAGGTTGGTACTCATCATTGGGCAAGTCAGGAGCTGTGTGGGGAGAGCTTGGCTTGCTTAATGCTCTCCCCGGGCTTTTCCCTATCTTGATTGCCTTGCATGGCGGTGATACAGAAATGGGTACAATTTGACTGGCCATTGTTCCCATTACCATGTCTGTTTGAGCTCATGGGTTTATGGTTGGTGTTATTCCCGTTATTTCCAGGGGGTGGTCAAGTGGAGCGCCTGCCTGTGTGGGAGTCCTTGGGTCTCTCTTGTTTTCCTGTTTGTGCCTTATGAAGGGTGTTGGAGGTTTTTTATGCTTTCTACGCTTTGCAGTACAGGCTTTGTAGGTTGGTCACTTGGTCCAGGTTCACGTGCCTCATCACATGCGGCTTGAGGGCGTTGTAGTACATGAGGTGTGTGGCTGGGGTGTCAAAGGCCATGTCAGAAGGTGCACAGAGTCAGAGTTCCTCATAGGCGCAGGTGAGTTCCTTCACGGTGCCTGTCTGGGTTAGGTTCTTTACTTGGCGTATGATCATAAGCGCTGTGTCCTTGAGAACAAATCTTGCCAAGATGTCCTGTTTAAAGGTGTCCCATTTCTTGTTGGCATGTTCTTTGTGTCACTTGTCACACCAGGTGCCAGTGTTGTGGGTCAGGCAGATAGAGATTTCTGCAATTCAAAATTGCTGCGGGCATTCCATCTGAGCCAGCTTGCTCTGGGCAGACTGGATCCATGCAGCAGCGTTGTTGTTGTTGGCCCCAGCAAAAGGTTCCAAGGCAGCGCTTCACAGTCTTTGGGCTTCATAGGCAGGCATAGTGTTTTTGTTGGTTGGCCGCAGAATAGAGGAGGGAGCCTGAAAGAACCCTTGTGCTGACATGGCATTGAAGGCAGGTAGTGGAATCACCGTGTTCTGGTACAGGACAAAGCCATCAGGTATCTTGGCACCAGGGGTGTACGGGGTCCAGTCCAGCAGGAGGCCAGACATAATTCTGTCAAGGATTTGTTGGTTGCGGCAAGTACAGGCAACAAGCAGAATTTTGGGGAATAAAGTAGGATGGAAAACCTACCTTTACTACCAATGTTGTAGCTGTGCTGTTTTAGCAGAGTTACAAGGGGAAAATATTTAGAGACTAGATAATATTCTTTATTAGGAGATAGTGATTATATAGTTATTGTGAATCAATGAATAACAGGAACATGATTTTGTTGATCACACAGTTGGATGGTGAAGGGGGCTGGCTTGATACTGGTAATGAGTCAAGCTTCAAAACAAGGTATCCATTGTAAGGGATCATCATTTGTTCATGTTGCTGGATTTGGAAATTTGGGTCAACTTCCTAGTCTGGCTTCAAGTGACTGAATAATTGGATTGCAGGTCACAAACCTGCTTACTTGGAACCTTGCTGGCAGGTCAAGCCTGCTGTTTTGACATAAAGATAATTATCTAGTTTCCAATAATTTTCCCTTTGTAACTCTGCTAAAACAGCACAGTTACAACACTTCTATCTTTTGTATCAGGATCATCATTGTGAACAAGTTACTGCTCATTGTCTTGGGTCATCTGTAGCTAAGGGGTATGAGCAAGACCTTTTAGTCAGCATACACCTTTTTAACTGGCTTTATCTCTTGGCCCCCATCACATACATTAGTTCTAAAAGCTATGGCACTAAACAGGAATAAATCAGATTTAAATTTAACAAGATCAGATTTAAGAAGACTCCAAGTATCTGTGTAAAATATACACTCTGTTACCGGGATAGCCAGGGACCCAGCTTGTAGTAAACATTCTTCTGATACACTGGGCTATAGCAAAGGCGTTTAACTCAGCAACAAGATCCCTAAAAGCAAGGACACCATAATTATGTGGAATATTTCATCAAACAAACAGTATCTAATGATGAAGGTTTTAAAGAAACCCAAGAAGAAGTAAGCCCCCAGTTATGTCAGCAGGAAGGTGTTAGCTAAAGGATGGAAAACCAAATATGCATTAATGGAGGGATAAGAGTGAGACTTAGGTTTCTTCTTAATTAGAGGATGATCTAAGGCCAGGGAAGTTGTATATCATTTTCCTGAGATCATCTTGCACCAGGGATCCCCTGTAGAAGAAGATTCAGTAACAGCATCAGGCCTGGTCTCTAAAGATACAGAACAAGTGGTTAAATGGATCAACAGTAACCAAAACACCCATTTATACCCAGCCTCTCCAAAATTGGGAGGAATGTGTAATCTCATGGTAAATGTAGCTAACTTTCTTAGAAATAGTTAGATAAATAGAATACTTTATTGGTTGAAAAAATAAAATATGAGAAGCATCAAGCCTTATATAGCATGGATTCTAAAGTATAGGAAACAGTTAAGTGAGGAAAAAGGAAGTTGAAACCAACTTGGAACAGTAGAGTTAAAATTCAACCTCAGTTTGGACAGTTTGAACCCTTTTTTGGAATTATCATTAAAAATTTGGAGGCCAAGACATAAATCTTAGCTTATTGGAGCTAATTGAAACCAAAGAGTTGAGAACTAGAAAGAGTTATACATATAAACAGGTCTGGAGCCAAGAGAACACAAGAGAATGGAACCGGGTCCATTATTGCTGTCAACAACTCACACTGATGTTACTGTTGTGCTCTCAACATTGTTTAGAGCAACTGGCTCATCTGATTGGTTAGAACTATTAGATTTAGATAATTATATATTTGGCTTTGAATAACTAACAACTATATTCATTAAGTATTCACTTGACAATTGGGATGCCCTGGGGGTGATCCCTGTCCCTGACATTTGAAAATTTATCAGGTTAACTGGAGAGTTGAAAGAAGGTAATTTAGGCAGTATGTCAACTACTAATAATTCAATTTTAGGGCTATATATCTTCCCATCACTAACATAAAGTTCATAATTAAGAGTATTACTATTGTAGTCAGATACAAGGTTGATGACAGGGATTTTGAGTGTTAATAGATAAAATGGCTCAACACAGCAACAAAAAACAAAACAACAAGCAAATATATTAAAAATTATTACAAAATATATGTAATCACAAAAAAATAATTTGAGATGTCCTTTGGTGTACATAAGTTTACTATGTAAATTGGTGGCAAATTGCACTCAGGTGCAGTGAGTCAAACCTCAATCCAAAAAAAACACTATAGTAACTCAACCATTAAACAAAAATACCCAGTTGTTTTGTAAACTAAGATGTAAACAAGAATGATACCTAACTATCTAAATTAAGCCACATGATCTGAAACATAAATTATAAAAATATTGTTCTGAGTTTTTAAATATGGCGTAAAATCTGGGGAAAATGTGTGACAATTAATCAGTGGTTTAAAAAGGGCTATGTAAACCCAAAAACAACTAATTCAGACATAAAATCTATAAACAGTAAGTTGGGTAATGTATACTCTAATTAAATAACCATATTAAGATAAAGAGAAAAAATTAACATGAGGGTTGTAACTTAATTGAGCTTGATTTAGTATTTTATTATACTGTAAAATGTAAAAAACACAACAACATAGTAACAATGGACCCATTGTGTGCCGTAGTTGCAGTTGCCCCTGCGGGTCAAAAAACAGAGTTAGTGGAACACAAGTGCCTACTCAGGAAGAAGATGTGAGGGGAGAGTTCAATAATCACACTGTACTGACACAGCTGGTTCAAGGAGCACAAGCTTCTAGGATGCAGAGCATCAACCCTTGGTCCCCAAGCTGACCCAGAAGCCCACCAAGGTTACCACAACCAAAACAGTCAGGAACAAAGAGATCAAACTTACCTCCTATGTGTTTGACGCTGTGTACCGCCAAGAGTTGGTCCCGTCAGCCATACTGAAGAAGGTTAAGCCTGTGATTGACACTAGCTACAAGCCATATGTCAGTGACAGTAACCAGGAAGAGGACAAGGAGCCTGAGTTTTATAGAACCACAGAGGGGCAGTCGGTGTTAAAGAAGGTTGCAGCCTTATACAACAAGGCAATTATACCTTGCATGACAGTCACTGTGTAGGATTGCAATTCAAACATAACCAAAAATTTGACTCATAAAGTTCTTTCTGACATAAATTTCTTGACCTTATTAAGTTAATATAGGATACTGGGGACCACAAGAAGGCCACAGGTATCATTGGAGTGACTCCAAAATCTTTCAATAAACTATAAAACCATTATCTTAAGACAAATCAAATTCTCCAAATGGAGAAACTAAAGCACCTATAAACCCTGCTCAACAAGGAGCACAAACAAGCCATCTGTCAGTGGATTAACCAAGACTGTCATCTTGAACTAGAAAATATAAAGTATATGATCAACTCTATTTTCAGAATTGAGGCTTTAGTTTCCTTTTTCTACTGTGTGGTCAGGGGGCTGCAGTTATCATAAAAAAGCTTGGAGTATCTCCATATAACTGTAGCAGCCCTGCCAATATTGAGACCCATCAAAAATATGCAGAAGTATAATTTTTTGAAGGGAGCTATGTTTTATTAGCGTTCAAAGACGGTGCTTAAAGGAACAAAGCCAATACACAGAAGTGTATACTGCTCCCAAGGACAAAGGGAGAGTCAAATTCTATCTTCTTGATAAATCAGTGTCTGCATTTTTTATGTGTAATTTTTATGACTATGTCTCCAGAGGTGCCAAAGATGGAGTATCTTGGTGTGCATCTGTTGCAACCAATCTTCCAGACTTGCCTACTAACATATCTTACAATGCACAGGGGGTGCTTGATGAGCCGCCCCTTGACGTATCTAACATTATGAATTAATCTGATGGCAATATTGAATGGT